>QEPC01007399.1:3337952-3403521 GCA_003113815.1 Sphenodon punctatus | reverse complement strand
CATACAATTCCTTTCCCCCACATAACTTAAATACTTCTGGAAGCTAAGACACTCCTATTAAAAGGGGCTATTGAGGAGATACCCTTCTCGGAACAGAATACCGGGTTTACCCCCATTTCTTTGTGGTCTCCAAAAAGGATAAGGGTTTCAGACTCATCCTAGATCTCAGATCTCAAAGATGCATGTTTCCCTACCTGGGAAAATGAAAATAATGTTCCGTATCTGGAACGTTTGGCTCCTAGTAGCTTCTTCCAGAGACCATATGCTGAATCATATTCATGTTACTGTGACACTTTGCAAGCTCTGGTTTTAATCGTGAATATACAGAAATCCTATCTCCAGCCAACAAGTCGTCTCCAATTCATTGGAACTCTCTTGGACACAGATCGGTCCAGAGCCTACCTCGACTGGACGGATGTCATACGATCAGATGTACTATAGAGTCCCCACGCTCACAAAGCACCAGGACGGTCCGCTTCTTTCTTCGCCTTCAAGGATTCCTGGCCTCCACCACGGCAGTGACTCCATATGCGCGTCTGCATATGAGACTTCTTCAGCAGTAGCTCAAGCACGTTCGCTTTCCTGTCCTCCATCCCCTCACCACCAAACGAGGTCTACCAAACCTCATTTGGTGGACAGATTGCGCTCACGCGCTACAGAATACTCCCCTCAAGCCTCCTGTTGTAACGCCTCCATCTCGACAGATGCCTTCCTAACGGGCTGGGGAGCCCACAGAGATACAGGATCCGAGCAGATCACTCTCACATCATTCTCATAGCCCCATTCTGGCCTGGGCAAACCTGGCTCCAGACACTCCTGGAACTGGCCTCCTAGGTCGCAGACCTTCCTCTCCAACCCGACCTCCTGTCACTCCAACAGGGCACCGTTCTCCATCATGACCTGCGCATGTTCCACCTCTGCGCTTGGCTATTCGTCCATGACGGGGGAGGTATTCCCAGAGATTTCAGCTATTCTGTTAAATTCTTGATGCCCGTCCACCCGAGCGTGTTACATGGCCGAATGGACTCGTTTCTCTAGAGGGTGTTTGTACATCAAGATTCCAATGACCTCCCTCAATATGAACCAAGGTGTTACACGGCCGAATGGACTAATTTCTCTAGAGGGTGTTTGTACATCAAGATTCCAATGACCTCCCTCAATATGAACCATATTTCCAAATATCTATCACATCTCCAGGAATCGGATCTTTCCCTTTCCTCTGCTAAGGTACCCTTGGCTGCCCTGTTGTCCCCCTTAGAACCAGAGGACACAGATACCCTATTTTCCCATCCCCTGATGAAGACCTTCAGGAACGGCCTTATCAGTACCTTTCCTCCTGCTACTCAACCGGCCCCCTAGTGGGACCGTAATCTCATACTTGCAAAATTAATGGGACCTCCATTTGAACCTATGGCCGCTTGTTCATGCCCCCTATTGGGACCTTAATCTCATACTTGCAAAATTAATGGGACCTCCGTTTGAACCTATGGCCGCTTGTTCATGGAAAACTTATCCATCAAAACTGCCATTTTAGTGGCTATCCCCTCAGCCCGAGGGGTTAGTAAGTTTACAGCCCTCAGAGCCTCTCCTCCTTATGTTCGCTTCTCAAAGGACTAGGTGGACCTCAGGTCTGACCCGTCATTTTACCAAAGGTAGTCTCCCCTTTACATCTGAATCAGACTATTTCTTTCCCAGTCTTTTTTCCAAAGCCACATGCCTCACGTTCGGAACAGTCTTTACATTTTCTAGATGTAAAGAAAGTTTTGTCGTTCTATATCCACTGCACTAGACTGATCAGAACTTCTGATTCGCTATTCGTCTCCTATGAGGGACAGAGAATTGGGGTTAAGATTACCTCCCAGACACTGTCAAAGTGGATTCTCCTCTGCATCCAGAGATGCTACCTTCCAGCTCGAAGGACACCACTTCCTGTGTCTGAGCATACTCTACTAGAGCAGTGGCCACAACCATGGCCAACCTCCACGGTGTCCTGATCGTAGATATTTGCATAGCTGCTGCCTGGTCCTCCGTTCACACGTTCTCTAACCATTAATCTCTGGACCTAGCGGCTAGATCGGATACCCTATTGGGAAGAGCAGTTCTCCAATCTCTATTTGCTTAACTTCCTCGACTCCCACCACCTTGTGGTAGGTGTTATGAACTGCTATTTACTCTCCCAAGAGTGAGAATCGTGGAGATCCTCGAAGAAGAAATAGAGGTTACTTACCAGTAACTCTGTTCTTCAAGAGAGCTCCGCGTATTCTCACAACCCGCCCTCCTTCCCCTCTGTCTCGGATGTACCTTTAATTTGTCTTCCGGGATGGGGTTGGAAAGAACTGAGGCGGTGAGGGCTCCTCCCTCTATTTATGCAGTTCTGTTCTCGCGAGATCTTGAGCCCGCTGTTTTGACAGGACGGGAGGGGGGATGGAGGGGCGGAGCCCTCGCCATATTCTAGATCTTTCCAGGCTTTCTGCCTGGAGACTGCTGACAACAAGGTCTCTGGTGCCTGCAGAGCAGGAAGTGAATCCCAAGAGTGAGAATACGCGGAGCTCTCTTGAAGAACAGAGTTACTGGTAAGTAACCTCTATTTTCTTACTTTCTCTAGAGCCTTGAAGATTGCAATCATGTTTCCTGAGACTTGGAAACAAGTTTTCTGCTAATACAGTCTAAAACTGCACTAGTCTTTTCTGCAGCCACATCACATTGCCTCGTTCATTTTGTGGTCAACCACAATCTGTAGATCCTTTTCACAAGTGCTGTTACCAAATCAGTTATCCCCCTTCTTACTTTTGTGTATTTGATTTTTCTTTTCTAAATATAGAACTTTACATTTATCTCTGTTGAATTTCATTTCATTCATTTCAGCTCAGTTTTCTAACCTAATGGGGATTGTTTTGAATTTTAATGGCGTTTTTACATGGGAGAGCTTTTTCCCGTATTTTAAAATTCTGGGTTGGGGAAACCCCTGTGGTGGCAATTTAGATGCTCTTCCCCATACCAGAAATCATCTGGGTGCCATTGGAAACAGTGGTGTCAGGCAACTCCTGGATATTTTAAGATGCGGACCTGGCAAGACCCCCGATAACCAAGGTCTTACAAGTCTGCATCTCAAAACATCTGGGAGTTGCCCGGCATCACTGTTTGTTGCGCAACTGTGTGCTCTTTGAGATCAAAATAGTGATAACTCAGACGTATGGTGCCACTAAAGCTATTTTATTATATACAAGCATACAAAAGATAATAAAAGCATCTCACATCCCTTTCTGCAAACCGGAGAACTGTGACCACGGCTGCGAGATGATCCCCAGGTGGGTCCCAGGTTCTGCTATGCCCCTCAGCGTCTATGCGACACGGGTTAGCAGTGAAGTTCCAAAAATGGGACCCCAGCTGCTGTGTCTCATAGTATTCTGGTGTTACACACTCACTTCTACAAATCCTGCATATGTGTGACCAATTCTAACCAATACAGCTGCATTTCTGCCTGAGTCATCCAGCTTCCAATTAGCCTTACTAACAAGCTCACCTGATAAGAGCTTCCCATAACATCTCTGACTGGCCTTGACATCCTGAACAACTTATACAATACAGAAAAGTTGCCAAAGAGGCTTACATAAGATACGTCCTTTGCATGAAATGAGTTGCCAGTTCTCAGTTTTTGCATTACATATATGTTTTTACACACGTCAATCAAGATAGATTCTACAGCATATACAGGCCAAAGGTCTTCTCACAATCTTTTCACTACACCGTTTCCAGTGGTGCCCAGTCAACTTCCGGCATCTAAATCCCCTCCGTGGGGGTTTCCCCAATCCAGACTTTTAAAATATGGGGAAAAGCTCTTTGTAAAAACACCCTAATTCTATCTTCCAAGGTGTTCGTTTTCCCTCATAGTTTCATGTACTCTACAAACTTGATAAGTATTCTCTCCAGTCCATCCAAGTTGTTCATGTAGATGTTGAACAATACCAGACCCAAGACATAGCCCTGTAGGACCTCACTTGATACCTCCCTCCAGTTGGATAAGCAATTGATCACTCTTTGAATAAAGTTCTTCATCTGCCTATGAATCACCCTTACTTGTACTGTCTTCCAGTCCACTTTGTCAATGAGGCTTTCATGTGGAATCTTGTTAAATGCTTTGCTTGAATCATGTTATGTCTGCATCATTTCCCCCATCCACTAAACTAATTATCAGGAGGAGACAAAATTATCTGACATGACTTATTCCTAACAAATCTATGCTGAGGCTGCTAGTAATCATTGCGCTGTCATCAGCAAGCTTACAAATTGACTGTTTTGCAGTCTCTTCTAATACCTTCCCAGTTATTGAAGTCAGGCTGACTGGTTTATAATTTCCTCCATACTCCTTTCCCCCTTGTTAAAGATAAGGACAATATTTTATTGTGTCTCGCCTTCTGGCACTTCACTTATTTTCCTAGTGTTCTCATGTTCAGTTGTCAATCTTTGTTCTTATGAGATCCAAGTTTTCTGTGTCCATGCTCAATGAGTTCAAAAATAACTGGTTCAAAAAAAGAGAGAGAGAAAAAATGTAAAGCAGTGACTGAGAATATGGAGCTCTTGGCTTGGGGTGTTCATTACATGGGCTGGGAGCCGCCCCGGAGCCCAGAGCTACTCTGGGAGCAGCCACCTCTCGCAGACTCCACAAGCAGATGGGCCGGTGATTCCCCTGGCTGTGGTCTACCCTCTTCCCCCCCCTCCCAATAGAGTTGTAGTCGCTTCTGTGACCACTCTAGGCTACAACTGCAATTCTGTGGTGGTGAATGCGGTCCACCCTGTGGTTCTCCCATCAGAGGGATGCAGCTCCAGGGCAGCACGTTGCCCCGGTTTGGGCCAGGTTACCCTGCATGGCATGCTCTACCTTCCTGGGGATGACACTGTGCAGAGCTGCCCCAGCCCAAACCAGCGTGAACATCTGGTGGCTGCCTTTCACAATGGCTGGTAAATCTGAGGCAAATGGGGGCTCATGTGTGGCCCCATCTCATGTGATAACTCCCTTGATAAGAATCTGTTCCCTGGGGGGCTTTCCCTGTATTTCTTAATGATGTTTTCAAATACATATTTGATTACCATTGCTCTTGGCAAGCTGGGGAAGCTACATTCTTATGAACAATAGTCTAGTTTTCAAAACTGTAGGGAAGGTTCTGAAATTACAAGGTGTTCTTACAGTGCTAACAGATACATTTAGTTGTTTATAAAAAGGGAAATCTTGGTGACCTTTCCCCTAGTATATCGTCTCCCTCCCTTCCGTCCTATATGATTTCCCTTCCTTCCCTTTGCTTCACTTCCTTTTTCATATTTTCTTCAGTATAGTTGCTCTTCCCAGTATGGTGATATGACCCACTATAAAGATTAGCTTCATGGATCTTTCCAGAATAACTTAAAAACATGCTTGTTCACACTATATTTAAGCCTTGCTGACCTGGCAGGAAACAGAGTGGAAGGTGTGCTTGGAAGGCAAGTTGTGAAGAATAAGGAAAAAGTTGGAGGACTCTTTTTTTTTGTCAGAGGGTACAGCCACACAAGATGGTACTATGACTTGGACAGCCTTACCCCAATTTGGGCACCATTATCCAGGGCCCCGAGGGAAACGCGGGTCTGCGATTTGCAGATTTCCCGCACAATTCCCCTCCCCCCACGGAATCTCCTGCCCCGCTTACCCCAGAATTTCTAGTCTGCGCTGTGGAGACGCCGGGCAGGAGATTCCATGGGGGAAGGGGAATGAACACACCCTCGGGGCTTCCCCTCCCCAGCTGCCAGGGCTTGCCTCCCCCTTCCCAGTTTAGATAATTAATTAACTTACTAGTGATGGCGGCATCAGCTGCTCAGTCCAGCGCGCTCGTACTTCCTGACCCCTCCCGATGGGGTGTCTCATGGCAACGCAGCCAGATGACGTACGGGCACGCTGGACAGAGCACCTGTTGCTGCCATCACTGGTAAGGCAATTCATTTTCTAAACTGGGAAGAGGAAGGAGGGGGAGGCAAGCAAGCCCCGGCAGCTGGGGAGGGGAAGCCCCAAGGGTTTGGTGGAAGCCCCGAGGGTTTGACCAGTGCGGGATGGGGGGGGAGGAGATAAGCCCCCCCTCCCCCGCATGGTAAATCGCGCTGAGGCACAGAATTGAGCCCTGTCTCCCGTGGAATTTTTTTTAAAATTCCACGGAAGAATCAGGACCCTGCCATTATCACACGATGCAATGGCTCATATGCCCAGTGGCCACCAGTTGTTCACCCTGCCCCAGGGTGGGCAGCTGGCTGCTACGCCTTGTGTCCTCTGAAAAAGGGTTGGGACACAGTATGTAGTAGTTGTACCAAAAGTGGGGCAAGGCTGCCCAAATCACAGTACCAAGTTGCCGCTTGTGGACCCAGTCCCTATCTGCCCTGCCCTGCCACGTGGCAGGACATCTGGCAGCAGCCTGCACGTTGTCCCCATGGGGGACGGGCCATGTGCCCTGCTCTCCGAGCTGACCCCAAAGTGTCGTGACTGTGATTGCCTGTCTCAGGGCACACCGGGGAGCTGTTCTGCCCAGCTCGTGTGGCTGCAACCAGAATGTTCAGTGTCTTTGAGGGTTTTTTAGCTTCTAAAACATATTTCATATACATGTGGAGGAGTTCTGCTATATATCCTTAAGGAAAAGAATTCAATAAAGAATTATTTGGCATTTAAACCATGTTATGGGAACTTACTAATTCCTATCATGGAATTCTGCAAACTGCTTTTGACAATCTGTGAAAAAGATATTATGATGATGATTATTATTAATGATAATGATAATAGCGTTTATATAGCACCAGAAATGTACCTGGTACTTTACAAAAAACGAGGTAGACATGGTCCCTGCCCAAGAGCTTACAATCTAAAGACAGGGAAATCTTATTCCATAGATTTTTAGAGTTCTTAGAACCCTATTGGTTTCTTCCATACTAAATTCTGTGCGACTTGTTCAGAAGAAGCTGTTGCTGATGCCCAGCTTGAAAATTAGTTAAAAGAATGATTATAGTAATCAGTGAGAACATTGAAACTTCATTTTTCTGGGCAGTAGTTTGCCAAATTTTGGCATACTATAGGTATTCATGAGTATTTGCTAGTCAGGGTAAATGGATTTTCATACCATATGGTCCTAGAACAATAATTGTACATTGATTATATAAATTAGACACATGAAAATAATAATAAAGTAAGGGGAGGGTAAAGTTGTACAGTGTTATAAACAAGTGTTTTGCATCCCCTCTTGTTGAAATAATGCAATTTCAATATAATGGGTTGAACATAGATAGACAGGATTTTAACTGAATTGGTAAGTTATTTCCATATTTTCCATGTAACTACTTTAGCTGGGAGATAATATTAGAGACACCTCCTACGTTCTTTGAGCTATAACAGAAGCTGCAAATGCATTTTTATATGGTGAGGAGCATGGATAGTGAATAATGATTGCACCTCACTGATAACTAGCACTGCAGACATGCTGATGGTGTGATTGAAATATGCCCGTTTCAAAATGATTTAAAAAAAAAGAAAAAAAATGTGCTTTCTTTCTGAAATCCTCCTTTAATCCCAGCTATGCTGGCAGTAAAAATAAATCAATGTGTACTGCAAAAATTGGAGTTAAATGTCAAAGCTTAAAGCGTGAAATACAGACCAAAGAGAACCAAATGTTTCCCACATCCTAACTTTGATAGTTTGTGCCATAAATAAATCTGAATAGCACCGTGACCAGAACCTGTAGGTTAACAGCTGCTGTTTTTGCCTTATGAAACCGTTTCTTTTTGTAAGAAATCTTATGACATTTTTTAACAAGCTAAGCCAAAGCATGCCTATGCTTGCACACACTTACTGCCATTTTTGTATTCCCATTAGATAATTTGGGATAAAAAAATCTAGGTGTCCCAAGTGGCTGTTTGTGCACAATTGTAAAAACAATGAACTACGATATGGACAGGTATTTGCATATGCCCTTTTTTGGGTATGCACATATAATCAATGTCCTTTTCTGAAAATTTGGTACAAAGACTGTACCTGTGGCCTAAAAAAAGTCATTGTTAAACATCGCAGTTCAGCCTGAAACATGCACTTGTCACCTACCTGCATTTGGAATCAATTGTCTGTAAGAGAGAAGCAAAAAATCTGGCAGGACAAGGGTTTAAGTCTGACTTAGTGTGAGGTGGTTATATGGATATGCAAGTAGCTATCAATGCCTTCTTGGGCCCCCAACCCTCTTTCATTTGTTTTTTAATTACGTGCTTCCACATATGGCTTTGTCCCAATTTTTCCCCCCACGTTTGGCTTTGCGATCTGTAGGTTGCTTATTATTCGCAGATGACCTTGCTCGCCTATCCCAGACCCGGGTGGGATTGAGTCGGCAATTAGAAGTGTTTGCGGTCTATTGTAGAGAGAACGACTTGGTTTTGAACTTGTCCAAATCCAAAGTGGTGGTATTTGCTAATTCCCTTAGGTCTAATTGGCACTCCTGGAATGTCGAGGGTGTTCAGATCTCCCAAGTAAAGGATTTTAGATATTTGGGTATTACCCTTCAATACTAAGGGGGGTGGAAAAAGCATATTGAGAGGGCATCAGTAGTGGCCAAACAATCAGCTTTTGCCATTAGCAAGTTTTTTCTGTCCTCGGGGAGGACTGCTTATAAAATGGCTCTCCAGGCTTTTAATGCCAAAACTACTGCCCGGTTCTTATTCGGTGCAGAACTTTGGGCACTCTTTAGTACAGTAAATGTAGATAGTGTGCAATCAACCTTCCTTAGGACCCTTCTTATGACCCCGGGAGGCACTTTGGGGGCCGCTATCCGAATAGAGCTGGGTCAGCGGAAATGGTCTTTTCATGGTCATGGTCATGGGCCTTATCACATAAGCTTTAGCTTAAGTCCATCGACCCTAACCAGAGGGGTCTGTTTCCTTATCTCCAAGCAGATACCTTCAGGAGTCAGTGGACCCTGAAGGTTGAGGCTCATTTAGCTAGTTTGGGTTTGTCCAGGACTCATCTTTTATCTAAGGATCTAGTGGTGGCGGCTGCGGAAGTAAAGCGTAGGTGGGAAGATGTGGATCTTCAGAATGAGAGGGGCCGGGTGGCAGCCTCCTCGCATATGACAAATTATCTGAGGATGGCCCCCCCCAGATTGGTACTTTAGCACAGTATCTTGTTGAGAGATATTCGGCTAGAGAAAAGTGGTTGGTTGATGCGGCAAGATTCAATGCCTTGCCAACCCAGCTCTGGGTGGGCAGGCTTGCCAAGGTTCCCCTCAGAGATTCTGCCCTTTTGACCAACTCGAGGTAGAAACAACTGACCATATACTTCTCAGGTGCCACCTATATGACCAACTGCGGACAAACTTTCTGGGGCCTTTGCTCGAAAGGTATCCTGGTTGGTCTGATGTAAGGTATTCGGAATTTTTGCTTGCCAATGTAAACCAGGAAATTACGTGTTCCGTGGCAAAATTCTTGACTGCTGCGGTCGTAAGGAGACAACAGTTCTTAAACTTCCTATTCCTTCTGAATAGCGACCTATTTTCCCAAGGGGTGAAAGTTTGTATTTTGAATAATATATGGATGGATTGGGTATTAGGTTTATGTTGGTCATGGCTTTCCCCAACTTAGTAGTCCCCATTTATTTAGTTCCTGGTTATTATCTAGGACAACAACAGTTTCCTAGAAGCTAGTAGCTATTTACTCCCTCGACCCTGTTTTGGCCAAGCGATTGCATTTTGAGGACTGCCTAATGGAGCTTTCGAGTCAGTCTGTTTAATATATTTGTATTTTATATTGTATATTATAAATTAATTTGCTATTTATGAATGTATTGTTCATTTTATGTATGTGTTTTGTTTAGCAATGTCCTTCGGCCACGCTTAATAAATAATATATGTGCCTTCTTGGGCCCACAAAATGCGGGGAGCGGGTTCACTATTTGCTCACCCCTTAGTGGCACTCCTGGAATGTCCAGGTTCCACACAGGGTCAATTAGGACTTTCCCTCAGGTCAGGACGCTTTTCCGGCCTAGAACCTTAATGTGACCTGCAGCCCCTGACAAAGGACCCCTTTAAACCAGTGGTTACCATACCACTCAACCTCTTGTCCATCCACATGTTTTTCATGGTGACTGTTACGTCGGCCTTCAGAGCAAGTGAGCTACAGGCCCTCTCCTGTAAGCCACTGTATCTCAGTTTCCATAGGGATCAGATGGTGCTCCGGCCTTACCTGGTATTCCTCCATAAGCTGCTCTTGGAGTCCCACCTCGGCCAGTTTATAGCTTTGCCTGCCTTCTTCCCTGTTCCCTCACTCCCTCAGGGGTGAGGAGATACTTCATGTCCTGGACGTGCAGAGGACCTTGTTGTACTATGTAGAGCATATCATGCAGTTTTGAGGAATGGGCTCACTGATTGTTACATTTGGACCTAACTGTAGGGGCTCTAGATTATCCAAGTAATCCTTGTCCTGTTGGATCCAGACATGTATTAGCCACTGCTCTGAGTTAGCAGAGTGCGGGTGCATTCTGCTGGGGCAATGGCAAACTGATAGCAGCATTGGGGCATGTGCCATTGACAGAAATATGTAGGCCAGCCACATGGAGCTCCCCATTACATTTATTAAACAACATGCTGTGGATTTAGCTTCTCAGTTCTTGGAGCTGGATCAGGGCAGAGCCGCCTAGGACAGTAAGTTGAAGGGAGCGCCTCTCCCACCTCCAGTTCATCTGCTGCTGCCGGTTCTCCTGTCCTGATGCTGCTGCTGCCACATCCCCTGCAAGTTGAAGGGGGCACCTCTTCTATCTTCGATCCTACTGCTACTGCTGGTAAGCTTTGCAGCTGAGTTGGGGGCAGTGGTGTGACTATGAAGTAATAACCTCTTCTATGGGCTTATAGCAGTGCTTCTCCATCACTTGTAGCTTGTTCAGAATGTAGCAGGGCATCTGCTTACTGGTTTTGGCAGCTGTGATCATATTACACCCACCCTGTATTCTTTACATTGGCTGTCTGTAGAGCAGCAGATTGAATTGAGATTGCTCTGCTGGTATCGGGTAGGGCATCAGGTAAGCACCGAGACTGCACGACCTGGGTCAGATGAAAAAGAGAGGTAGAGCTGGGTGTCATCAGCATACTGATGGCATCTCACTCCAACCTCTGGATGATCTCGTCCAGCGGCTTAGGATACACATTGAACAAGAGGGGAGATGGAATGGAACCCTGCGGAATACCACAAGGGAGGTACCGAGGAGATGACGAGTAATCTTCCATTATCAACCCATTGGGACCTCCTCAACAGGCACGCATGGAACCACTTGAGTGGTCCTATGCACCCCTGCCAGGTCCCGCAGATGTATCAACAACACCTCAAGATCAGCCTTTTCAAAAGCCACTGAAAGTTCTAACATGATCAGCAGAGCACAATTCCCTCTATCAATCTGCAGGTGTAGATAATTGAACAAGGCCACAAACGCAGTCTCTGTGCTATACCCCAGACAAAAGCCTGACTGAAATGGGTCCAAAAATCCTGAAGCATTGAGATGAGCCTGAAGCTGCCAGGCATAGGAATAGGGTTGGGCGGGATTGGGTTTGGGGAGGAGGATTTGTAGGTGTCAGGTGGGGATAAAGGATGAAGTGGGTGGGAAGATGTTGGGGTTAAAGGAATTTAATGTGTATTATGTTTTTGTTGTTGTAAGCTGCCTGCCCCTGAGTATTAGGGAAGGGCGGTGTAAAAAATAAATTTAACATCGTAGGTTAAACTAGGAAGGTAGAGCAATGAGAGAGGAGGCAAGAGGGCCAGTGGAAAATTAATCTATGTAAAAATTTGACTTGTACAATTGATAGCACAAGGATGTTCTAAAAGAAAGTCTTAATACCTGATGTTTTTGGTTTCTTAAATGGAAAGTCCCAGTGTGGCAACAAGAGGAGCACACAAAAATAAAAATATTCCTGATTCTTGTTTACAGGACAGTGATATCAATAAAGACAAACCTAGAATTATGCAAAAATGTGAAAAGTATCATGATTTATTTCTTTGTTTTCCTCGGTTTGTAAAGTTTCCTTTTGAATGTCAGCTGTCACTACCAGCAAACCTTTGGGGTGGGGGAACGGCATCCTTGCAGTCCTGCCTATAAATTTCTGACCAGTCTTGAATTGACACTCGTTTTTACCCCTTTCATTTTGAAGTCTACGAAGTATTTCTAATTCTTGGGTAAAGTCCTAATTTTAGAAAATTCCTAAATAATTATGGTCTCTTGGAGTTCGTCTAAAAGCAGAACTTGAGCTGATTTCTGCATTGTACTCAGGGATGCAGCTTCATTTCCAGATTCCACAGCTAATCCTGCTCGAAGAGAACTTGAAGGCTTTAGACCCAACACAGGGCAAGCAATTACAAAGCCTCTGCGACTACACAATGCTTCCTTTACAGGAAGGAGCTAACGTAGAGGGGATGCTTATGAGTTTATTCAGATCCATAAAGATGAGATAATGTCTGTTACAGAAAATGTGTGCGCTATGTTAAATGGAATGATTCAAGCAAGGTATTGCAGTGACATTCTAAGCCATATAAATAGTATTAGAAAAGTTTGAGACTAGATATAATCTTACTGCCAGACAGAGAGCTGTGTAAACTCTGGAGTTCTAATTCTGGCTCTGACACTGACTGCCTCTGAGTGTGCAGCCGGCTTACTTAACCAATGTACTTCACTTTCCTTCTGCATTTAAAATAATTTTCTTGCAGTTGTGTCATAGGGTAATTTCAGATGTTACGAAAACGCCTTTCATCACAGTGAACCCCAGTGGATTCCCTGTGGTGGTGACCTTTCCGTGAACGTCTGTTTGGTCCTGGCCAGAGGTTCACCATGGTGAACCTCTGGCTGGGATAAAGCGTGACCACGGTTCTCAACCTCGGGCCGGCCGGAGGTCGAGAACCGTGGTTAGAGTGGCCACAATATGAGATGGGCCAAAAGTAACGTGTGTTACCTTTTGGCTCATCCCGGATCATGGCCCCGACCACGATACAGGATCGGGCGCAGCGGCCTGATTGGGCGCAGCGCCTGCCTGTCTCCCCGAGGACAGCTGGTTGGGGGAGCACGGGATGGGGCTGTGTGGCTGCCGATCCCCGTTAGCAATCAGGCCGGCACATCTGAAGGACAGACGGCCTGATCACGGACCAGGATCCAAAATGAATCCCGGTCCAGGGTTCAGCGTGGCGGGCCTCTGGGCCCGTTACGTCTGATATTACCCATAGTGTGGTTGCAGTTAGTCCCAACAGGGACCTGAGTTCACTTTATTTTCTCCATTGCCACCAATGAGGAAAATGCAGTGAACAAGCACAGGTTTGTGATCCCAAGTATAACAGAGAGGAAAAGGGACAAAGTAATTTAAGGTGATTTAACTACTAATTTCTCAATAACCCTCATTTCCTTCCACATTCCCACCCAGGAGCTTTTCATCCTCTTGTCACCACCCTCACCTGCCCTAGTTTCCTGCTCCCTAAATTGGATTTTCTCATGCTGCCCCCCTATGCCTGGGACTCCCTCCCTGAACATTTATATGCTTTGCTTCTTGCCTCCCAAGCTCTTTGGATCCCATGAGGCTTTCTGTAGCTCCTCCCCACAACAAGACTCCTCAACAATACTCATTCTACCATCCTTTCATTCAGGGTTGATTTTTGTAATTAAGCTAAGCAGATGTGCCTGGAGCCTCTCAACTTCATGAATGTATCCCCATCTCTCCCTAGGTTCTCACATCTTTTGCCCAACGTAGAGCATAGGGCAAGGACCCATCTCTAATTATGGCGATTCAGTGCTAGGCACATTGTTGATGTTACATAAATAATTAATATCAATCTCTCTTTCCTCCAAAACTTGCAAATTCTCACCAGCAAAATCTCATCCAATAAAGAATATAATTTTAATTACTTTGTCTTCTGTCATGCATAGCTCTGCTATGAGAAGTGATTGATCATAAAGTACTACATACGTGCTTTTAGGATGGAAGTGCCCCAAATAAGCCTATATTTTGAAATGAGGAAATTCCAGTCCATTTGAAGTGTTTGTATTATATGAGACGTTTTATTTTTTAATTGAAACTGTATTTGGCACAATTACTGTTGAAATTTACTTGCTCTGAGAATCAAAAGTTTAACTCGGGGTGGTGAACCTTTTCGCTCCCAGGTGCCACTTCAAAAATTAGTACAAGCTCCAAGAGCCACATTGAAGTTGGGGGTAGAGGTAGGTTCAGGAAGAGGTGGGTCCACAGCCTAGAACTGTGCCATGGATCTGTTGGTATATGCAACATCCATAAGTTAAAGTTACTGAATTAAGAATAGTAATTAACTATAGAGCCACCAGATGGCGCTGCTAAGTTTATATGTTATTTATAAATGTTTAATAATAATAAAATAATAAAAATGTACATGGAAGGAAGATGGGGTTTTGCAGTTGAATTCCTTTATGTAGCCACTCCTTCTTCCCTTCACTCTATCACTGTGTGTGTGTCTCAGTCTCCATTTTGTCTTCATACTAGCTAGATGTAACTAAAGGATCTGTGCCTGAAAAGTCTAAGTAAAGTTTTTGTATAAACCTTCAGCTGCATTTGTTTTTACTGATTATTATTTTATTTATTATTATTAACAAACATTTATATAGCGCCAACAGTGTATCTGGCACTTTACAAAGTAATAAAATAGACACGGTCCCTGCCCCTAGGGCTTACAATCTGAGAGACAGGAGCTGGGGGAGAGACTTAGGAAGGGGAACAGAGGGAGAGACAAGGGGTCTAACATTCATGAAGATGCGAGGTCTCAAGTGCACGTACTTGGCTTGGTTACGATGAGAATGACAGCAGGCAGGTACAAGTTGCAAGGATAAGGGTAAACAGAACATAGGTATAGGAATAGTGGCACAGCAGGATAAAGAGTCAGACAGAGCAGAGTGAAAGAGGTGAGTTTTAAGGAGAGATTTGAAGGTATGAAGAGAGGGGCAAGGCGGATGTGGACAGGGAGGGAGTTCCAGGCATGGGGGGGCAGCAAGTGAGAAGAGAATCAGAATTGTGGATCCGATATTACTCTGCAACAGGATCTGTCCCCTATTCTTGTGTGAATGCCCTCATCAAGCCTCCCTTACCCTGAACTCGGTTTTTACTTCTTGGAAACTGGATCTAGGAGCCAGATTGAGGAGCTAGAAAGGGGCCATGTAAAAACTAGCCATGAGCCACGTTTGACCTCCAGCCTGAGGTGTTCCTCTTCCCTGGCCTAGACTGTGCTTTCTGCCAGGTGTCAGTGGGCCTTTAAGAAAAAGTCTGAAAATATATTGCCATCTGAAAACTGAATAGTGCACTAAATAGGATCCTGTGTCACTCTCTCTTCCTCCCCACCTTGAAACTTCTAAAACAATAACATTTAATTTAACACACTCTTTTACAGACCAGCAATCATCTCCTTGGGCCAAAGCCATTCCCTCTGGACAGATTGCTAGCAATACTATACAGTATCGTTGACAACAGAGTTGCTCCAACTGCGAATATATTTTCCCAGGTGAGTTCAGATTTCCTTGTTTGATTCTTTAAACTTTCTGGTATTTTTGAAAAGGTCTTAAATCTGTTTTCTCTGTGTAATCACAGGCTAAGGTTGGCCTAACTTTGTATTATAATTTATCTTAGGATAAAATTGCTGACAGTGAAAATTAACTGTTGACAATTTTTACCCTAAGATTCAGCGTCATCGATTTTGTTTTTGATTTAGCTGTGAATTCAAAATCTCATCTGTATCACACTCCCAAATGTTCAAATAGCTGACTTTTTGGTCATGCTCCTGATGTGGTAAGGTCTCTGCATCGGCATGAAGCTCTGCTGAGATCAGTTGGACTATTGCATGTTTCAGGTTAAGCATCTGCTAAGTGTTTGCTGAATTGTGGTCAAAAATAAGTTCACTTATTACAGCAATAAGTGATCTTGGCTACAATAGTGAAAAACGTGCTGTTTGTTGTGTGCATTGTGCAGTTAGAACCGTTTGCAACAGGAGTTTGGATAATATCCTCACAGGGACTTGTTAAGAATGATGTCGTTTAAACTATCCTGTATTAAATATTTTATAAAATATTTTATAAAATATTCACTAGATGGCAGCATAGCCACAATGTTTTGTTAACAAAAGCAAAACAGTTTTTTTCTTGTTGTGGGAGCAAAAACAGCCTGTCCATAGAGGGGTTAGATTATTTATTTATTTTTATAAACCCTATCTTCAGTACTCACCCCATTCTATCTTTTGAATATAGCAATAATACTCTAACACTTTCCTAGTTGTCACTTCTCTTCTCTGAAGGTGCCTGTCATCCATGCTGCCATTATATTTTTTGCTGCCACCATTCCACCTGGTTTTCACCAATCAAGTGTGATTTTTCTCCATGAAATTATTTTATTTATTAACATAACTTATATCCCGCCCCTCCTGCTGAAGCAGCTCAGGGCGGCTAGCAGTCATAAAAATTAACTTAAATATAAAGTACAACAGTAAATAAGTCTAAATAACACAAAACATAAAACAATCTGTATGGGGGATGTCAAAGAAGAAAACAAAAAACCCCAACCACCCTAACCCTCACCCCCACACTTCCCCCCATCTCCCTCACCAAAAGCCTGGCAGAACAGCCAGGTCTTACACATTTATCAAATGGAGGAGAGGTCTGGGGTGACTCGGGCCTCTGCTTGAAGGGAGTTCCACAGCCTAGGTGCAGCCACTGAGAGCATCCTCTCCATAGTCACCCCACGAGCAACTCAGGGGACTTCAAGAAGGGCGCTCCTGGTGGACCGCAGAGACCAATCGAGAGCACAGGAAGTGAAGCGGTCCCACAGTTAGGTAGGGCTGAGACTATGTTGATCTTTATAGGCAAGTACCAACACCTTGAATCCGGCCTGGAGGACAATAGGCAGCCAGTGCAGAGAACGGAGCACTGGTGTAATGTGCTCTTAGCGACCTGTTTCCATAAGGAGATGAGCCGCCGCATTCTGCCCCAGCTGCATTCTTCGGACCATCACCATGGGTAGCCTCATGTAGAGTGCGTTACAATAGTCCAGTCTTGAGGTGATGAAAGCATGGATGATGGTGGCCAGGTTGGAGTCCGAGACATATGGCTGAAGCCACTGCACAAGATGTAACTGGCAGAACACACTCCTTGCCACAGCCCCCACCTGGACATCCAGGCGAAGCTGAGAGTCGAGGAGCACTCTCAGACTAAGAACCTGGGGGATGGACGCCATCAATGACAGGGAAGGCCATGCCCACCACCTTATCCTCCATCATCACTTCCATCTTGTCGGGATTCAGCCTCAGTTGTCTTGCCCTCATCCAGTCCTCCGCAGCTGTCAAACACTGAGTAAGCACTGAGACTGCTGGGTCTGGGTCGGATGAAAAGGAGAGGTAGAGTTGGGTGTCATCAACATATTAATGACCCTGCACACCATAATCATCTCACAACCTTGCCCAGCACCTGCATATACATGTTGAACAGGAGAGGGGACAGAATGGGACCTTTCGGAACTCCACACGAGAAGTCCCGGGGAAATGAAGAACAAGCCCCGAGCACCACTGGCTGATATCCTCTGGCCAGGAAAGAACAGAACCATGAAGAATAATCCCATCCACCTCGGCTCGGTCCCGCAAGTGAGTCATCAACATCTCATGGTCAATGGTATCAAAAGCCGTCAACAGATCTAACAGAATCAGCAGGGTCGAACAACCCTGATCCAATTCATGGCGGAGGTCGTTGACCAAAGCCACAAGCACAGTCTCAGTGCCATAACCTGGACGAAAGCTGGACTGCGTGGTATCCAGAAAACTGACGTAGTCCAGATGCTCCTGCAGATGTCGAGCCGCTACCCGCTCAGTAACCTTCCCTAAAAAGGGAAGGTTAGAGACTGACCGATGGCTGATGAGAGAGTCAGTGTCAAGCAATGTTTTTTTTTAGCAGAAGCCACACCACCGCCTCGTTGAGGCAGCCTGGTGCTCTGCCCTCCAGCAGGGAGGCATTGACCACCCCTGCCAGCATTGGTCCCAGCGTCAGGTCCAGTTCACAAGACACAAGAGGGTGGTGCTCACAGCCCCAAGAATGTCCTCCACATAAGCAGGCAACACCCCCTGAAACTGATCCTGAACAGAGGCACCAGTACTAACATAAGATGAAAGTGCAAGAAGCCATGTAGCAGTCAGTTCTGGGATAGCCTATTTATAGGGAAAGTTTTCCTACACACTATCAACAGTTGGAGGTTGAATTAGCTTGTCTCTTCAGAATAGAGAGATTATTTACAAATATACCTTTGGTTTCAAATTAGGGCTGCAGTACTCTAACCAATTCCTCCAGAGTAGTCCCGCAGAAGTCAGGTTTATAGTCAAAGGTCAAAATAATAAATTATATTTCCAGACTCGCAGGGGACTGAATTAAATTTGAGGGAGAGCTGTAAATCATGTAGCAATACAGAGAGCAATGAAAGATTGTAAGGCAGTAGGGAACAGGCTACCGTCCATAATTATTCATTCTGATTGGAGTAGGAAGCATAGCTATGAATTTCCTAGCTTTTGTACACAAAACGGACATTAGCATATTATCATTTACCAATGAAGTACCATATAGATAATTTCTACCATGATGGTGTGTAAGCATAGCCCCCCCCCCACCTTTTTGTTTAAAATGGAAAATGGGCACTAAGTCTTGAAGTATTATATTCATTTTTGTGATAATCAGCCATTACTGAACGTTGATGTTTGACAATTAAACTACAAAGAGCTTCGAAGATACAATTAATAGATCACTTCCCCCTTTCCACCTTCTTATGATATACATTATATTATAGGATGAACATTTTAAAAACAAACTTGGATGGCCTAGCTTGGAATGTACACTAGATGGCAGTGTTGCCAAAGTATGTCTGTTTTTGTTGTACTTTTCTGCTAAATATATGCAGATCTTTTAAAAGAAAAAACCCCAAAGCAACCTGCAATAACAAACAAAGTTGAAATAATAATCAAGCAACCACTCAAAGTTCACAGTTGGAACAGAGAACTCCACCTTTAACTTACTGTTATTTATACTGAAAAGATCTAGTTGATACAAACTAAGGATTGTAGATTATCCTTGACTAAACTTTCTTATTTTGTGAATAATTTTTTTTTCCGTTTTATTTTTATATATCTGAGAAACCCCATTATTTGAAAGTACATAAAACGGGTACTTTTTAAACCAGTGTGTAAAACTGGGATATGCAAGTAGAGATTGTTAATTACTTACACTGCTATTTTGGTATTTTGCCAATAATATTTTAGCTACTATTTAGTAACTGTTTTCTTAAAGTAATGTAAACAAAAAAGCTTTTGGGGTTGTTAGATTTTTTTATCCAAGTTTTGAATGCTTTGTGTTATGGTGCAAGAAAGTAAATCTGATTGGTGACACTACAAAAAGGTCAGCGTGCATTTTCTTTCCTGATGGTCAGACACCCTTCCACAAGGACAACCACCTTCTTGTATTCCTCCTTGTTCTGTGCTGTTCCCCACTCCATGTTTCCAAACCTTCTGTCCATCAATGGACAGGATGACCTCTTTGATCATCTACCATCCATCTTTCCATGGAGTGTCGTGTTTGGTGGACCACCTGCTTCTGTGACATGACTGTAATGTGTCAACTGATCGTATTTGAGGTTTTTTGACATGCCAGTCTCATGGCAAACCAATTCTTTAGCTCAATAAATTATCCCTCCAATCCTGGCAGTGTATGGTAGCATCGAATTTTAATTCTTCAAGAAGGAATAGTAAGTGCAGTTAAATAATCTGACCATTACGTTGCTTCAAAATGATATTAATCACAGTAATGTTTAATTTTTGACTGGTTCAAACATAGCAGGACGGGCCTTAGGGTGGGTTAATTGAATCCTACCCACCTTACCCCCAGCCCTGCAAATTCTAGGACTGGCCCTGAACAATAGATACATTTTAAGTGCTTTATGAAGTGCAAATGAAAAGTGTTGTATAAGAGCCAAGTATTCTATATAAATACATTTTTAGCTAGGTGTTATCTCAATGAATAGGTGATGTCAAGTTGGGCATTTATTATGTTACAGCTGATAACGTTAATCACTAGCTAAGGTAACAGTAGGTACTAGTACACGGGCGGGGAACTTTTTTTGTCTGAGGACCACATGAACAATTTAAAACTGTCTAGAAGGCGGCACCAAGAAGATAGGGGGTGGGAAGGGGCTAATCAGCTGTTCAGTAGGAAGCAGCAGTTGCTTCCCAGCTGTGGAATTCCTAGGGCTGGAGATATTTCATATTGACAGGAAGCATTAGGGTCTACACCACCCACCACTCTAGCATTCTGGGCCACCACACTCAATAGCAGCTATGGACAAGCTGAGGTGGGAAGGATTTAAGGGGAGATGTGGCTGGAGGTTCTCCATTGCTCACTGGAGAAGGCTATTGATGATGTCTAGAATTCCCTCTATGGTGCTGGGTTTCAACACATGCAGAAATGTTGCTCATTAACTTTAACAAAAAATCTATCTATTGCATCAATAATGTGCAGACCAGCCCATTTTTAAGTTTTAATTTTAAGGTATATTGAATATTTGGGGGTTTCTGTACAAATCTTTCAGGTGTAATCTGTCAGAAGCTTCATCTGACTTTTGCCTTCTAATGGTAGCCATAGTCCTGACTAAAGAGATTTTTGTTTTAGTCAAACAGAAAGTTAATGTAGCTTTTTTGGGATACGCCTGATGTTTATGGTTGACAGGATATAATGAACCAGCTTTTTCTTGGTGAGTTTTTTTTGGTTTCTTTAAATTAGTAGTGCTGCACCAGAAATTGGCATAGCTCATTCAGTCGCTGCTCTTTTCATTCTCTCTTTCTTTAGCATAGAGTAGTTGCACTAAATAAATGTTATAAATTAAACTTAAATAAAATTTGAGAAGGCCCCTGCTCAAGAAACCATCTCTTGATGCTGATGCGCCTGTCAGTTATCGGCCGGTCTCTAACCTTCCCTTTTTAGGGAAGGTTATTGAACGGGCTGTGGCACGGCAGCTCCAAGAACATCTGGACCGCACTGGTGTCCTTGACCCCTCTCAGTTCAGGTTTCGGCCTGAGTATGGTACGCAGACTGCATTGGTGACCTTGGTTGACAATCTCCGTCTGGCGTTGGACCAGGGTCGTCAGACCTTACTGGTCCTGCTAGACCTTTCGGCTGCGTTCGACACAGTCGATCATGAGGTGTTGGTGACTCGCCTGCGGGACCGTGCCGGGATTGGCGGAACGGTCTTGGACTGGTTTCGTCGTTCCTGGCTGGGAGAACTCACTGGGTGGTCTTGGGGGAGTGTACGTCTTCCCCCTGGGACCTCACGTATGGAGTCCCGCAGGGTGCCATTCTGTCCCCTCTTGTTTAACACCTGTATGCAGCCATTAGGAGAGATCGTGAGAGGGTTTCAGAGCATGCAGTGTCATCAGTATGCTGATGACATTCAGCTCTACCTCTCTTTTTCCATTGACCCAGGCTATGCAGTCTCTTTATTTTCCCAGTGCCTGTCGGCTGTGGGGGCTTGGATGAGGTTGAGCCATCTGCAGCTGAATCCTGACAAGACGGAGGTGAAGTTGGTGGGTGAGGGCCTGGGAGTGGTTGAATCTCCTCTGGGCGGGGGGGTTGCCCTCCCATGGTCCCACAGGTATGGAGTCTGGGTGTGCTCCTTGATTCACGGCTCAGCCTGGAATCTCAGATTGTTGCCGTGGCGGGGAGTGCGTTTCGGTTGTCCGGCAGCTTCAGCCATATCTCTCAGACTCTGACCTCGCCACTGTCATCAATGCCTTCATCACCTCAAGGCTGGATTACTGCAACGCGCTCTGCGTGGGGCTGCCCAAGAAGCTGGTCCGGAGGCTGCAGCTGCTGCAGAATGCCTCAGCCCGTCTCCTCACTGGGGCGGGTCGCAGGGAGCACATGACACCTGTGCTCCGGGCTCTGCACTGGCTGCTTATAAAGCACCGGGCTAGGTTCAGAGTGCTGGTTTTGACCTTTAAAGCCCTTCACGGCCTGAGCCCTGCCTATCTGCAGAAACGCCTCACTCCCCATGTGCCTGTGCGACCCCTGAGATTGTCCGTGGGGGGCTTTTCGGAGGTTCCCCGGGCGAGACGGGTGGCCACTGATGTGAGAGATTCTTTTTCGGTGACTACCCCCATGCTGTGGAATTCATTCCCGGAGGAGGCTCGGTTGGCCCCCACCCTCCTGTCGTTTCGACATTTGTGTAAGACCTGGCTGTTCCGTCAGGCTTTTGGTGAGGAGGCAGAGTAGGGTGGAGGAGGTGGGGTTTGGGAGAGAGGATGTGTTTTTATTACTTGTTTTAAAATTACCCTGTTTTAATATTATTAGGAGTGTTTAAAATTTTTATATGACTGTATTTTTATGTTTTAAAATTGTTAGCCGCCCCGAGCTGTTTTCAGGAGGGGCGGGATAAAAATTGATTAAAATAAATAAATAAAAATAATTTTTTAAAAATGTTTTATTGTTGAATTTTTTGTGTGCATGTTGTTCGCCACCCTGAGCTGCCTTTGGGCAGGAGGGGCAGGATATAAGTTCTGAATTTTTTTAAATTTTTTTTTTAATTGTCTAATTACCACTTTAAATGCTGAAAGTCCTTTTTGCTACAGTTCTATGTTTTAAAATATAGTTACATGTTTCTGTGGAGACATACATAATATATTTCAGGCAAATTAATGAGATTTTCCAATCTTTATATTATTATATTGTGTGTGTGTGTGTGTGTGTGTGTGTTCTGGAAACTGCCTAGTCATTTGAAAGGTGTTTAATAATTTTACCATCATCCTGCAGTCTTTATCATTTTTCTATTTAGATTGTTATAGTTGGTCAAAGGAAAGGAATTATCGGAAATTGAAGGATAAGTACATTTGGCATAGACTTACAGTATTTCTTATGAGCCGCTGTTGCATGTTGTTGAATTTGTTTTCTACAAGAGTATAAGATTTCTTGAACTTAAGGGTGGAAAGGGCAGATGAAAGACAAGCTATTATTAAGTCCTTGTTGTGCTCTAGGTCCGGGATGGCCAAGAGGTAGATCATGATCTGCTGGTAAATCACAAGCTAGTCTCTGGTAGATCATTGTATGGGGAGGAAGACCAGCCTCTTGGAGATCGCCGAGGGGAGGGGGACCACACCCCAGAAAGTGTTTCTGCGGCGGAGGTGGGATAGGAGAGCTCCTATAACATGACAGGGAAGGTTCTGTCTAAAGGGGAGTGCTCCTGGTAGATCACCTGAGGCTCATGTCAGGATGAAGTGGATCATGTACACCATAAGTTTGGCTACTCCTGTTCTAGGGCCCTTTTTAAACGGGTTGCAGTTTGGGGGGAGGGGGGAGAGATCAATGGGCATGCTGGTGTGGGTGGGGAGTGCACACGGGCACACACCCTTCGCCCCCCTGCATCCCCATGCATGCCCCTGCACGGAGTAACCTGCATTTTCGCCAGTTGCTCCATGCTGGAGCGATGGGTGGAGGTGTGTGTTACGTGGGAGCAAGCATGCCCATCCGCCTCCCGTTGCTTTCAGATGGGACACACCCACTCATGTCCACTGTGTGGGTATGAGTGGGTGCATCTTGTGTAAAAAGGGCCTAGGTTAAGCAAATGTAGAGGGTGTATTTGTTGTTTGTTATATATTCTTTTGTTTGTCTTTTAACAAATTGATGTGTTTGCATTTGTTTTTAATAAGTCCTAAGTACTGTGTTCTGTACCCCTGGCTGAACATGTGCAAATAGTTTGATTTATAGTTTGGGCAGCAGTTTGCTAAATGAATAAAAGAGATGCATCCTACAATTGACCACAATCCCATGCTCTGCAGATCCCTGTGTATAATGTGTATGTGCGCGCACAAGCTCGCTGTTTGAGCGTGGCACAATGTGTTGGCAATGTGGATGCGTGCGGATCCTGTACGGCTGCGTGTGCACATAGCTCCGCACAGGATCTGCACAGCATGGGATCAGGGCCGTTGTCAAGACCCTAAAGGAGTGAAGCCCCAGTGATCTGATTGCTGCAGGGATTTAGACTGAAGAGAGGATCCTGATCTTCTGAATGTTCTAGAGTACTTCCCAATGGCAGCTCTCTGTGGTAGCTCTGGGAGAAGTCCATATTGCCCCACTACCCAAAATCACAAACTGAAGATTGCGCATTGGGCAACCATTGCAGATTACAGAATCTCTTTCAAATTATATTTTACCTTGATTAAGTGAAACGCCTCCACCTCTTGGGCTTTTATGACTTTAACCACCCCCTCAGGACCAGCCAGAGTACAGTGCAAGTTCTGTTGAGAGTATCTGGGTAATGATAAAAGTGGAAAACAACAGATGGGCTAATATGGTGGGGGTCATAAACCATTAAACCAGGCAGAGGAGGTAGACAAGGCCTTCCCAGAGCAGATCACAGAGGCTTCAAGAAGTCATGAACTAGTGGTAATGGGGGACTTTAACTACCCTGGTATGTTCTGGAAGATAAACTCTAAGCAAATAATATCTAACATTCTTTGATTGCATTGGTTAAAAATAACCTCTTTCAGACGGTTGAACAATGAACCAGGGGCCCGCTATCTTGGACTTGGCCCTAACCAATAAGGTAGAATAGGTGAATGATGTGAACGTAGGAGGAACTTGGGGGTTTGGGGTGGGAGGAACACACATCATAATAGAATTCACAATCCTAAAAAAAGGGCAAAGGGGGAAATGGTCTAAGAACCTTGGACTTCAAAAAGGCTGATTTTAATATGCTCGAAGAAATACTGGGTGGGGTCTCATGTTTAGATCAACAAAAGGGAAAGGTGTCCAAGAAAGCTGAGACTTTGGAAAAAGACACTGATGGCAGTGTCTTCACGGCCTGGGCCCTACTTACCTGCAGGACAGTCTCACTCCCCGTGTGACCCTTGAGATCGTCCATGGGAGCCTTTTTGGAGGTTCCCCGGGCGAGGTGGGTGGCCACCGATGTTAGATCTTTCTCGGTGGCCACCTCTGTGCTGTGGAATTCATTCCAGGAGGAGGCTCGGTTAGCTCCCACTCTCCTGCTATTTCGGCGTTTATGTAAGACCTGGCTGTTCCTCCAGGCTTTCGGCGAGGGGGTGGGGGGGTAGGGTCTTTTCCCCCTGCATTATTGTGTTTTTNTGGGTGGCCACCGATGTTAGATCTTTCTCGGTGGGGGGGTAGGGTCTTTTCCCCCTGCATTATTGTGTTTTTAACTGTTTAAAACTGTTCATTTGTTTTATTGATGCTGTTCGCCGCCCTGGACTGCCCTGTGGGCAGGATACAAATGTTTAATAAAATAAACATGTTTAATAAAAAGATAATCGCAAATGATTCCAAAGAAAAAGAAGAATGGGAGATATGGAACAAAAAATCTGTTTGCTCAGGGAGCTAATCAATGAGCTAAGAATCAGAAAGAAACATAAGAAATGGAAGGAGGTACAAGTTACCAGGGATGCATGCAGATGAGTAGTCCAAATTTGTAGGGATATTTATTTATTTATTCATTTCTACCCCGCCTCTCTCGCCAAAGGTGACTTGGGGCGGCTTCTATAATACACATTATAAAAACACAATATCAACAATAATAAAATATAAATATAAAACAGCATACATAAAAAATATACATAGCAGTTCAGTGTATAAAAGCAGTGTATAAAAGATGATGTCAGGAACGCTAAGGTACAATATGAAATTGATGCTGGAACATTTTGAGGCTAGAAAGGGATGCTAAAAACAACAAAAAGAGGTTATTTAAGTATGTCAGAAATAAGAGGAAGAATAAGCAAATGTAATCTACTACTCAGTGACAATCGTGAAATGTTAGGCCATTTTTACACAGATGGGTGTGGGTGGAGGGTAGGTGTTTAGGCGTGGTGGGTGGAGGTGGGTGTGTCCCCCTTTATACGGACACACACACACACACCTCCACCCACGGAGCCTCCTCTGGTCCCGGAGGGCTCCATGGGTGGTGATGAATGGACGGAGGTGGGTTTTGCGCGGGAGCGTGCAAGCACTCCCACTCATCCCACTCAGTGTTCACACGGACGAACACCAAGTGGACACCTACCACCGGCCATTTACACAGACGCCCTCCCGCACACCCGCCTGAACACTGGGGGGGGGGGGTCCGTGAAATGAGACAGAGGGTGTTTTTACATGAGACACACCCACGCATTGACGTGGGGGATGTCTTTTTTGAGTATGGTGCATGGAAGTACATGCTCGCGTGACCATGCACCATTCACCCAGTCTGCGCGTAGGGCATTCCGGAAAAATCTGGAATGCCCCGTGTGGGGACAGGGTGGGCAGAGCGCTGATGGAGAGGCCATGCAGGGGGTGCTTGTTTGAAACACTCCCTGATGCAGGACGTCCACACACCTGCCTCGCACACTGACCGCAGACCCCTGCACCTGCCTCTCGTCTAAAAACACCCAACGAGAAGGCAGAACTTCTCATTTCCTATTTTGCCTCAGTCTTCACAAAAGAAGGCTGTTTTTTGTCACAAAAAAACAGAAACTCTGTTCAGCCTGTTAAAAGGTGTATGAACGAAGAGGAGGAAAGATTGTGGACCAGAATAAATTAAAATGAGGTCAGAGAATAGCTGGTTACTTTGAATAAATTCAAGTCTTCATGGCTGGGACACATGTCCCAGATCCTAGGCAGGGATCAGTGTTCCTGAACACAGGTCCCTGATCCTAGGGTACTGGAAGAACTTGTGGAAGTACTCTCAGAACCTGTGCCAATTATCTTTGAGAACTCTTGGAAGGTAGGTGATATGCTAGAAGATTAGAGCTGAGCAAATCTTGTCCTGGCTGGGCCCCAAAGGGAAACGCACTTCCATGAATCACTGATTTAGTGGGGAATCCCTCCCACAAGGAAATTCTCCATGGAATATCCCAGCCTTGGTCACATCACAGCATGCAAGCCTCTGATTGGCTTGCCTGTGTGTGGTGACAGTGCCGAGTGGAGTGAGAGTTATTCGTGGGACCCAGTGGGCTGGGGAAAGTGTGGGGTGGGAGGCAGCGCCTGGTTTTCCCCCCACCCTCCCCAGCTCGGAGAGTAGGGAGGAGGATGGAGGGACCGACCCTGGCTACTCAGCAACAGGGGGACCTTGGTGCAGTGACGGCAGCAGGAGCACTGGCTGCACTGGGATTTCCCTACTGCTGAGCGGGCCAGGGTGAGTTGGGGATCTGGAGAGAGGAGGGGTGGAGCATGGGGGGGGGGGAAATCCTTGGGGGAGGGATCCCCACAATGGGCAGGGGGAAAGGAGGAGGGAGGGAGGGAGGGGGATAGAAGGATTCGCCTTGGCCTGCCCAGCAACAGAGGAACTCTGGCACAGTAGCGGTAGCAGGAGTGCTCGCTGTGCTGGGATTGTCCTGCTACTGGGTAGCTTGGGTGAGTTGGCCTTGGGCCCAAGTCAGCTGGTGGGGTTGGGGAGAATTGGGCTCATGAGCCCGCAGACTTGCGCAGAATTTTCAATTTCAGGGTCCTGATCCTATCCCTATCTTTAAAAATGGGGGAAAGGAGGATCTGTGAGGTTAGATGAGAGCCTGACTTCAGTGCCTGAGAAGATACTAAAACAGATTATAAAAGTCAATCTGCAAGTACCTTGATGACAACGCAGTGGGTACTTGTAGCCAGCATGGTTTTGTCAAGAACAAGTTACCCCAGACTAATCTAGTCTCCTCCTTTGATAGAGTAACTAGTTTAGTGAATGAGGAAAACGCTGTGGACATAATGTCTTGATTTCTGCAAAGCATTTGACACAGTTTCACAGGAGATCCTCATTGACACGTTTGCACAGTGTGCTCTGGAAGACCCTACAGCAAGGTTGGATTCACAGCTGGTTGAAGAACAGTACTTGGAGTGATCATCAATAGCTGATCATCAAAGGTATCGAGTGGGGTTCCACAGGGTTCTGCCCTGGGCCCGGTGTTATCCAGCATCTTATGACTTAGATGAAGTAGTGGAGGGAATACTTATCAAGTTTTCAGATGACAACTTTTTTTGTTTAATAACATATGCAAAACATTCTAATTAGCACAAGATCCTTACATTGCATTACTTATGAAAAAGTTAGAAAGGCACAAATAGAATATCAGTGTACAACAAGCTCAGTTCATACATGCATACATTAAACATGCTAATGATGCACCTGCCAGGATGCTGTCAGCAATCCAGTCCTGAAGTGGAGGAAGATGATGTGAAGTGGAGGGGTGATGCTGTGTACCCAACTTCCTATCCACGTATAGAATCTTCCAGAAAGCTCTCCATATCTTCTAACCAATAGAAAAATGTCTTTTGTTCAAATTAATATTTAATAATTTCTTGTCTAAGTTAACACACCTTGGCATCCATCCTCATAAGCCCACAAGCATTACTGGTTTGAAATTCAGCTTCCACTAGATTTTTCCATTGGACATCTGAATTTTAAGGGTACTGGGTGGTTTCACCATCTTTCAAAGATTTTACTTCTCCTGTTTGAACCCAGAGAACACATTGGTAAGAACAAAACACATAAGTAAAAGAAATAAGGTACATTTCCAGATCTCAAGCTGCACTACTTTTTTCTTATCTTTGTATGCACCTATGCCAAAATCCTACTAAAATTATAGACTGAAACATAAAATAGCAATGGCTACTACGGTTCGATATTAAATCAAAGGATCAGCAGCGGTAGGCTCTCTCTTAGTGTATAGGACGTAGGGGGTTGGTGGCAGCGTCCTCCTGCCACTGCCATCACTCTCACGCTCAAGGTAAGCTCTGTCCCACGTCTCCAGCGATCTCCCTAATACATTGCTCATAGCTGCTGTCTACAAGATGTAACAGACTGTGGACAAGTAATTGCTCATCCTTGTTTGCCCACAACATTTGAAGGCAAACAAGGAGGAGCAATTCTGTAGCAAACACATAGACATATCCTGTTTGTGTTTGCCACCCAGACGAGTAGGTAGTATTACATCTGGTAATACTCAGTGTTTTTCTTAAAAAGACCAGGGAAATAGTACTTTCTATTATTTTATGTAGTTAACGTTGGGCTTTAGTTGCATCCCCTCCCCCCCTTGCAATATGCTAGAACCATTTGTGTGGGTTAATTTGAAGGAAGTATCAACAGGTATTTAAATTAAAAGAAAGGCACACCTTCTTTCTATTTGGGTTATATTCAGAATATGAATTCTATGTTTATTTATGTTGTATTTCTTTCTGGGTGGAAAAGAGTCAGGAAAGAGACTTTTGTAACCTCCTTCTGTCTCCAGATGCTTTCTGTTTTGGGTTCTGTGGTGTCAGCCATTTCAAAAATCAAGCTTGCAGCATAAGAAGTTGTTTGGCTTTTTTTTGGTTTGCTTGTTTTGTTTCTTTGACATGTTTGAAGTTAGCACCAGCAAAAGCAACTGGATTTCCACAAGGCTACCCCACACACTAGTCATAAAATGAGTACATGCTATAATTAGAAATATGACATTGTCTGAAATTTATCCCTAAGTCTTGAGCGAAGAGATTTCCAATATGGCAAAGCAGTGGACATTATTCTAAATAAAACCTGCCATGATGTTTGATCCTTTTCATTTGAATAAGGATGTATTTCAGATTTACAGCTGTGCTATTAAAGATTGATATGCTAAATGGTAATTTAATGTGACTCAGTCAAAATAATAAACAGCATTTTAAACAGGCTTCCAGCTGGAGGGAGCCAAAGGGATGCAGTTTGCTTAAAAATCAAACTCTTCTCTCTTCAGAAGCCTCAAAAATGTGACAGACTATCCCCTTGTTCTCTTTTCTGCTCTGCCTCAAGCGGAATGACCCTGGGAATATATGATTAATTATTTACGTAATGCCGCAGGTTTATGTGGCAGCTTACACACACTGAGACATGTCCCCTGCCCTTAAAAGCTTATACAGATACTTTTGCCAACTCAAGAACATGGTGGACTTACATAATTCTCTTGTTTTCCAAACAATATGTATATAGTGCCCTTATTTTTCTGTCCCTCAGAAGAGTGTGGTACAGATTGGAAAGGGAATAAGACAGCTGGGGTGGTGTTGCCTTCTCTCCACCTTGCTCCTTGAGACTGAGTATAATACTCTGTTTCCATTGGTGCAGAAAATTAGATACCCCAATCTCTTTCTGCACCTGATATTAATATATTATTGTTGTGCCACTAAGTCAGTCTTGTAGTACAGTTTTAAAGGTATGAATTACATTTCCAATGCCTGTGCTTATGCAATGAGAAAACCTACTGGCTTTTTTGCTAGTTCCCGTTTGGTAATTGCCATTGTTTCTTACTTCACTAATTCTTCCTAGGCACACCTATTGATTTTTGTGATTTGATTGCAGCTGCACCGCCACTGGTTCCAGGGCACCCGTGTGCTCTTTTGCTGGATACCTGGGCACATGGGGATCGGGGACGACAAAAGGGCTGATGCAGATGCTTGGTCGGCTGACCATCCGACTCATGACCTCGCCGTAGTTCCTTTTAGTGATTTTTATTCCTGTCTTTAAGTCCCGCCTCATTGCACGCTGGCAGTCAATTTGGGATGAATGTTAGATGGCTAAGCTGCATGATGTGAAGCCTGTGATCTAGCTGTGGCAGAGCTCGAAAGTGGTCCTGGCCAGGCTGCATCTCAGCCACGATCTGCCCACTCATCGACATCTGCTTTAGAGGGAGGCTGTGCCTCAGTGTAGCCCTTGCAATGTGCCTTTAGTGGTCTAACACATTCTGCTCGTCTGTCCCTGTTTTGCTGCTGCTTGCCATGTGATTTTACAGAGCCAACTGCACCCTGCTGACTGTCAGCCTTGCCCTGTTTCTGGGCAGTCAGCAAGACGTACTTTTTTCAGTTCACTTCGTTGAATCAGCCATAGGCCAAATCAAATCATACAGAGTACTGTACTTTATTATTATTATTATTATTATTTTTATAATTATTAACAAAAATTTATATAGCGCCAGCAGTGTACCTGGCTTTTTACAAAGTAATAAAATAGACACGGTCCCTGCCCCTAGGGCTTACAATCTGAGAGACAGGAGCTGGGGGAGAGACTTAGGAAGGGGAACAGAGGGAGAGACAAAGGGTCTAACCTTCATGAAGATGCGAGGTCTCAAATGCATGTGCTTGGCTTGGTTACGATGAGAATGACAGCAGGCAGGTCCATGTTGCAAGGATAAGGGTAAACCGATCGTAGGTATAGGAATAGTGGCTCAGCAGGATAAAGTCAGACAGAGCAGAGCGAAAGAGGTGAGTTTTAAGGAGAGATTTTAAGGTATGAAGGGAGGGGGCAAGGCGGATGTGGCCAGGGAGGGAGTTCCAGGCATGGGGGGCAGCAAGTGAGAAGGGATGAAGGTGCTTAGGGAAGCAGGGAAGGCGTGGAAGGGTGAGAGAAGGGACAGAGGAGGAACGAAGTGCACGGGCTGGAGTATGGAGGGCGATAAGTGCAGAGAGGTAGGGGGGAGCAAGGTTGTGAAGAGCTTTATAGGTGAAGAACATTTTAACTTTTTAACTGTACTTTTTAACTTTTTGAAGGCTGTTGGGTATTCCGTAGTATTTAGCTTCCCTTTTGAGGTGCATCTAGTTTTGGTGTGTGTTTAGCCTTGTCATGGGCTTTACCTCACCATGTCACTCATGTCATGTCTGGTCTGTGCTGGGTGGAAGGTGCTCAGCTAAGGAGCACACAGGTTGCGGGGTTGTTTTCCAGTCTGGAAAGCCACATCTGCACCCTTGTGTGCTCAGGTGATACGATTCCATAGTGGTAGGAAAACTGCTTCATTACTTCAATTGGCTTAGTGTCAGACTTTTCCCGTACAGCAGGGGGTTTGGGATGCCATCAGACATAACTCTAGCCACTCCTTGGAGGACACTGCCACTCATGTTGCTAATACATTTATAGTCTCCACTATGTAGTGGTGTAGTGTCCACTTCTTTGCTAATTGCTTGGTGCTCAATTTACGCCTGCATCCATTGTGGCTGTAAAATGCACAGCAGGTGCTTACGTGTAGCTAATGTTATGTTTGGGGATGTGTCACCCTACCAGGTGATAGAAGACATCCAGGAAATCATAGCCACACGACAGCTGAGCAGCTCTGTTGCAGGACTAAGCACCAGAGTACGTGGACTCAATGGCTGCATGATGCTGTTTATAAATCATGCTGCCTTCTCTCTCTGTCTCTCTCTCTCTGGGACGAGATGCTGCAAAAACATTCTGCAAAAACAGCACAATGGAAAACACTTTAAAACGGGGAGATGGGAGAGGAGGGATTCCTGTGCAGTAGGTCCCGAGGGTAATACTGGAAACACTTCTTGAGAGAAAAAGAATTTGTCAATGCCTTTTTAAAAGCATGGACTGGAATCAGCTACGGTGGATAATGCAGTAACAGAACTGTTAGCAGCTTTCAGAAAAAGCTGGTGACAGAGGGGTCTATCAGGTGATGGAGCAAACCAGTCACACCGTTATTCACGTTGCCACCCGCACCCAATGACATGACCAAGAAGTACACTTAAGATGTGCTATGGATTTGCATGTGACTAGCATTATGTCTGATGGCCCCCTTGGGTTTATGGATTTGCCTTGTACATTGAACTCCACTTGTTGCTTCCTGACATATATTGGGAGGAGCAATACTGGTAGGGATATGTAAGCTCTTGACATTTGTAGATTTTAGATTGAAGTCATCCAGTGGTGATAAGCGGTGTTTAGCGCAGGATCCAGGTTACAGTTATTTTATCGGCTTGCTGTATCTTGGCTAGCCTTAATTGACTAGCATGTTCAGAACCTTGAGATGATTCAGTATGCAACAGAAATTATTTTGTGTTGGTGTTGAACTGAGGCTTGTCATTTTTCTTTGTTAAACATCAAAATTAAAGATGATATTTAAAACATACCTTGGAGAATTACATAAATGGGGTGAAACTTTAAAAAGCATCAAAGGTATAAAGTCATATTTTCATAAGTGACTTAATTTTCTTTTGAACATAGGACATATGATTCAGTCTTGTAGGCAGTCTGGAAAATTTTACTCGTTAGTTTTGGACCTTGCATCATGATCCTTGTAACAGTATTTTGTTCCTCAGACAATAATTTACAACTACTCCCCTCAAATATTAGTCTCTATTGCTAGCTACATACAGAAACCCCCGATATATATTAAATATATATATGAAATAAGCATACAAAGTTAACTACTCCAAATTCAGAATGCAGAGTTTAGTTAATGTGCATCTTCCTGATGTAGGCAAACCCTAAGAAAGAGAGAACAACAGACCTTTCCCCAGCACAGCTGGCTTAGCATGCCGTATTTCCGACATAATTAAATGGAGACAAATTCCGTGGTGAAATGTCTTTAACAGTATGCTCTTCATGGAGTGACCTGGAGTGTTGGATATTAAAGAATAGTTGCCTCTTGAATTTTTATGAAACTAAGCTAGATATTTCGTCTTCTAAACACTTTTGTCATTATCTGATTTCTTAGGAGGGCAGTCCTCTTACTTATTAGCAGGTGGGTGTTTATAGTGTTGCACTTGTTCACCACTGTTCCCACCAAGTGTTGTTGGTTTAAGAGTGGTGTTAGTTTAATTCATAATAAGAAATGATGAGGAAAGAGAATGAATGTAAAAATCTCATTTTTAAAATCCTTTCCTAAAAGCCTCTTACATTTATAATTTTTCCTGATCATTAGACGAACCTGGAAAACATGCCAGTGAAAATGGGAACTGTGTTTGAAACACAGCATGGTAGCATTGGTTAGCACTTCAACGCCGAGTGTGGCAGCTTGAGAGAGCCTGCTGTTACACTAAATAAAAGAAGCAGGCTGTACTTTTTTTTTAACAAATTACTCGCTGAACAGCTTCAAGTCTCGACGTGGTTGTGAATAAAAATAAATAAAAGCCTGTTTATATTTGCCACTAAAAATATTTTTAATTAATGGCAACTGCAAATAAAAATCACTCTCACCTTAATTGATTAAATATAACAAGTTTTCTCCTGGGGGCAAAAAAATTGTCCTCTGCTCTATTTGGCTGAGTGATCAAATTAGATTTCTTTTTAAGGTACTGTGTGCTTGGTTTTTATGTACATTACTACTATTGTGGTGTTTCTTAAATTACTGGTTTCCTTGTCCAGTCTAATTTTTAAAAAATCCTCCTGTTCCCTCTGATTTGTGATTTAAGGTAGTTAATTTTGGCTTTGTTATTGGCTAGAAAATTGTGAGGCATGTTAGAAATGGGGGAAATCAAATAGTTCCATACAGCAAGCCCCCGAACTGAAGAACCGTTTTTTCCTACGTGTGGAGAGGGACATGTGTAGATCCCTTTGTACATTAATTAGGGTTTTCAGATATAGAAGAGGCTATATCGCCATTCCAGGTGCATTGGTTGTTATGAAATCTTGAGTCCAAATGTACCGATGGGCCTTCTACCCCTCTCTCAAATTTAGTTGAAAATTCGCATATGGGATTTAAAGTTGAGTGGGTGCATGCACACACACTCACAGGGTTATTGCATAAGCCCTCTTTCCATAGGAAACAATTTAAATAGCATTGTCTAAAGATGCTCTAACTTTCCAGTTTATTAGATTGCCTCTTCATCATTGTATGTTTTGTTGCATTGTGCGTTAAAGAAGTCTTAATGGCTTATATTTACTGATTAAGAAATGACATTAACTGAAGAGTTGAATTTAATTCAAACGTGCCGCCTGGAGAGAAGGGCGGCATAGAAATTCAATAAATAAATAAATGTATTTATTGAATTTCTATGCTGCCCTTCTCTCAAGGCGGTTCAGAATCCATAAAAAAAAATTTAAAAAACATTAAAATTTATACAAAACTACCCTCCCCTCCCGCAGCCCCACCCAGAAACCCAACCAAACCCCACCAATCTCTGCTTGCCAAATGCCTTTCCAAATAAAAACGTTTTGCACCACCTCTGGAAGATAGCCAGGCTCAAGCGAACTTCTGTGGAAGGGAGTTTCCCAACGTGGGGGCAACAACTGAGAATGCTCTCCTGCGCATCCCCGCCCCATGGACAAGACTTAATGGATGGAATGCACAGGAGCGCACCCCCATCCATAAATCATTCATGTGAATTTCCAGATATCAGCCAGCATTTACAGTATCGGTGTTGTTACTCAACTTGCTAAAGTGCTATGATAGTCTTGGCATTGTGTAAGATATAAACAAAAAGATGGTCCCTGTTACAAGGAAATTCCAGTGAAAGTCTTTATTTGGTGACGTTGCATTTCAATGCCCGAGTTTTCCAAGCACTAAACCTCTTTTGTGCTACTTACATGGGATAAAATGATCAGAGAAAATTGTTGGGAGGCTCCGCTAGTTTAATAGCTTGTGGTTGCAGGTCTGCTGCTTCATTCCGAAGACAACACTCCAAAATCCCTGGAATTAGGAGAGAGGGTAGATGGGATGGGTTTAGGAAAGAAGGGAAGGGTGAAATGGATCTCTACTTTCTTCAGTCCAGTTCTCCATTGGCATTAATGGAAGTGGCTACAGGATAGTTTTCAGTACCAATGTTGATCTTTGAAGTCATCATCCCACCCTGCTAAATCTGAGCCCAGCAGAGAAGTGGAGAATCAGAAATGGATGTATAGGGGCATAAGGAATTGTCCAGTGTATGGACATGTGATAAGAGGATGTTTGTGTACTGGTTTGTTAATGCATTACAACTGGTTAGGTTTTTAACTGAGTATTATGCACCAATCGATCTTTTAAAGGGTGCATTATTTATTTATTTGTTTGTTTTGTTTGTTTATTAAATGTATAGGCCGCCCCCTCCTACTACTGTAATTCGGGGCAGCTTACAGCAGAATAAAATCACCTAACAATAAAATCCATACGAACATCAATATAAAAAATAATATAATACATTATATACAAATAAACTAATACATTAATGCGCTAAAAGTTTACAAATTGTGCAACAGGTTACTTTGGGGGTAATAGCTCTGGCTGTATTCTTTTAACTGGTTCATTAAATTCATAAATTTGGCACGTGTGTGACTAATGTTGACATTTATAGGCATAATGTCAAGAAATATACAACTAAATAGTCTGTCATGTAATAACACCACCTGAGACCGCATCTTGTGTGGCACCTAGGAAGTTTCATGCACTGATTAAGTGCTGACGATTGTTTTATAAACAAAAAATAGTTCTTACACATACTAAAAAATATTGCAAATGTTTTGTACCAGTCTTGAAAAATGTGTGTATTTATGGCAAGTTACTCAATACACCATTGCTTTGGTATAACTGGTCCTGCTTCAGTGCAGAGAGGTGGACTAGCTGGCCTCTTAAGGTACTTCCCAGCTGTAAAATTCTATGCGATCTACAGACCACTTAGTTAACTCAGGATTAAATGGTTTATAGATCATTAATAATGCTTCTATTAAAAGGGCTAAATAAAGCTAGATAAAAAATAAAAATTAAATTGGTATTGGTATTGATTTCTTTTTACCAGCGTAGGGAGCACCAATTATTAGACCAAGAATAATTCACACTGTGTTTACACTGAGTAGTTACAGCTGAAGCTTGTTAGTGATTTGCCTCCCAGACTTTTTTTTTTTTTTTTAAATTAAACTCACTGTGGTGCACGAGCTTCTATTGTTTGGAAATAATCGGCTCATCCCCTATGTAGATGAGAACAAAGAACATAATAGTACATCTGGTTTATCTGTTAATAGAGCAAAGATTAATTTAAAAAGTACTGCACAACACGTCTTCATAAATTGTATATCTAAAGCCAGTTTGTATACAAGTACATTTTAAAAATCCCTTTTAACTGTCTGCTGTTGTATGCCTAACTTCATGCCAAAATTCTCTGCTTTAACAGAAATAAGTTTTGGTGCTGTGTTTGACAGGTGGACATTTTTTATTTTGGATTCTTTTTATTTAGGTAAAACAAGGGTTTAGTGCTAGAAGATAATTACACGCTGTTTTAAATTTGTATGGCTTTATAATGAGTGCAGTTATTCTCTGACATGATGCAAAAGCTGGTCTAGTGTTACTGGTTAAAGCTGACTTCAGCTACATGTATATTATCTTAGAACTGGGATGTCACTTACAAGAGGTTTGATGTGACCCTTCTCTGTAAATTTCCCCCTCATCTCGCCACTGTATTTCTTCTCCCTGCCTTCTGTTTAGGTACTATTGTTGCGTGTTCCATCTCCTTGACATCTAAGTGTTTGTTGCTGAATGTCATTTCTATTTGCATTTAACTTTTTGGACTGTCATAACAATAGTAGCAATTCCTATATGGACAAATCATTTTAGCATACAAGGATAATAAAAAGTGGTGTGTTAAGGAAGGTGTTTTTTTGTAAACGTGCATTTGTTTTACACCAAGTACGGTTGTTAACAACTGGTTTCCTAACATGAACTTCCTCTCCTCCAGGACACTCTACTTATTTCTATTTTTGTGATTTTGGTATATTGAGGCTCAACACAACGTCATCAGTGGAAGAAGCAGAAGCAATGCTGGATTCTAAATTAGGAGTTCACTTAAGAAAAAGACCTTGGTGTCATTGTGGTCAATGCATTGAAATCTTCAGCTCAGTGTGTGTGGCAATGGTTTTAAAAAAGCAAGCAGAATGTTAGGAATTATTCGTAAGGGGTAGAGAATAAAACTGAAAATATAATAATGCCTCTATATAAATCTATGGTATGACAGCATCTTGAATACTGTGTGCAGTTCTGGATGCCCTATCTCAATAAAGATATAGTAGAAATAGAAAAGGTAGAAAGAAAGGCAACAAAAATGATAAAGGGTATGGAACAGCTCCCCTATAAAGAGAGTCTAGATAAGTTAGGGCACTTGAGCTTGGAGAAGAGATGATTGAGGGGGGATATGAAGCAGTTTTGTTTATAAAATCATGAGTAAATAAATAGGGAACGGTTATTTACCCTCTCAAATACCCCAAGCTGTTCTCAGGAGGGGCGGGATATAAATTGACAAAATAAATAAATAGTACTAGAAGGTAACCCCATGAAACCAACAAGGTTAGCAGATTTAAGACAAATAAAAAAGTATTTTTTTTTACTCAACACAAAATTAAGTTGTGGAATTTGTTGCCAGAAGATGTAGTCAAGGCCAGTAGTGTAGCTGGGTTTAAGAAAGGATTGGGCAAGTTTCTGGGAGGATAGGTCCATTAGCAGCTATTAGCTGGGTAGGTTTTGGGGATTGTAGACTTACTGTCTGGAGCTGGGAGTGAACAACGGGGAGTAGATTGCTCCATTGGGACCTGTTAGGTACCCCAGCGACTGAGACTGGCCACTGTCAGAGACAGGTGATGGGCTAGATCAGGGGTGGGGAACCTTTTCTGTCCTGAGAGCCACATTGAATATTAGTACGAGCTCCAAGGGCCACATAGAGGTTGGGGGTGCTTAATGGGTTTATTCAAGAAAAGGAGGGCCCAGATCATGAATTGGTGCCAGGGATCTGTCCCCTATCCTTGTGAACATGCCCTCCTCTCTGCTCCCTTATCATGAGCTCAGTTTTTCATTGCTTGGGGGTAGAGAATGGATCCAGGGTCCAGATCCAGGCACTGGAAAGGGGCCACATAAAAACTTGCCGAGGGCTGCATTTGGCCCCCGGGCCTGAGGTTCCCCACCCCTGGGCTAGATGGTCTGACCCAGTATGGCACTGTTTTATGTTCTTATTGTAATTAATGAAGAAGCCAGGATTTTAATCTCTTAAAATCTGAAGCATATTGACAAATGAATCTCTTTTTCTAGATGGTGAAAAAGTCATATAATGTAACTGCCTTTTCATAGAAATTAGCAAATATATAGGAGAGGAAAATTAAGAGATTAGAAGAGAGTGATTTCACACTCAAGTTTAGATACATAATAAACAGAAGTAGGGGACAAATAATAATTTAAAGGCATTATATTGTATATAAATATCAGGTTTGGAATACACCTGCTGCCTGGCTTTTTAGAGCATCCCAAACTTATTTGGTGAAAGCTAAGCTTAACTTATCGCTCCTGGAAGCAGCAAGGTGTATTTTAAATTAAAACTCATGGATGTTTTGGCTGACCAGCCTTTCTGACTTGAGAGAGTACCTTTTTCAGTGTGCCTTGGAGTGCACATGTGCTGCAGAAGGACCCTGCCTGGAAGAGCGTAGATTGTGAGTTGCTGTATAGCAAAGAGACTAGAGTGCTGGGTGAGGATAGCAATCATGTTCCATCGTGATTCTTAAAGTGGTGCCATAGTGTGTGTTTAAGAAATCTGAAAACTCAAGTAGCCGCTTAGAGCCTCAGGTTCTTGCTCTTTTAAAATTATTATTAAACAAACAAACAAAAAACCAGGAGAAATTGTTGGTTCTATATCTTCCTTCAGGGTGTGTGTTGTCCACCATGGGGATGATCTCCCTCATGGCCAGTAGAAGGCAGCAAACTTTCACTGAGCATGCTCGAGGGTGATCAAGCCCTCCATCTCCAGTTGAAAGTCTGCCTCGAGCCAGATAGGAGGTAGCAGAGGTGTCTCCACACCTCAGGCAGAACTATGGACTCCGGCTCCCTGGCAAACAGCTGGGCTGGAGCTGGATAGTGAAACTGCGCCACTGGGTCCTGCAGGATCCTCCGCCCGGGGCTCTAAAGCAGCATCCATCAGTCCCTGTGGGCACAGCTGGAGGGAAGGGTGGGTGCAAAAAGAGTCCCGACAGGTACCCCCTATCACTCGGCAAAAGCCCACCACAGCACCGGCAACATTAGGCCCCACTGGCAGAAACTAGGCCCCAAGAGCAGCGGCCCCAGATCGGCTGCTACTGAAAGTGCACCAAATATATGGAGGAGCCAGCACGCACCGCAGAGGAAGAGAACAAGGAGAAGACCCAGGAGGATCAGGAAAAGGGCGAGAACATTCAACAAGTAAGCAGGGAGCCCCTCCCTTACCCCAATAGAGAAGCTACAGTTTGAAACCCTCAACTCCATTCTTCAGTCCCTCAAAAGACTAGAGGATAGGAAAGAACCACCCAAACATCCCCCAAAAGGCCCCATTCTCCCCCAAAATGTAGGCAAACAGGTTTTTAAGGACAAATCTAAGGCCTCTAACAAGGGCAAAAGCCCAGCCTCCACAAAAATACAGGAAAAGCCACAAAAATAGCAGTCTCAAAGACCTCATAGGTTCTTCCTCACAGGGGGAGGAACTCTTGAGGAGGGAGAAATTGCCTCCTCGGGAACAGAGGACAGTCCCCCTCCCAAGATACCCAGGACTGGAGCTCCCCAGACACAGGCAGCTGAGGTGGAAGAAGAGAAGCACGGGGACTCAGATGGAGGCTCCCAGGTTTCAATAGAGGAATTGGAGAGTGATGATGCAGACAGGGAGGACCCTCTATTGCTTGGTCCTAAAGAGCAGGGGAGAGAACTACCTACCACCTCCTCTGAAAAGTTCCTAAAAAGAGCCCAGAGGGTCTTAAGAATCAGGGCCAAAAAACAAAAGAAAAAGGAATCTGAAACCTCTGAGGAGGAGGAGGAAGTCTCCGACAGGGAATACATTCCTAATATTGCAGACTCCACAAAGAGTCTGATTCTTGACCGGACCTTCAAAAAGATTATGAAAGAGCAGTAGGAACAACCTAACAAAACTCAAATGTATATCTGTGTGCTTGTCTGTTGGATATTGTAATAGCCTTTTGGGCTTCACAATAAAATGAACTGAACAAAACTCAAAGGCTCTCCAGGCTCATGAGAGCATATATAGGTTTTCTAGACAGAGCATCCCCATTTTTAAAAGCCCTAAAGTGGATGCTGCAGCCGCTTCCTTGGCATGGCACTCAGTGTTCCCGGTGGAAGGGGATCTCTACCCCAATGAACAAAACAATAGAGGTATCGAAGCGGGTCTTCGAAAATCCTACGAGGCCCTTTCCCACCTATTGCGCATCTCCACGGCTGCCTCCTACTGCTCCTGAGCCATCCTCAAGTGGTTTAAATGGGCAAAAACTAACAAGTTAGCACAAAATATCACATTGGCCCACCTATTCCTCACAGACACGTCTATGGACGGAGTCACCTGGGCAGCTAGGGGTATGGCAGCCAACATCACCGGCCACCACTGCCTCTGGTTGAGATTGTGGAAGGCAGACTCCCACGCAAAAAATCTCTTGGTAAATGGGCCATTTAAGGGAGATAGGCTGTTTGGAGCCTCGCTGGACCAGGTTCTGGTAGACGCATCAAGTAAGGAAAAGAAACAAACACTGCAACAGTTTTAATTCCTGCAAATTGTTTTTTCGTTCCTTCCAGAGAGCCTTTCACTCACACAGCACCAATAGGAGAGCTCCTCCCAGAAGGATCTCCGAATACAACTCCTCACGCTACAGAGGAAGAGGTCAAGGAAACCGCAGCAGAGCCCCCTACATGCCACAAGCTAAGCCCCGGACAGGGAAATCAGACCAGAAAACAGAACACATGACTACTTCAGTTCCTGTCCTCAGTTCGACCCGCCACTCGGAGGATGTCTAACCCTATTCGGAAAAAGATGGGAAAGCATCACATCGGACACATGGATACTAGAGACCGTGTCCAGGGGATACGAGACCAAATTCAAGCACCCTCCCAGGAGCTTCTTTTGCATATCCCCTATGTCACGAAACCCAGACAGACACACAGTGATGAGCCTAGAAATACACAGGCTAGCAGAGATAGGGGCAATAGAACCAGTCCCCACTCTGGAACATGGAAAGGGATTTTACTCAATTCTCTTTCTTGTAAAAAAGAAATCAGGCTCCTGAAGAGTGGTTCTGGGTCTGAAAAGATTAAACAAAGCAGTGAAAGTGCAGAAATTCAAAATGGAAACCCTGAATTCCATCTGCTTGTCCCTTGCCCTGGGAGACTGGATAGTCTCTCTGGACTTATGGGAAGCTCTTACCTACATGTGCCCATATGCCTGAAGCACAGACAATGGCTCCGCTTCCAGTATCATTCCAGGCACTGGCAATACAAGGCCCTGCAATTAGGCCTTGGGACAGCCCCCAGAACATTCACGAAAATCCTCATTCCACTGACTGCAAACCTCAGAACCAGGGGGAATCACAATATACCCGTTCCTGGATGACATTCTCATCCGAGCACCAAGTCAGGAAATAGCTCTGCATCACCTGAAGATTACCATTCACCCACCTAGAAAGATACGACTTTCTAATCAACCATGAAAAGAGCCACCTTGAACCCACACAACGACTCGAACACTTGGGAGTCATTCTCGACACAGGCAGAGACAGGATATTCATCCCTCCCCAACACCAACAGAAGATCAGAACCCTCATAAAGGAGATCAACCACAGGAGAATGGTCCCGTTAACCACCCTGGCATCCCTGCAAGGTCTCCTAGTGTTGTGCATCCGCCACCTACGCTAGGCCCACCTACATCTGTGCCCACTCCAATGCTTCCTGAGGCACTGGCAGTGCCAGATAATGGAGAAATCCAGGATGTTCCTCACGATCTCTCCATGCGCCCTAAAATCTCTAAATTGGTGGATGGAACCCCGCAGATTCGACCAGGGAGTTCAACTTTCAGAACCACACAGGGTATCAGTAACCATGGATGCGAGTCTTCTCGGATGGGGAGGATCATATCACTTGAGGATGCACACAGGGCACCTGGAGAGCAGAAGACTTGTCTCACAGCATGAACTGACTGGAGCTCAGGGCCATCCACCTGGCACTACGACATTTCCTTCCGGAGATTCAAGGCAAGCACGTACTAGTTCATACGGACAATACTACAGCCATAGCATACGTAAAGAACCAGGGGGGATTCCGGTCCAGGTATCTACACGAGGAAGCCAACTCCTTCCTTCTGTGGGCAGAAGAACATGTCCTCTCCATCACAGCTGTATGCATTCAGGGAATCAACAATGAGAGAGTGGACTGGCTGAGTCAGAGAAACGTAGATCCAGGAGAATGGGCCCTAAACGAAGACACATTCAACCAAATCGTGGAGAGGTTCGGGAGACAGACAATTGATCTGTTCACATCACAAAACCAACACTAAAGCACTAAGATTCATGTCTTGCAACTTTCACCCCAAGGCAGCAGCTCAGGATGCGTTGAACCAGCTCTGGCCATCCTGAACAGGATGCTGAACAAATGCAGGAAGGAACAAGCCACCCTGATCCTCATAGCCCCATGCTGCCCTCGAAGACCCTGGTACACAGACATAATGATCCTACACCAAGGGAATCTGTTCGACCTGAACCTGGCTCCAGACCTGTTGACACAAGGACTGATAGCCTACAAACAGAATAGGGCTGAAACTCGATTTCGGCTTTTTCTCAGTTATCGCCGAGAAACGTGATTCACATCTCATTCTGAGAAGTGATAACCGAGAAAAATGCTGTTTCTCAGCTGAGAACCTTTTCTCGAATTACCGTTTATCAGATTGTCGTTTACCAGATTGCTGGATACCAAGTTACCGTTTATCGAATTGTCGTTTACCAGATTGCTGGTTACCGAGTTACTGTTTACCTAATTTCCAGTTACCGTGTTCCGAGGTACCATTTGCACAGAGTTATATTGTTATCAGTTCTTATCATTATAACTATAATTATCATAAACATAAGCCGACAAACACAATAAACTGAAAAACATGATTAACGATAAACGGTAAACCGGTAAACACGTTAACCAATAAATCAAGTCTCATCCGAGAGCTTGACACAGAGCCGAGAAAGCGGCGAAATCTCTACAGCAATTCTCGGTTATCACGATATTGCCGCGACAAACAATTTGGTTCTCGTTTCAGCCCTAATCCAGAATTTCTGAAGCTGACAGCCTGACTCTTGAAGCCCTAGCTCTACGGAGTTTTAGGTATTCCAAGCCGGTGGTGCATACACTAATAGTCTCCAGACGAAAATCCACCACTAGGATATACCAGTGTACGTGAAAGATCTTTGTTAACTGGTGCTCCAAAGCCAAAATAGATCCAAGGAATCCTAAGATTTCTCACATTCTGCAGTTTTTGCAAGAGGGTCTTGATAAAGGGTTAAAACCTAACACACTCTCCCAACAGGCGGCAACCCTAGATAGCACCCCAGGGATATTGAGAGACTTTAGGATTGCTACTCACCCTCACATTAGAAGGTTCTTAAAAGCAGCTAGACAGATATCCCCTCCAGTGGTGCATAGGTATCCATCATGGAATCTTAACACAGTCCTTAAATCTCTCACTGGGACCCCCTTCGAGCCCCTTAGGGAGGTATCCAATTACTTCCTTTCTATTAAGTTAGCCTTTCTTATCACCATTACCTTGGCACGCCGAGTGTCGAAGCTAGGACCCTGTCCATTGACCCTTCTCTGTGTATGTTCAAGGAGGAGTCGGTGATCCTATGCCTCGACCCCTCCTTCATTCCCAAAGTAAATTTATAATTCCATATAGAGCAAGAGGTCATCTTGCCCTCTTTTTGCCCTAGGCCCAGACATAGATGAGAGAGATTATGGCGCACCTTGGACGTACGGAGGGCCCTTAAAACCTAGTTAAATAAGACTGAGTCATTTTGCCAGTCGTCAGCACTTTTCATGTGCTACGACCCCAGGAGACGGGGAAGGAAGGCTTCTAAGGCGGTCTTAGCTAAATGGGTCTCTGCTGCATCACGGAGGCCTACAAGGCGGCCGACCTTCCTCCCCCTCAGAGAGTACTCCCACACTCCACTAGAAGTGCAGCCACTACCTGGGCTTTCCATTCAAGGGCTCCCTTTAGTGAGATCTGTAAGGCATGGAACAGTGTACGTACATTCACCATGCATTACAAAATAGATACTTTGGGCTCAGCTGAGGCTGCCTTCGGCAGGAGAATCCTTCAGGGGGTTCTGGATTGAGTCCTCCTTCAACTTACAAAATTTAGATTCCTGCCCTGTTTCATAAGGGAACCACTACTTTACTTCCCCATGGTGGACAACACCCGGCCCGAGCAATTGGTTCACTTTCCTTGTGAATTGATCTTCTGTATCTTCTGAAGGCCGGGTGTTGACCCCACCTGTTCTAAATTTGTACAGCAGGACTCTTATTTTTCCGTCCTGAACAATTCTGGGGAGGTTAACTTAGCTGGTTCATCTGGATTAGTGGGAGTAGGAGTTCCCAAGTGGTACGCCTAACCTTTCAGTACCTGTTTAGATAGGTTTCATTTACCTAGTTCGATAAACCCAGTTATGTAACCAGTTATAGGTAGTTCAGTGATAGGGTAGGGTTTGTTGTTTTATTCCTACTCTCAGGTTCACCTTCTCGAGGGCTTTGTTACAACTGGAGACGGAGGGCATGATCACCCTCGAGCATGCCCAGTTGAAAGTTTGCTGCCTCCTACTGGCCATGGGGGAGATCATTCCCATGGTGGACAACACCCGTCCTTTGGAAGATACAGAAGAGCAATTCATGAGGTAAGTGAACCAATTTCTCGTTTTCACTTCTCTTCTCTGTCAGTTGAATTTCTTCTCTGACATCACTTAAGTTGTGCTTCTCTGTGTTTTTCTCAAGAGGTGGTGGTGTGGTGTCCTCTGGTCAATGTCAGTCCTTCCTTTTGTGTATGCTGATGATACACAGCTGTATATCGCTTTCCCCCTGAGCCTTGCCATAGCAACCTCTGCCTTGGAGAAATGCTTGAATGCTATATAGCTGGCTGGATGTGTCAGAGCTATTGCGGCGATACTGGTGGCGAGAGCCAGCCAATATATGAGCATGCCCTCGCTTCCCTCGGGCCCAGGGTGGAAGTCGTGGTAATTTGGGCAACGTTTTCGACCATCCTCTTTCTTCAAAACTCGGGTAGCTGGTGTTTCAGATATTTTTTTTCAGCTATGCAATTTACATAAACTATTAGCTTATTTATCCCAGGCTGACCTTTCCAGTGACGCATGCATGCCCTGATAATCATGAGGCTTGTTTTTGGTAACTCCCTCTTCCGTGGGCTACCTTTTTAGTTCATAATATGTACAAACCTGATCACTTTGCATAGCAGGCCTTTTCTTAGGGTGCTTGCACATGAAACGGGTTGCGGGGGGGACTGATGTGATCATAAATCATGTCCGGAGGATCGCATGAAGTTCCACTCGTGTGCATTCCCCATCTCTCAATTTTAGTCCATTTCTGTTTTGATTTCAGTGAGGGCCTACAGCAAAGAGACTTAAGTTGATTTTTTAAGCATAATTAACAGCTTTGATCAAACCTTAAATATTTTAAAGCAGAATTTGATTGTTTGAATGGACAGAATGCAAATGCAGTTTGTCTGATTTGGAAATGGATGCCATTAACACCTGATGGGACAACCTTGCAAATTTGAATGAAGATAATCTTAGTCACCCTGCTGCTATCTACAGATAGAACAGAAATAACAGATTAATAACAATAATTTTGCATTTTAATCTTCAGATTATTCTACTTGTTTTCTATATAAGCATTTGTTCTTACAGTTCAGTTCAAAATACAAATTGTACGTACCAGTAGTGTTTGACAGATATTGCAAGAAATTGCAGTAGATTATATATAAAGATGAATATTAAAAAAAGATTTTTGATATTTAATAGAAGATAACTATTTATTATTGTCAATTTAATTCAAGAGCAGTACAAGGAATTTTTAATTTAAGTCTGTGCCATACATTTTTCAGATTTCTTCAGAAACTATTCATAATCTGTAGTCTGTGGAATTAAATGTCTCCATATTTGAAAAACAGTGAATTCAAGCTATTATAAAGTGCATGCTCATCTTGGAGACTGTGGAGAGATTCATTGATTCATTCTAATTTTACCCTGCCCTTCCCAATGAGGCTCAAGGTGACTTATGAAATATAAAAACAAATAGAACAGGTAAAAAAATCCCCTAGCCTCCCCTCAACCTTCTCCCTAACCACTCCACACAGTCATATCCCTGCCTGTCAAATGCCTGGCCAAACAAAAGGACCTTGAATCTCTTCCAGAAGATGAACAGGCTCAGGTTCAAGCAGATCACCAAGGGGGGGGGAGTTCCATAATTGAGGGGCAGCCCCAAGCTGGATCACTAATAAAGGGAAAAAATAGAGTAGTAGGAGTAAATCCCTCCTCAAGACCCACCTCTTCCACTCTGCCCTCCCCGACTTCTTGCTCACCTCACCTAACTCCTGCTGATACCCTTCATCCAGTACCTAATCTGTTACCTAAGGTCTGTGTACTCATATCCTCACCACATGGACCAACCAACCATCATTCTTGATGTAACCAAGCTAATCACGTGCACCTGGGACCTCGCATCCTCGTGAATGTTACACTTGTTGTCTCTCCCTCTGTTCCCCTTCCTTCGTCCCCCCCGTCTCTCAGATTGTAAGCCCTAGGGCAGGGACCGTGTCTATTCAATTACTTTGTAAAGCGCCAGGTGCATTGCTTGCGCTATATAAATGCTTGATAATAATAATAATAATAATAAATAAACTTGTTTAGAAAATAGATGGTGTGGAACATCTTGTACCATCTGTAACTAGATAAAGTGGATGGTATAAAGTGGTAGACTGCTGCTTAGGTACCAGGGCGAGAAGTGCAAGGAATGCCAATGGATAGCTGGAAGTAGGATGTGCAGAACTAAAAACATTAGGACTGAAACTCAATTCTCGCTTTTCTCAGTGAGAATCAGCGTTCTTGAAAATGAGAATGAGCTGAGAAACTGACCGGATTCTCGCTGAGAAAAGCGAGAAACTCAAGACAGCCCTCCCCTCTCAGGAAGGGTCCCCCCTCATCTCTGGCAGTGTCGAAGCGCTTCGCAGCTTGCAAAGCCGTGATGAGGGGAGAGAGTGAATCCTGGCTCTGTCCACACATGGGTTTGCAAAGGGGTTAGGGCACTTTGCGAAGTTCTGCCCTGACAGCTGGAGAGGGGGATCAGAGTCCCACCCTCTCACTGTCAGGACAGGACCAGGTCCTCATGAAGTACTCAGGTGCTTGGCAGTTTGCAAAGCCGAGCACGGAGAGAGAGTTCATACTGGCTCTGTTCCCCCTCACGTGGTTTTGCAAAGGGACTAGGGTACTTCACAAGGTGCTGTCTTGGCCACGGGAGAAGGGGACCAGGATTCTCTCTCTCCCACGGCCAGGGCAGCATCTCATGAAGTGCCCAAGCGCTTGGCAACTTACAAAGCTGTGGCGGCTGGCGGTTTGTGAGACTGGTGGGGCAGTGGGTGGATTGAACCTACCTCTGGCGGCTTTGTTGCTGGTGGGCCTAGGGATGGCCCAGGGGCGGAGCCAGGGCAATGGTAGATGGAGCCGGGGCAACTGTTAGGCCAGTGGCATGACTTAACCCAGCAGCAAGGAGTTCCCAGGGTTAACATTGGATGGACATTACATTAGTTAATGCTGGGAACTCCTTGCTGCTGCGTGAAGCACTGCCACTGGGGGATAGAGAGCCCTCTTGCTGGTGTCCCATCCACTCTCTTTCCCACAGGGTCCAAATTAACCATAGCAGGTTAAGAAAATAGATCACGTTGCCATCACCTACCTTTATCCTGAATCCTCGATTTTCATGCTCTCCTTGGCCACCTGTAGTCTTCTGAAGGTGTAGGCTTTGGGACAATCCTTCCTTCTGGCTTGGAGAATTAGGAGGACTGAGTTAGCTCCCTGTCCTGTGACAAGCTGAAAGGGAAGAGAAGGACAGGACAGAGGAGAAGTAGGAGGGAAAGGGTTTGGTTTTGGTGCACGAGAAGAGGAAGGGGAAAAGATGGGTTCAGTGGGGGACAGGGGAAAGGGGTCTCCTTGTTGTCTGCAGCCTTCACTTTTGCCATGCTCCTACCTACTTAATCCTCTGTTCACAAGGAGAGCAGGCCTGTATAGCAACCAAACATGCCCCATCCCAACCAGCATCCCTAGTACCTACGCTGTATCCCTGGCAGCCAAATGCCTGTCCAAAGAAACACGCCTTTTTTAAAAAATTGGCCAGTTTCAGGGCTGCATTGCCACCAAACCAGGCCCATCGAGACCAGCATCCCCAGTACCTACATTGTATCATCGGAAGCCAAATGCCTGTCCAAGCAAACAGGCCTTTAAAAAAAAAAAATTGGCCAGTTGCAGGCCTGCCTTGCCACCAAAGTAGGACCATCAAAATAGCAGCCTAGACATGCAGCAAGATGAGATCAGGGGACATCTTTTGCACCCCGACTGAATAAAACAAATTTAAACAATGAAATTTTGTTTCTCAACAAAACTCAAGGCAAGGGGCTCGAAAGCACACAGTCACAAGCAGAGAGGCCAGAAACTACATTCCAGCAGGGGGCAGCAGTGAAACAGCAAAGGGACCATTTTAAAAAAGAGTAGCCACGACCATGGACCCACAAATTTAAAAAATGGCCTCTCTACTCATGCTTGGAGGGGAGAAGGAAAGCGGCAATGCATCATGCAAACACAGAGAAAGCAAAGCAAACCATCTTAAGGCAACAATATTATGTGCAGTCCTTAGCACACTACAAAAGCAGCAGCGAGGAGTTCCACTTGTCCCCCAAATCATAGTTGAGCCCCATTTTTCCAATGTCTCACAGCCAGCCCCATTCCACCAGCTCCATTCTCCACTGTCTCCCAGTCCACCCCCTCCCCCAGCCCCATTCCCCAGTGTCTCCCCATCCACGCCTCCCACCATTCCCCAGTGTCTGCCCTTTCACCCCTCCCCCCAACCCCATTCCCCCAGTGTCTCCCAGTCAGCCTCCCCTTCCAGCCCCATTCCCCAGGCAGCCTCCCCCCCTCAAGCAGTTTATTTACCACCACTTCAAGTCAGACAGCAGGATGGTGCACTGTTCGCTTGTTGCGAGACTCTCCGTTCCTTGATCATGCGTGCCGGTCCCTGCCTGCCTCGCAGCCGCACATCTCGCCTGAACGCCTACAATTAGTGCCCAGCTGCCTTTTAAAATTGAGCCCATAGGGCTCTATGAAAGCCTGCCCCCCAGTGGATCCTAATGGGAACTTCAGTATCCCATACAGCACACTTGGACTCTGCCTCCAACTGCCCAAAGCACATTCAAACTATTTTTGTCCCTTATGGGACTCCTTTTCTTCCCTAGCACAGCCAATCCCCACCCCCACTAGAATGTGCTGCCGCGCTGCAGATGTTGCGGCCTCCACAACCTGCACATGCACAGAGTTGTAGCAAGACTCACGCGTGCAGTTTCCCAACACGGCCCACCCCACCCTGAAATTGACTTGGCTGCGCCTGCTGCTGCCCTGAACTGTTCTGTAACCCGCAGAGGGTCTGAAATTGGTCCAGTCACCGGATGGATGATCGGACCGAGTCTCTCATAATCTGCAGACTGCCAGCCAGAGAGGTAAATTGCTCGGGGGGGAGTGCCCCTGATGCCCTCGGGTGTGTGCTGTGCCTGGTGGAGAGAGTGGATCTGTGCTCTGATTCCCCATACACACGTTTGCAAATGGACTAGGGCACTTGACGAGGTGCTGCCCTGGCAGGGGGAGAGTGAAGGCAACCCCTCTGGAAGCCACCTTTGCAAAGGGCTGAACTCTAGCCAGAGTGACCTCTTGTAAAGCTGCAAGCAGCTGCCTGGTCAATTTCAGCCTGAAACTGACCAGATAGCCCCTTGAGGGCTTTTGCAAGGGGCTATATTGGCCAGGAGAGCTGGGAACCCCAGGATCCCAGCTCTCCAGGCAAGGGCCAAGTCAGTGTGCTCCCGCCCCCCTAATCAAACATGGGGGGGGGGGGCATGACTCAAAATATCACAAGACCTCAAACTAGGTGTTGAGATCCAGTAAGAGCTCAAGCCTGGTTCTCATTCTCCCAAGGCTTCTTGCGGGAAGTTATATTTTCTCTCGCTTCAACCCTAAAAAACATAGTGAGTTTTGAATAGAACAGTAGGCTGTTGTACAGGCATGAGACAAAAACTAAGGTACCGTGTTAGAGATCTTTTTCAACCTGTCTTCCTTCTTTCATGCTTGATGCTATAAGACTGTTCGCAATAAATGTTTTCGAAACTGAATTGACCTCTTAAGAGATCAAAAGCAGTTTTAAAAACATTTGTGGCAATTAAGTGCCCATGTGAGAGAGAACTGAAAAAAGGAACAAAATCCTGGAAACATTACAAATATAGTGGACACCTTCAAAACTGAACGAGTGAACCTTGAAATAACTGTCTTGCTTGTTGAATTTCATTCCCTAATATAAGTGTGGTATACAGAATAAGGGGAAAAAATTATAAAGCACATAGGTCAAGATTTTCAGAAGTGACTTAATTGTTTAGGTACCTCAGTTTGGTGGCATCTGATTTGAGATGCCATAGAGCCCTAACGTTTCAGAAAATACCACAGTATTCTGGAAATTAGGATACAAGAAGTTGAATTGGGTACCCAAAATTACTTGTCATTTCTAGGAATCATATTTGTCAAGAATAATTCAAACACCTCATATTTTTGCATGAATTAGTTAGCTAATTGCAATTTTGTTATAAGGAGAGTCTGTCCTGGATGTGTTTGTATGTACGTACATGGTGAGGGTGCAGAAAGAGGTAGGTATAATTTTTAGCACTCTCAAAGTCACATGACTGTAAAGCACAGATGTAATGTGCTCACCATGACCCACTCCCCAAAAGAGCTGGTATTGTGAATCAAAATAAGATTGACCCTGGAACAATTTTAACTAGTATTTGTAGGGGGAAATAACCAGAAATAGATTCAATGAGAGGGAAATAATTGGAAGGCAGTAATCTGAGAGAGACTTGGGGATGAAGAGCAAAAGTAAAGAAGAGGCAGCTTGAGGGAACTGATTTGTGAAGAAAAATTAAAGGAAGCGAACACGTATAATTACCTGCAGCAATCTGTATGCTTGGTGATGTGCAGATATAGAGATTGCCCTGCCCTAATTCTGGGTAAGTAGCTACTGAAGAGTCTCATAACTGCAGTCGGCCGGGGGTGCCTTCCTGGAGGTAAAGCAGGGGGCCACAATGGAGAGAGCATTCTTGGTGGCCGGGCTGCGCCTTTGGAACTCCCTTCCTGAGGAAGCTCGCCTGGCCCCAAGCCTGATGTCATTTAGGCGGTGCTGTAAAACCTGGCTGTTCGCCCAGGCCTTTGTGGGGGGGAGGGGGGGATAGGGTTTTATTTATCGCCCCTACCCTCCATATTGTTTTTAATGTTTTAAGTTGTATTCCTGGGGCCCTGATTTAAAGTATTTAAATTGTTGATGTTTTTAAAATTGTTTTATATTTTATAATTATTTTATCGTGCTGGAAGCCGCCCCGAGCTGTTCGCAGGAGGGGCGGGATACAAATATCAAAATAATAATAATAATAAAAATAAAAATAAATAAATAAATAACTGTCAGTAAGACATTGCAAGGAAATACCAAGAAAGGAATTGTTAAATGTTACCCAAGGCCCTGGGTACTCTACCCACACAACAAATAAATGTAAACTCTGTAAACAGAAAACCCAAATTTTGCAAGCAGAATAAAATATGCAAATCGTTAACACTAAAAAAGACCATTCTCATTTACATCTGCCTAATGGAATGGTAGAGTGCAAAAACTGGAGAGAGTATTGGAAAACCAAAACTATTAACATTTTGAAGAGAACAATAGGACTGAAACTGAAAAATTGTTGGGGTTATTTATTTTTGTTTTACCAAAATTAAACTTTGGAAACAAAATATATTTCAATAAATTTCCTTCTTTTCCATCAAAACTTTTCACTGCAAGGCTTGGGGAGTTTGCTGGGCATTCTCTGCATGTCGCTGTATATTCCTTTGTGTGGAGTGTTCGGCACTGTGGGGATACTCTTCCTCTCCATCCTCTGGCCATTTTCCAATGAGCACCCATCCAACCTACTTGTAGTTTGCTCCCTCCCCTCTTTCTTTTCTTTCTTTTCTTTCTCAATCACTTTTTTTTTTACCCGGCACTTCTCTATAGACTCAGGGCAGCTTTATTATTATTATTATTATTATTATTTTATTATTTTATTTATTATAAACATTTGTATAGCACCAACCGTGTACCCGGTGCTTTACAGAACAAAGATAAAGACGCGGTCCCTGTCTACGGCTTACAATTTAAAAAGACAAGGAGGGGGCGACAAAGAGAGGGGACAAAGGGAAGACAAGGGAGAAGCAAACAAACATGCAAGCGGCTGCGAAGTCTCAGGTGCGCGTGCTTGNCGGGGAGGGCAGACAGTAAATATTGAAAGGGAAGTTCTAACAGGCATCGGGAAAGGCGGCAAGGAAGAGGTGGGTTTTGAGGAGGGATTTGAAGGAGCGGAGGGAGGGGGTGAGGCAGATGTGGGTAGGGAGGGAGTTCCAGGCATGGGGGGCAGCGAGGGAGAAGGGTTGAAGGTGGTTAGGGGAGCATGGGAGACGAGGGAGAGTGAGGGAGAGGACAGAGGAGGAGCGGAGGGCGTGTGCAGGAGTGCGTAAGGAGATTAGGGCTGAGAGATAGGAGGGAGTTTGGCTGTGAAGTGTTTTATAGGTGAATACCGGGAGTTTAAACCAGATGCGTTCGGGAAGGGGGAGCCAGTGGAGAGAGGAGAGGAGAAGCTGCACGTGGTCAAAGCGATGGGCTGAGTGGATGACCTTGGCAGCGGAGTTTTGGATGGTGATAAGGGGGGACAAGTGAGAGCGAGGGAGGCCAGTGAGGAGAAGGTTGCAGTAGTCAAGGACAAGGCTTTTGGCAGAGGAGATAGAGAGAAAGGGGTGGATTTTTTAAAAAAATATAAACTCCAACATCACACCAACCACTCACCCCATCTTTTATCCCCCACCTACCGCCCATCAACTCATCCCAAACCCCCGTAATCAGTGTCACCCAAACCTATTCCTGCTTGTCAAATGCCTGGCCAAACAAAAAGATCTTACATCTCCTCTGGAAAAGGAGCAGGCTTGGGCTTATGGAACTTCCTCCCCTTGGTGGTCCACCTAATTGTGGGGCAGCAACCGAGAACGCCCCCTATGCCCTCGTTGTAACAACTGTATGGGTAGTTGGCACTTGCAAGAGGGCACACTTGACTGATCTCAGGGGCCACGACGGGACATAGAAGTGGTCTTTCAGGTACCTGGGGCCCAAGCCATTTATGGTTTTATAGGGTAAAACTAGCACTTTATTGCAGTGGAAGATGGAGCAGTCCCTTTCTGGCTAGTGCCCAGAGCGCACACAGTCTGGGCAGCTGCCAGGCTGCAGAGAGATGCCTTTCCCTTTCTGCAGTTCAGGCAGCAAACCTAAGTGTGGGAAGGGGAAAGGCATCTCCCTAGAGCTCGGAGTCCAGAAAAGACAAGCTGCTCCACCCTCCATTCAATTCAGTTAAATCGAGGGTGAGGCCAATGGGATGATTTCCGCTGCTGAGAGCTATTCCTGTTTGGAACTTGGCTCTGAGAGATTCTGCTGGATCAGAATTGCAGCTGCACAAATTCCATGGGGTCCTGATTTATACCTTTTGGGGCTATTAGGAATAATGAAACTAAATTGTTTACAGGAAAAAATATACTTTTATATTGCTTTAAATAACTCTGTCATCAGTGATGCCTTACTGTGGAATAGTATCCCCAAAAGGTCTGGTGGAAAACCCTGCTTGTATCATTTCAAATGACACCAAGCAAAGCACTCAGCAACACACTCTTAAGGCCCTTTTTACACAGACACTCTAACACCGATAAAATGGGTGTTACATTTTATTATACATGGTACAGGGCAACACTGCAGCCCTACAACATGGGCCCTTTTCACACGAGATGCCTCCACCCAGTTTCGCTGGGTGGAGATGGGTGGAGGCGTCTGTGTAAACACCAAATTGCGGTGGGTGTAGGTACGTGCATGCTCCCGCGCAACACCCATCTCCCCCCAGATGGGAGCATGCACACACCTACACCCACCGCAAGTGGTGTTTACACAGACGCCTCCACCCATCTTCACCCAGAGAAATGCACCCCACCCACTCAAGGGGTGTTTACACAGACGTCTCCACCCAGCGAAACTGGGTGGAGGCATCTCATGTGAAAAGGGCCCATGTTGCAGGACTGCAGTGTTGCCCTGTACCATGTATAATAAAATGTGACACCAATTTTATCAGTGTTAGAGTGTCTGTGTAAAAAGGGCCTAAGAAAGAGGAACACACTGGAGGGAAGAGAGAGAAGATGACATAATTGATATTTTCTATCTCTAATTTTCATGATCTCATATAGTATAAACTGGCAGAATAAGCTCCCTAGTAGTAAAGTAGTTGGGCATAATTTATGTAAATTCTCTTCAGAATAGGCATTAACCTCGATCCTTACTTCAGCTCTGCATTAAGCCTTGCCTTTGATACTGTAATCTTAATTAAAACTGAAAATTTCATGATTAAATTCCATTGACTCACCCCCAAAAATCAATACTTTCTTTACTTTCATCTGCATCTCTTATAAATTGGGCTATCCATAGAAAATCTGTCTTAAAAACAGCAATCTATTTGCATATGGTCAAAGTTACATGAATAAAGCATCCAGTCTTTGGAACTGTAGAACATTAATTTGCATTTGATGCTTAGATTTTAAGTTAGAATGTCAGATATTTTGTTTAAAATTTGAATTACTGTCTGTTTAGAAGTTATTTTCACTATGTTTACGCCTTGATAAAACCTTGTACTTTTAGTATAGACAGACCTTTTAAGTTGATGGCTCCCAAAATCTTTGAGTGTGTCAGATTTATAGGTCATTATAAGGGGATGCTTTTTAAAACAGGTATTTTCAAAACGTCAGTCCATGCCATCAAAGTACTGCTTTCCATTGACATAGTTTTGATAGTGAGAGGCTTTCTAGTTTAATTTTTTGTTTTTAAAGTGTGTGGAGTTAGGGGTTTGAGAAAGACGAGTATGAATACTACCACTATTTGCTTTTTTTACTCTTATTTTTCCTGATGTTTACTTTGACTTTACTTTTGTCAAAATGTCATCACTTGAAACAAAGTTTTGCTAATTAACACTCTCCTTGCAGTAGTACTGATACCAATTGCAAATCTGGTGAACAAAGTCTTGGCAGAAATTGGTACACAAGTGAAGCTTACTACAAAGTAAATACAGCACAGAAAAAAAATTGGTACCTTACAAGAGAGGAAAGACAACTGATAAGGGAGTGGTATTTTTACAAGTTAGCAAGTAATATAAAAAAAATAATTCAACATTTTGTTGAAATCCTGTGGGTGCTTTTAAAATCCTGTTTTAGTGCTCAGTACTTGGACCGGGAGGTAGGGGGCCCCCAGTTCTAGTCTTGTCTTAGCCAAAAACTCACTGGGTGACCTTGGGCCAGTCACATTATTCTCTCAGCCTAACCTACCTCACAGGGTTGTTGCGAGGATTAAAAAGTTGTGTTATGCATAAAGCGCCTTGAGTGCTAGCCCTGGCCTCCTCACACAACGCTATAGCCAGCCCTAATAGTGCCCACTACTTGTTCTTTTATCCACAGGATTGTCTGCCTCATTCAGCATTCACTTCTAACTGAGAAACTTACTGAGTTTGACTTGATGCCTTTATAGGCCTGACCTCTCCCAGCTGAACATTCTTACAGTTAACAGACTTGCGTCTTAAAGGTCCAGTGTCCCTTAGGCAGTTTCTCCACTGTGCCCTGCCACGGTGAGGTTGGACAATACCAACTTAAAAATGAAAAAACTTTTTGGATTATACCATTTTAATTTGAACTGCAACTGAAGCCAAGAAAACCAATTGCCTTGTTTGTAAGCCTTTATAAAATGTTCCCTGGTTTTTCTAGCCATTGTTGACTGAACCCATCCTCTGTCACAGCTTGTCACAATGGTAGAGACCAGCCTTACAAAATGTCATTGGAATCATATACTCTCACAACACACATTTAAAGGTAATTTGTAATCCTGTTAGATGTTTTTTAAAAATATTTAATTTTTACCCCACCTAAGGTTCAGGGTGGCTTACAATATTAAAACACAAAATACATGAAATCGCCTTTTAAAAAAACAACCACCACTGACTATCCCCGCCTGTCAAACGCTTTACACTGCCTTTGGAATATGCTCTGGCTTGGACTCTGACAGACCTTCAGGGGAAGGGAGTGCCGTAATCCTGTGTGAACAAGATTGGCAGGTGGTACTCGCAAGAGAGCCGCCAGCAGTGGTCGCAGCGGAACATGGTAGGAAAGGTGGTCTTTCAGATACGTGGGACCCAGGCTGCTTAGGGCTTTAACAATCAAAATCAGCACCTTGAATTGTGTCCAGAAAGCTATGGGAAGCCAGTGCAGACTATAAACCACAGGTGTAACGTACGTGCTCATGGCAACTCAGTCCCAAAAGGAGCCAGGTTACTGCATTTTGCACCAGCTGCAGCTTCCCAAGGGCAGCCCCATGTAGAGCACATTGCAGTAGTTCTAGCCTTGAGATAACGAAAGCATGGATGATGGTGGCCAGATCTGAATCAGAAAGAAAGGGCTGCAGTCTCCTCACCAGATGGAGTTAGTGAAAAGTGCTCCTGGCCACCATAGCAACCTGATGCTCCAGGCTCAGCAAAGGGTTCAAAAGAACAGCAAGGCTGCAAATCTGGGTAAACGGGGCTGGGGGGGGGGGGCAGACCCCTTCAGTGCTAGGGGTCCCAATCCCCTTCCAAGTCACAGGGTTGGCCAACCATCATCACTTCAGTCTTGTCTGGATTCATCTTCAATCGGCTCACCCTCATCAGTTACCAACAGCAGCTCGGCACTGGGTAAGCATCGAGACTGCAGGACCTGGGTTGGATGAAAAAGAGGCAGAACCAGGGGCAGATGGTACTAGTGGGCAGCTGCCTCCCCCAAAGCCCAAGCCCCTCCAAATGCCCCATTCCTCTCCTACACCCCTTCCCCCCCCCCCCCCAAATGCGGTTTTCTTTGTTTTTGGAGGCAATCCTGGTTTGGGATTAAACGATCCTGAGATTGGGGAGAGGCCTTTTTACTTGATTTCTCATGACTTTGCCCATTTTACAACTGATTAAAAATTGTTTGAGGAGGGGCAATCCTGGTTTGGGACTAAATCCTGAGACTGGGGGAAGGAGAAATTGTTCTGTGGAAAAATCTAGGGTTTGGGATTTAATCTCAGGATGAGTAGGGGTTATTCCTGCTTCATTTTTCTTGGCTTTGCCACAGTTACAAAAAGGTTTTTTGTTGTACTTTGTTTAAATTGTTTGGGATGTTTTGTGGGTTTCTCCTGCATTTTCCATGGATTTTGGGTGTGTGTGTCCGTTGTGTGGGTACCACTACTGTTGCTGCTTCTAAGCCTTCCAGTAGTGGTTGTCTTCCAAACTTTGCATGGCTCTCCTTCCTCATCCTGGCCTGTTAAAAGCCTTCTACAACTTGATAATTTGTGTGATGGTAGTAATGATTTATTATTTGTTTATGGGGCTTTCCTCTGCATTTCGCATGGGCTGTGATTTTCTGTTCTGAGTGTGCCACATGCTGGTATTGGCTGTTGTTTGCCGGACTGCTGGTAATGATGATTTGTGATTTTTGTCACCATGATTTGGGTTGTTTCCCCCCTGTATTTCCCATGGGCATGGGCTGTGCCTTTCTGTTCTGGGTGTGCCACATGCTGGTACTGGCTATTGTGTGCTGGTATGATTTATTTTGTCACCGTGATTTGGGTTTTTTCCCCTGCATTTCCCATGGGCTTTGGTGTGTCATTGTGGGTCTGGTTGAGTGCACTGCTGCTGCTTCTAATGATCCTCTCCCAAAGTCTGCATGGCCCCCCTCCCTCACCCTGGCTTGTGAAATGGGTTAAGTTCGGTTGTGGTTTGAGGGTGTGTTTGGTTACAGTTTAATAAAACCCTTCTTGAAATATTCAGTGTGGGGTTTTTATTCATTGGTATACCATAGCAATGTCAACGTTTTCATTAGCCTCACCTACCACCCCACCAGCTGCCACTGGCTAGAGCTGGGTATCATCATCATACTGATGACTCTGTACTCCAGGTCTCCAAATGATCTTGCCTGAAAATGTATATGTGGGAGACTCGCATCCTCGCCCCCTGATTAGGGCATGGCAGCTTAGCTCAAAATGGGGAATTAGCTCTTGCGGAGCCCTTGTATAAACTTGGATGTGCTGTATAACTCTCATTTCCTGACCTTGGACACAGTTTACTCCTATGGGCTTTTAAGGTCTGGCCTCCCATCACCCCTTATAGCCAGCTCAAACCACCCAGTGGGGCTTCTCCCAATTAATGGTGGGTCCCCAAACTCATATATAACATAACATAAAGCACAGTCCCCACTGGGACAAACAGTGGCTCAGCACCTTCCTTTTGTTCTCTCTCTCTCTGCAGCAGCTTCTCTGCCACTTCGGAAGCAGCCACCTCCATCTGAGCTCGGGCTTGGCTTTATACTCTATCTTACTTACGCTCAGCCCACAGCTGCTTCCAGTCAGGTGGTGTCCTGCCTTCTAGCAGCATCTACTGCCTCACCAGCACCCTAACTATGCTGTTGCTACTCTTTCTTAAAGGGGAATCAGCTTATAAGATTCTGTCCTCTAACAGTTAATTTTATGTCAAATATAGAACCTTTATTAGAAAACAAGTGATTAAAAACCTTCAATTTCAAAACGACGTGTTTGATCATGCAGATCATCTGGGGATGAGAGAGGGGAGAGAGTACTGTAGATATGGAGTGCTTGGCATGTGAAGCAGAGAGGCACAGGTAAACGATCAGGACATAGGGGCAGCAGGGATGGAAGATGGGGAAGTAGAATAGGCAATGGTACCTGTAAGGTGACATGGACAGGAGGGAGAAATAAGGGAGAGCAAAGAGGTGTAGCAAGGGCAGGTAGTGGTTGAGTACAAAGTGATGCGGCTGGAGAAGTAATGTGGAAATGATGTCATGTATGTCCTGTAGCCTCTCCCCCTCCCATCCACAATTTGTCACAACTTTATTAACCCTCTTCCCTTCACATACGAGGCAGTACTTTTTGAAAAGTCCATAATTCATAGTACAGATTGTAATTTGCCCCACATCTAAAATAGCATGACATTTCACTTCTACATGACAAATGATATTTTTGGATTATCACTCCATGTAGAAAAAGAATTGTAATAAATTCTATTGCATTGATTAGTTTTCTGATTTGGTCGGCTGATTTTTTTAAAAGTTGATCATAATTCCAGAGTGATGATCTTGCATCGGTTTTATAAAGGGCCCTAGAATCTTTAGATATCAAGAAATTTGGATTAATTAGTGCAAATTATTTTAGCTTTCCTTCCAAGTTTTTGCCTAATTTGGTATCTGAGAGACCGCCTCTTCTCTCATGTCCCATCACGGCATCGGAGGTCAGCTGGGTGTGCCCCTCTTGCAGGTACCATCTGCCCATGAAGTTTCTACAGTAAGGGTCCACAGAGAGGCATTCTCGGTGGCTACTGGCTGCCCCACAATTATGGAACTGCCTCCCCTTGGAGGTTCACCTGAGCCTGCTCATCTTATTATTATTATTATTATTTATTATGATAAGCATTTGTATAGCACCAGCAGTGTACCTGGTGCTTTACAGAACAATAAGATAGATGCGGTCCCTGCCTATGACTCACAATCTAATAGACACGGAGGGGGGAGACAAGGAGAGGGGTCATAGGGAGAGACAAGGGATCAATAACATTCAAGCGGAAGCGAAGTCTCCTGTGCACGTGCTTGGCTTGGTTGCGGTTAGGCAGGAGTCTGCGGGGAGGGCAGACAGTAAATATTGAAAGGGAAGTTCTAACAGGCATCGGGAAAGGCGGCAAGGAAGAGGTGGGTTTTGAGGAGGGATTTGAAGGAGCGGAGGGAGGGGGTGAGGCAGATGTGGGTAGGGAGGGAGTTCCAGGCATGGGGGGCAGCGAGGGAGAAGGGTTGAAGGTGGTTAGGGGAGCATGGGAGACGAGGGAGAGTGAGGGAGAGGACAGAGGAGGAGCGGAGGGCGTGTGCAGGAGTGCGTAAGGAGATTAGGGCTGAGAGATAGGAGGGAGTTTGGCTGTGAAGTGTTTTATAGGTGAATACCGGGAGTTTAAACCAGATGCGTTCGGGAAGGGGGAGCCAGTGGAGAGAGGAGAGGAGAAGCTGCACGTGGTCAAAGCGATGGGCTGAGTGGATGACCTTGGCAGCGGAGTTTTGGATGGTGATAAGGGGGGACAAGTGAGAGCGAGGGAGGCCAGTGAGGAGAAGGTTGCAGTAGTCAAGGACAAGGCTTTTGGCAGAGGAGATAGAGAGAAAGGGGTGGATTTTTTAAAAAAATATAAACTCCAACATCACACCAACCACTCACCCCATCTTTTATCCCCCACCTACCGCCCATCAACTCATCCCAAACCCCCGTAATCAGTGTCACCCAAACCTATTCCTGCTTGTCAAATGCCTGGCCAAACAAAAAGATCTTACATCTCCTCTGGAAAAGGAGCAGGCTTGGGCTTATGGAACTTCCTCCCCTTGGTGGTCCACCTAATTGTGGGGCAGCAACCGAGAACGCCCCCTATGCCCTCGTTGTAACAACTGTATGGGTAGTTGGCACTTGCAAGAGGGCACACTTGACTGATCTCAGGGGCCACGACGGGACATAGAAGTGGTCTTTCAGGTACCTGGGGCCCAAGCCATTTATGGTTTTATAGGGTAAAACTAGCACTTTATTGCAGTGGAAGATGGAGCAGTCCCTTTCTGGCTAGTGCCCAGAGCGCACACAGTCTGGGCAGCTGCCAGGCTGCAGAGAGATGCCTTTCCCTTTCTGCAGTTCAGGCAGCAAACCTAAGTGTGGGAAGGGGAAAGGCATCTCCCTAGAGCTCGGAGTCCAGAAAAGACAAGCTGCTCCACCCTCCATTCAATTCAGTTAAATCGAGGGTGAGGCCAATGGGATGATTTCCGCTGCTGAGAGCTATTCCTGTTTGGAACTTGGCTCTGAGAGATTCTGCTGGATCAGAATTGCAGCTGCACAAATTCCATGGGGTCCTGATTTATACCTTTTGGGGCTATTAGGAATAATGAAACTAAATTGTTTACAGGAAAAAATATACTTTTATATTGCTTTAAATAACTCTGTCATCAGTGATGCCTTACTGTGGAATAGTATCCCCAAAAGGTCTGGTGGAAAACCCTGCTTGTATCATTTCAAATGACACCAAGCAAAGCACTCAGCAACACACTCTTAAGGCCCTTTTTACACAGACACTCTAACACCGATAAAATGGGTGTTACATTTTATTATACATGGTACAGGGCAACACTGCAGCCCTACAACATGGNTTTGAAGGTGCGGAGGGAGGGGGCAAGGCGGATGTGGGCAGGGAGGGAGTTCCAGGCATGGGGTGGGCAGCAAGGGAGAAGGGACGAAGGCGATGCAGAATCGATGTAAGATCTTGCTATTTGGCCAGGTGTTTGGCTGACCGCGATGGGGGAGGGGGGTCAGGGAAGGGTTGTAGGAGGGTTCAGGGGATTTTGTACATGTTTTATTGATTCTAAGCCACCCCAAGCCATAATGGAAAGGTGGCATATCAATTTAATAAAATTAATTTGGCTTGAGAATTTTCTGAACGCGTCATAAATTAATAACAACTTCTGAACTTGTACACTTCTGGCTTCATTCTAATCACTGAAAACATTTGTGACTGCTTGAAGGAGGGGATGCCATTCAAAGCATGTCACTCACTGTTGTCACTTAATATTAGTGTCTATTGCATTATCTAGTTAGAATGGGACGCGTATGAAAATATTTAAATAACATTTTCAATAGCAAGTTTTTTACAGGACATTGTGCATCTCCCAGTTCCTGACCAAGTTTTTTAAACATAGTTTTCTTGCAGATCCTGGAAACATGGTGTATTTAAATAAATGATTATATTCTTTTCAGAAAAATTCAAAGAATTGTCAGTTGTATAAATTCATGATCCTGCAATCAGGTCTGCATGGTTTTATAATCCTTGTTTTAAAAAAATTCTTACAATTCTGAACCTACTGAAATCAATGACAGAACTTGCACTGACTTTGAAGGGGTAACGATTACATGCTGCATGTCTTCTGTTTTGAAGGGGAGAGGGGACATGAAAAACTGACAATATAGCCATACTTGGTCAAAGTTGTGTTTCTTCTACTATACTGTCCCATCTCTAAGAGTTGTCAGTACCCACTACTCCAGAGGAGGGTGGAAGGCCTTTGCAGTACGCAGATGAGAATAATCAAGCTCCGTGAAAGTCTCTTCCTAATCTCTCGTAGTTTGGTTTTAGACCACTTTCACACATCCCCCCCCCCCAGCCATATTCTGGGGGAGGGGGGGAGGGGATGCGCAGCCAAAATATGTGCGGAAATCGACTGGTCTGAAAGCAGACACCCCCACCCTCCCCGGTGTGGCTTTGCCAGCAGACACGCACAGGGATGCAAAGCTTGGTTTCCTGCTCTACATCCCTGCTCGTGTCTGCTGGCAAAGCGACCCGGGGGGGAGGGGCTTTCAGACCACCCGATCCCTGCGCATATTCGGACTGCACATCCCCCTCCCGCCACCAGAATATGCTAGGGAGGAGGGGGGCGGAATGTCTGAAAGTGGTCTCAGTCTGGAAGCATGAGTTCTTAATTTCCTTGTCCAACTTTTGTAGCAATAATTCTTATAGTCCTGAATAGTCTTGTCATCTGTATAGATATCCCATTTCTTTTTTAATTTTTCTAACTCCTGTGCATCAAGCGCACAATGTGGCAGAGAGTTCCACAAACTAATTGTGTGAGTAAGTTTTTTCTTCTCATCAGTTTTGAAGTTGCCCTCTTCCCCTTTATATGTAGAGAACAATGAAACAGACTAAATTTTAAAAAATGGTCACTATCAACCCAAAAGAGAGAGAAATTTTTCCTCTACTCTTTCAATTTAATTTTCACGGTTCTAAACAATAGTAGGCTAAGAAAAATCCATACAGATACTTTTAAAGATGACAGTGTTTATTTAAGATTTAAATGGCCAGATTATATAAAAACTGCTTTTCCTTTCATCTCTTCCACAAGCAAAACATTTACAGGTGTCTGAAGAATGACTGTCAGAGAATGTATCAAATTTGACTTTCAGTATTTAAACTTAATTGTTTGCCACCCTGCAGAAAAATGTTTTCAAAAGTACCCACATTTTCTTTTCTGTAGACAGCAGTATGTAAGAATATATAAGAACAGCTGGGTTCCAGGGCTATAATAAACCACTGCACTGAAGTTTTAGTATTTTTTTGATTTCATGAGATATTCAGATGTACTTCTCCTTTATTTGTCTATATTATGTATTCTTTGCATGTTCTGACTTATTTACATAAAAAACCTCCACCAAAGAAGATGGAAGTGCAGAACTGAAGCACTATCGAACAACCGTAACTTTGTCCTGAGTGTCAGCCAAATTGTGTACACTCAGTGCAAAATAAATACTTGTTTCCAACAGGCAAATAAACTAACTGCTATATTTAAATCTTGGATACTCTGCCAGGTATCAGTGTAGATCCATGTTGTTTTTTTCTTGCTGTGTCTTGTTGGTCTTGGATCTCTTCCTTGGTCTTTTTCTCAGTTTTGCCAAGGCCAGTTTATTAAAATACATGCCTTTTGAGAATAAGTCACTGTGTGAGATAAAGTAGTTAGAATTAAGTGGGCAAATGTAAATAAAGTTGCATTATCACTAGGTGACAGAAGGGTAAGTTGGTTTGAAAAAAAAAAAGGACTTGTTGGAAAAGAGAGCGACTAAAACTATGTATTTTTAATGTGCTTGTCACTGTGGTAATTCTACATAGCATTTCATTGTGAAGCATAAGTTCCACCAGCTCAAAATTCCTGGAATCAATAACTTTTTGTTTCAGTAGGGATATGGTTTGTGGACAAGAGTTTTGTTTTGTAAGGTCATCTCCAGGAAAATCAGTAAGCTACCTAGAACTTAATTTACCTTCAGGGTGAAGAGTTGAGCCAATTCTGCTATGAACCTGTACTTCCAAAAACTTTGCATGAGGGGAGACTACTATTAAATCATTTATATAGTGCTTTTAGCATTCAGAGTGCTTTACGGTCTTCATTTAGTTCACTGTTGCAGCAGCTCTGTGAGGTAGGTTGTCATTATTATTTCCATTTTACAAGTAGGGAACTGAGGCTTATGAAAAGTGACTTGCCCAAGGCCACCCAGTGAGTCTGTGGCTAAGACTGGATTTGAACCCAGGCCTCCCAGATCCAAATACAGAACCTTATGCATTAGGCTACTCTCTCTCTCCAGTGGTTACGCTCTCCTTATAGTTTGAGTACTAACCTGTCCTGCCAGCTTATTCCAAAATCCATTGCTAATTTATGTGACACCCCACTGTCACTATAATGTGGTATTTGGGAACTAGGTCCGATCCATGTTATAACTTACAATGAGGGCAACCTGGGTCTATATTCTAGCGTTGGGACCCCGGGGTAAATACCGGATTTACCGGTTTCTGGTTCTCAAAGAACCGGATTCCCGGATTAAATCTGGTATACCGGTACCAGTTTTATTTCATTGAGTTCAATGGGGCACTGTGTCCCCATTGAAATCAATGAAATAAATACAATTAATTCCTCCCCCCTCCCCCTCCCAGGCTGCGCGGGTGGAAGGGGGGACACCCCCCACCCACCCTGCCCAGCCTGGATTTTTGTTTAAAAAAAGAGCCCACCCCCCAGCACCAGCGGCCGCG
>QEPC01007399.1:3281159-3337673 GCA_003113815.1 Sphenodon punctatus | reverse complement strand
CGGCCGCCGCACCCGGAGCTCCGCAAAGGTAAGCAAAGCACTTAACTTTAGTAGGGGTGATCCCTGGGGGGTTGGGGGGGTGTTAAACACCCCCACCCCCCAGGGATCGAGTCTATACTTACCAGCGGCTGCGGGGACGCCGCGGCCGCTGGTGCTGGGCGGTGGGCTCTTTTTTTAAACAAAAATCCAGGCTGGGCAGGGTGGGTGGGGGGTGTCCCCCCTTCCACGCGCGCAGCCTGGACTCGGGGAGGGGTTGGTTTTTTTTAAACTTTTTGGTGGGGCTTTCAAGCTTACATTGCAGCCATTCATTTAAATGGCTGCAATGTAAAAAAATCCGGAATCCGGTAACCGGACCGGATTACCGGGTTAAATCCGATAATGCCGGTACTGGGCGTACCGGCATTATCGGATTCCGGATTTACCGGTTTTCCCGCCCCTACTATATTCTCACTTTCAGGCTCTCTTTATGTGCTAAAGTACCACTCGTTACTGCACCAGAGGGATGAAGGAACCAGCACTGGGGCAGTAGAAACACAGGCAATGTAATTTGACCCCAATGGTGGTGACCCAGCTAGCCAAACTTATGCAGGAGAAGGTGGCCTGAGGTGATGCTGACTCAACAGTGGGGAGGAGCCCAAGGGGTCTGACTGTTGCAGTGGCAGCAGGCAGATTGGGCTGCAATGTGACATTTGGAGATGGTGACTTGCAGAGCTCTTGGTTGGAGCACCTCCAACCACAGGACACAACTTGGAAACCATCACCTCCAACTGCAGGTGCTCACTGTGAGTTATTTGTGGACTTTTTTTGCAGGTAAGACCACTCAAATCCACCACAGTTTCGGTGCTGCACTTTTAACAGTGGGTGAACCAGAGGCACTTAAAACCCTATCTTGTTCTGTTTTATGGGATGAATTTAAATACGTGTTGTCCTCTGATGTGGGGGATGTTATTGGGACTGTTTGAGCCACTTATTGTGAATTAGATCCATGCCTGTCCTGGCTGGTTAAAGCCAGCTGGGAGACGTTGGGGCTGTTTGCTGACTGGGATAATCAGTGCCTCCCTTAGAGAGGACAGGGTGCCGGACTGCCTGAAGGAAGCAGTGATGCAGCCCCTGCTCAAAAAACCATAATTGGACGTTGATGCCATGGTCCGTTATTGGCGGGTCTCTAACCTCCCCTTTTTAGGGAAGGTTATTGAATGGGTGGTGGCTCGTCAGCTTTAGGAGCATCTGGACTGAATCAGTTTCCTGGATCCCTCAGTCTGGATTTCATCCAGGCTGTGGCACTGAGACTGTGCTTGTGGCCTTGGTTGATGAACTCTTCCGAGAATTGGACCAGGGTCATTTGACCCTGTTGATCCTACTAGATCTCTCGACTGCATTTGATACAGTTGATCATGAGTTGTTGGTGACTTGGTTACGGGACCAGGCTGAAGTGGGCGGGACTGTTCTTGAATGGTGCTGCTCTTTTCTGGCTGGGAGAACTCAGCGTGTGGTACTGGGTGATTGTTCATTCTTTCTCCAGGGCCGCACGTGTGAAGTCCTGTAAGGTTCCATTTTATCCCATCTACTGTTCAACATGTATATGCAGCCTTTGGGGGAGGTCGTCAGAGGGTTTGGTGTAAGGTGTCATCACTATGCTGATGACACCCAACTATAGCTGTCTTTTTCATCAGACCCAGGGCCGGCAGTCTCGGTGCTTACCGGATGTTTGACAGCGGTGGGGCACTGGATGAGGGCGAGCTCTTTGAAGTTAAATCCCAACAAGATGGAGGTGATGGTTGTGGGGAAAGCTGTTGGAGAGATGACCCTCATCATTGATGGGGTCCGTCCTCCCCTGGTATCTCAGGTCTGTAGTTGGAGAGTGCTCCTGGATTCGCAGCTCCACCTGGATGCCCAGGTGGTGGCTGTGGCAAAGGGCTCATTTTGCCAATTACACCCTCGCATGACAGCTTAGGCCGTATGTCTCGAACTCAGACCTCACCACAGTCATCCATGCTTTTATTGCCTCGAAACTGGACTACTGTAACACGCTCTACATGGAGCTACCCTTGGTAATGGTCCAGAAACTGCAGCTGGTGCAGAATGCGACGGCCCGTCTCCTTAGGGGGACAAATCGTCACAGGCATATTACTCCAGTGCTCCTGCACTGGCTGCCAATAGTCTTCCGGACTCAATTCAAGGTGTTGGTTTTGACCTTTAAAGCCCTAAACGGCCTCAGCCCCACTTATTTGCAGGACCGCCTCACCCTCCGGATTCTGGATTGGCCTCTGTGGTCAGCGCCCTCCTTGAGGTTCCCTGGGTTTCGACCATGAGGAGGACATTCTCGGTGGCCAGTCCATGACTGTGGAACTCCCTCCCATTGGAGGTCCGCCTGGCTGTAGACCTCCCCTCTTTCTGTAGACAGTGTAAGACCTGTCTGTTCCACCGGGCCTTTGCTGAGAGAGACGGGATTGGTGGGTTGGGTTAGGGTAGGTTTTTATTGGTTTTACTGTTGGGTTATTTTAAGATGTTAAATTTTATATTATTTGTTTTAAAACGTTGTTAGCCACCCTGAGATGCTGTGCGTGAGGGGGCGCATAAAAATAAGAAAATAAATTATAAATAAATAAACTTGCCTTTGGCAGGACTTGACCCCTGCGTCAGACAGAATGGTTAGGATCTATGCATATGTGGCCTTGTGCAATGCAGATTTAGCATCACTGGCCACAATCCCAAGTGGGATCCACGTGGGTTCCATGTGGCACAATGTAATCTCTATGGAGATGTGCGGGTTTTGCACGCACGTGCGTGGGGTATGGGATCAGCCCCGCTGTACACAACTGTAAAGTAAAGGCAACAGGTTTCTTTTCTGGTGTGTTTTGAAAAATGCCATCAACACTACCACCTCCAAATTCAGGAAGGATGGAACCGTCAGTGGCTTTTAGGCAATGTGGTTAGGGGATCCTGCCCCATGCTCAAGATGTCTTTATATCTCCATGATTGTAAGAAGCTGGGAGTGAGTTAATGACAGGATGTGGATCACTCCATACCTGTGATTTCTTGTACTCTTGAAGCACCCAGTACCACACTTTCAGAAATGGAGAGCTAGAATAGATGGAGCATTGGTCTGACCCAGTATGGCACTACTTACTTTAATTGCAAGTGGGATTGTAGGGATTTCACTATTTTGAAATAGCGATCAGTTTGTTAAGATCAGGAGAACCATAGTTTTCATTTTTAAAAAAAATTCTACTGAAGAGAGAGATTAAAAATGTGACTGCAGAGTAATCTTGTAGGATCAGACCCAAAAAGACAAGAAACCAAAATGTATTATCTTATAAAATCTCTATTTTAAGTAAATCTCATAATTTTTATGGCCCTGTCTCCTGATTTTTGAACATTTGGGATTGGCAACATTGTGGCCGGTGGTTGTCAATTTTCTGAAAATATTGTGTGTTATGTATGTCTGTTACTTCAATATGTGCTTCAGGAAGAACTCGGCATTGGACCAAGAGCCGTATAAAGAGCTCCTGGGGCATACAGAATACTTAGATGGTTTGGAGAGCTCCCTCTTCATAATAAAAGGCATTATACAGAGTTATGAATCTTGATGAGTCCATGAAATCTGTGTAATTGGCTGCTTTGGGGATTTTCTTGGTGAAATGCTTTTGGTATTAACAGCACAACTGTCCCCTTGTCACGACAAAAAATAAAGCAAGCTTGATTTTTCTAGGACAAGGGATTTTTTTGTTTGTTTGAATTATTGTGAGCCAGGAAAAAATATTTAAAATGTACCCAATAAAATCACCTCATTTAAAAAAACCAACTCTCATATCCCAAATGCTTTGATAATTCTCCAGCTTAAGGCAAGGATTGGCCTTTTCTGAAAGGAGTAATTGCCCAGGTAACCTATTTTCAGGAAATCAAAATTAGTGTGAATGAAATTAAGGTTTGGTCAAAATTGAGCTTATGAGGGGCAGCTGCTTCCATCATGTCTCCAAAATGGATAGGTGGATTTTTTTCATAACTAATTTTTACTGTATACTTCATTTGGTAAGGTACAATTTTACAGTTAATGTTTACAAGCTTATCTCATAAGCTGCTTGAAATGAGGTGCTTGTAAAATTTTTATTATTAAAAGATATTTGATAGAACTCGAATTGTGCTATGTACTTTATAACAATTTTCTCATTAATCCTCACAACATACCTAAAAGATATATTTACTGACAGGAAACTGAGATTGAGAAGAATCACTTGGCCTGGTCTGACACCACCAGCAGAGCTGGTGGTTAAAATAGGTCTCCCAGGTCCAAGCACTGTACTCTCTGTCTGTCTGAATTGTATTAACATTCTTAAATTTCTTCATGCTATTTGTACTTGTACCTCTCTTTGGGGAAAATTGAAATTTGACTAATACACGTGCATTTCACTGGGGCTTCCCAACTGCTCCCAAAATTTGAAAGCACTGCATAGGGACTTAGCCACACAACTTTTATGATCATTAATTGGATTTGCATGGCTAAATCCAAAACAATTGTTCTAAAAATATCAAGATGGCATGTATTTTTTAGATATGTACATACTTGCCCATATACAGAAACAAGGAATAGTTGGACTGAATAAAAATCAGTTTCAAGCTTCTGTTTAGTTTTATGTTTCTATTTAGAAATGAATAATTATTTTACTTTCCATATGAATAAGGGTTGCCATTTTGAGTGCACTGAGAGAATAAACATGTGATATTCTTGCCTTAGGGCTTGATTTATTTATTATTTTAAAAACCATGCATGCACTATTTGCATGGGAGTCTTCTGTACTTAGGAGGAGGAAGGCTTTTCTTATTCATTAATCCTCTTTTTCCTTTGCAAATAAGTGATGCCTACTACATCATGTACCAAAGGAAGGTAAAAAAAGAGAGATGAGAACAAGTAAAATAATAATGTTCTCCCAGAATGTGTAAAATAGAAATATTTATTTAGAAAAAGGGAAGGAAAGAAGCATTACTAATATCTACATATGTATTTACAGCAGATGTAAATTTTGTGCATTTATGTACTATGTTCAATATATGAGATGTTACCATGATAGTATTTATATTATACAATTTCTTCCATATGAAATAAATTCAGAACACCATCTTAGAGAGAAGATAAATGTCTTTTCTGTGTCAAATATTAGTTAGTTAGCTATTTAAATACAGGTTCAGTTACCAAAGTTTTATCTCTGTATTAGCTTTGAGGTAATCTTAGATATCTTTTGAAACCTATGTGTTTTATCCTCAATATATTTCTCACATAAAACTGATTTAGATTCTAGCTAGATGTTCTCTCCAGTCATGGATCTAGCCTGGAAGAAGCGTCCAGATATCATCCTTTTCCCGGTACAGTTTTGATGGCTGGCTGATCTGAGAGATCTTTGGGCTGCTACCTGCCATTTAAATCTGTATTTTTAAAATATATGTATATTTACTCAGCTGCAGCTGAGTAAAATTCTTTAAAGACTTTAATGATGCTGTGGGGTGATTGGGGAGTTCTGGGGGGGTCAAGCGGGGCAGTGCCCCATATGTCCTGGGGACACACTGCGTCTGACATATACAAACAAAATCACGATTCTTATACCAAAATAACAGAAAAACAACAACATATGGTTCATCTGCCAGTTAAAATTTAATGACACTGGGAAGTATTAGGCCAGCTATTGTTTGAGATTAATGTCCTTTTTAGAGAGGCCATAGTGAAGTGCCCTCGAGTGATATATCAATAGACCTTTGCAAGCAAATACTTGACACTGATGTTCCAGTTCTTGTCCTTTCTCTGTCCTGTCCATTTTGGTCAAGGCATCCTCTGGACTCGTCAAACTTCTTTATCCTTGTGTTTAAAATTATTGCCACCCGTGAACCTTTTGTAGTAGCATGGAAAATGTAGACTTTGATAATTATTCAACGTATATCATTATCAGACCATTACATTCTGAGGGCCCAGATCCTTGCCCTCATTTGCCCCCAGTAGGGTTGTGGATCAGTTAGGTTGGTCCACCCCCGGAGATTAGTGGATTCCACAGGATTCTAGAACTTTTTGGAGGTTTTACCTGCTGACCTTGATGGCTTCTCTGTCAATGGCCTGGTTGATCTGTGGTACGTTATGTTGTCTTGGGCCATTGACAGTGACACCCAGGTGTCAGTTTTCACCGTGGTGGCAGCTCAGGTGGTCTTGGTATACGGAGGACCCAAGGCTGCTAAAGTGAGAGGGTAGGCAGTTAGAACGCAGATGGTGCTCAACTCGCACCAAAGCCGACCGACTGTGGTATAGGTCATTTTTAAAGGATTGTGCTGCTGTGACAGCGAAGAAAGCTTACTTCACTGCCGCCATAGCATTTGCAAATTGTCATCCAGTGAAGCTCTTCCAGATGGTGAATAGCCTGATAAACCCTGGCTATCTCAACCTGGAGTTAGTCATTAGTTGCCTGCTGTGATGAGTTCGCCACCTACTTGAGAGCCAGTGTGATCTAACGGCTAAGTGCACAGTACTTGGACCGTGGGGGGGGGGGGGGCGTGTTCTGATCTCGTCTTAGCCAGAAACTCACTGGGTGACGTTAGGCCAGCCGCATTAGTCTCTCAGCCTCACAGGGTGGTTGTGAGGATTAAAAGTTCTGTTAAATTTTATGTAAAATGTTACGAGTGCCATGGTAGGGGGGACCTATATAAAAATAAAGTTTATTATTATTATTACTTTGCAGATAAAGTTGCTCGTATTTGGCTTGACTTGGGAACTGCTGGTTTGGATGCAGAGTCAGAGTTTGGGATTGGGGAGTCTCGGTCTTGTTCGGTTTTCTTGGATCAGCTTCAGTAAGTTTCACCTACTGATGCAGAGGCTGTGCTTGAAATGATGCAGGCGACCAGTTGTGAATTAGATCCATGCCCATTGTGACTGGTGAAAGCTGGCTGGGGTTGTCAATGCCTTCCTTCAGGAGGCCAGGGTGCTGGACTGCTTCATAATTGCGGTTGTCTGACCCCTATTATGAAAAAACCATCTCTTGACCTACTGCCCTGCCACCTACTGTCTTCCCTTTTAAGGGAAGGTTATTGAACAGGTGCCTTGCAGTTTCAGGCACACATTGATGCTATTGGATTCCTGGACCCATGTCTATCAGGAATTCATCATGGGCATGGCAATGAGACTACACTCGTGAGCTTGGTTGACGACCTCCATTTTGTTAGATCTTTCGGTGGCCTTTGATACAGTTGATCATGAGGTGGTGTTGGCACAGCTGTGTGACCTGGCAGGGGTTCACGTGACTGCTGGATTGGTTGCACTCATTCCTGGCTGGGAGACTCCAGAGGGTGGTGATGGGTGTTGGCTCATCGTCCCCTAGGGAACTCCCTTGTGGAGTTCTGCAGGATTCTATGGCCCTTTTCACACAGACACTCTAACACTGATAAAATTTTATTATACATGTTGCAGGACTGCAGGTGTGCTCTCCCCACTCCTGTTCAATGTGTAACTGAAGCACCTGGATGAGGTTGCGGTGAAGATGACAGCCAACTCTCTCTCTCTTTTTCATCTGACCCAGGTCCTGCAGTCTTGGTGCATACCCAGTGCCTGGCTGCCGTTGGGGACTCAGTGTGGGTGAGCTGATTGAAGCTGAATCCAAACAAGAACAAAGTGGTGATGGTCAGCCAGCCATCTGACCTGTGAGACATAGGGACCCCTATTATTTATGGGTTCCAGCCTCCTTTAGTCTGATTGTTTAGTCTCCATTTTCAATAATGGACATGTTTTAAAAATGTTATCAAGTTCTATTCTTCCCATTCAGTTTGCTGGGTCCAGCTCTTTTTATAAACATCCTGTATATTTCTGCCTCTGAATATTTCATTAATTGGGCAGTGTAAACTCAGACAACCTTACCTGCAGGCTAAACATCAGAGTCCTCACTCATGGGTATATCTGCTGAACTCCCTTTGGAAAAAAACACACTTGAATTGCCTGAAACAGCATATTACTTAGATAGTGCTATTGATTCTGTAACCCTAAATGATGTGTGATTATAACCAGCAGGATTGCACCTTGTCTTAAATGATCACAGACACTGTTTTAGAAAACAGTGTTGTGTGTGAAGAACAGTATTTCTTTTTTCAAATGAAGTGCTTACAGATAGCGTTTCATGCTTATTTGATGATAAAGGCTCACTCTAAAGCAAAACGAGAAAATTCTGGAAAGCAGATAGCAATTTCATCGTGCTCTATGTGCTTCCACTGGAGAGATTATTTAAGAATGCCTTTTGTAATTGTATGCACTGTGTGTTAAGGGGTAAGAAGGTTCAATTCCTATTAATGTTTCATGGCCAATTAGTACAAAAGGGGCAATAGCTTTTGTATCATGTAGAGCAATTATTACGTTAGTGACTTATAAATTGAAAGTATATATTAAAAGCCAGATTCTCATATCCTTGCTCATGCTAATTGTAATAGAACTAATTTTTAAGGTTAGATGTGTCATGAAGGGCACTCAGAGACAGCAGTTTGCTAGCCAGCCATTTTATTATTACGTACACACGTGGTCCGGTAGAGAGTAGGGCCGCGAGCGGGAGCCGTTGCCTGACTTGGAGCCACTCACCTGATTCCTGAGTTCCCGGGGGGTGGAGCGAGGACACCTGCAAAGACAGAAAAGCCGTGGTTGTGCCTGCGATCGCGTTGAGATCCAGTGGAGAGCAGGGCTGCGAGCGGGAGCCATTGCCTGACTTGGAGCCACTCACCTGATTTCTGAGTTCCCAGGGGGTGGAGTGAGGACACCTGCAAAGACAGAAAACCGTGGTTGTGCCTGCGGCCACGCTTCAAGCACGCACCTACGGGTCGTGCGCTCAAGGGTGCGCCCTTGAGAGTCGACCAGGAGTTGCTAGGAGGGTAATATATTCTGCTTTCTTCTGTTTTTGCACCTTTGGACTTAGACCCAAAGTAAGTAGCTATCTTTGGGATAAGATATTTTTCATTGTTACTGTGGTACGGGTATACCCTGCAAACACAGAATAGGATGGCAAACCTCAAACGTTCCCGGGCTGAAGCAGCTACTATTTCCCCTCCTTTGGGAAAACTTTCAAAGCAAAGGAAAATTGACAGCTTTATGACTCATAAGGGAGATTCCAAAGGGAAAATGTTGACTTCCAGCATCCCTGCTACCAACTGTTTTGATCCACTTACTGATCTAAGGGAGGATGAATGTTTGGTGGTTATCCCCCACCTGTAATGGGTGGGGTGGAGAGGGGTACGGTTACTGCACCAGTGAGTGGTAGTTTTCCAACAGAGGGGGGAAAATTGAGTCTGGTCTCTCTCCTAGCCGAGCATGTACTGCTAACTTCACACACAGTTCACTTTTTTCTTGCACAGATGAATCGGGTTGACACTAAATTTGGAGGTTTGGATGGCTCAAATTTTGCAGTCTCAAACCACTCTGGTGCAAGGGGGAATGGGAGATACCCGTTTGGTGCAAAATTTGGGTTCTTGTAATGTCTCCTTGCTTTATCCTGAGACAGAGCAAGGACCCTTGAATGGGCCTACAAATTCTAAATCTCGATAGCTTGGAGGGGGTAAAGTGGGGAAATTTGTTTCCAGGCCCCGTAACATTATTTTTACTGTCCTTGCTTTACCATCGGGCCGGCTACCCTTATGGAACACTCCCATGGATGTGGCCGAACATCTTAGAGTATTATTACAAGAGACTGTTACCAGAAAGGATATTGGTGTTATTGATGTGTTACGTCATACTATGGGACACTGGGTGGTGAATGTCGCTTTTAACTCCTTACAACTGGTGTCTCGTATTTTCAATAAGGAGGAATCATTAAGGGCAAGAGAAATATATATTTCTAAAGTGTACCATGAGAACCCTGTTGACTCAAGCCAGGGTATATCTATATGGAATGGTGGGGTCCCCAAGAAAGCTGGTGGTGTTCAGCAGCTCTCAGAGGCTTCCCTGACAAAGGAATCATGCCCCAAGATGAAGGGGATGAGACCAATTCAGGATCCAGGGCAGAAGACGGAAGGGAACTTGATTGAGTTAGCAATGGGGGATAGTATGGAGGTTGATATAGGATGGGGTAGTAAAGATAAAGGTAAGCCTCTGGGCAGGGAGTACCCTTTAAATCCAGTGAGTGTGCCCTCAAGCCTAGTAGGGAAATTTGGGATTTTGGAATGCATGGACTATCTACATTCACAATTGGGAAAATTTTGTAAAATAAATGCTCAATATCAAGTAGCACCAGAGCTTGGGCTGGCCGTGCAGAGAGCTGATGACTCGCTGTGTTTACAGCCCCTGGGGACTTCTAATAAACTGTTACTGGTAGCGGCCTCACCCAGGGGCCCAGCAGCAAAAGGGACTGTACCTCGACACGAAGCGATAGTTCTATCTAATAAGGAGTGTGTGGATCGGTCAGTTGTGGATATTTCCAACTCACTCTTTCTTGCTTCGATCTACGGTGGGGGAAACGTTATGTGAAGTGCGAGTAGCAGAGTTTATAGGAAGCAATTTAGGGAAAGTAGATGAGGGTAGTAAATTGAGCATTGCTCCCAGGTCAGATTCGCCTACAATAAGGGTGAGATGTTCTATGCCCTCTCTGGGTATTAACACATTCCAGGACTTGTCCAGTAGAGCTATGGACAATGTGAGGGGTAGCGGTAAAGAAATTTTGGTAGTAGAGCAGAGAAATAGTGGTGATCTTACTGTACTACCCAATGCAATTACCGCTCAGGATGAAATCACGGCTAGCCTTGGGGCTGATGCTGAAAGAACCCCTTTATGATATAGTGAGCAGTTCCAGGTTTTGGAGTTAGTTTCCTGGAACGTGCATGGGTGGAGATTTTGTTTAGATAGTGGAGGGTGGAATAGTCTTTCAGATTACGATATTATTTGTATTCAGGAAACCTGGCTGGGAGAAATTGTGTGCCCAGAAGATTCAGGTTATTTTGTATGGAATTTACCAGCTGTAAAAGAAGCCAAGTATGGTAGAGCTGCAGGGGGGATGGCTATCCTAGTGAAGCAAGATCTGATGTTGGTGGGGGAGGAGATTGCTAACCCCCCTCCAAACACTATGGTAGTGATACTTTCCAATGAGCATTCTAGAGGGATTATAATTATAAATATATATATTTCTTGCTCTAAGAAAGTTGCAAAAAGGGCCTCTACTTGGTATCTATTGGGAGTCTTTATTGAAGAATGTGGTGAAAATTACCCCAACTATAGTATGTTCCCATCCTGGTTGGTGGTGATAATGCCCAGATTGGGGACTCAGGTAGTAGGAACTGGGAAAGGATGAGGCTTGATCCAGATGAGAATCTTGATGGTTCAAATCAGGCCTTAGGGACCCCGTGTGCAATTCCAGGGGCCTCCAGTTCCTTAAATATCTTTATAAAATCAACTGGCATACCTTAAATGGAATGGAAGAAATGGATAGACATGGTGCCTTTACTTTTTTCGGGGAGTCAGGGGCTAGTGTTATCGATTATGTCTGCATCCCTGATGTGCATTCGGATAAATTCTCGGGGTTTATGGTATTATCGGCTGGGGCTAGTGACCATCAGCCAATTTCAGTTAAAATTAAGATCATGGGACCAGTTTTCCCATTTAGGATGGTTCGGGCTTTGAATCCCCGGGTAAACCCCCAAGGAAGAAAAATTATTAAATGGAATACGAGTATGGCAGAAAAAGTGGCAGATTAAAATCCGTGTCATGTCTTGAAATGCCCCGATAGATTCTGAGAGGATTCCAGCCCTCTTTAATGAGCTCATTGGTGACTTATGAGGAAATCTGGGCTCCGCCCAGCATGAAGGGAGTGGTCCCCCGGGAGCTGTATGGTTTGATAAAGAATGTCGTTTCTTCAAGTCTGTTTTTAACTCGGTAGCACGGACCATGAAATTGTCAGGCAAAATCTGAGTAAATTGAGGGAGGTTGGTATAGGAGAATTATTAAGGGTAAGAAAAAGGATTATCAGGTAAAGCAATGGGAAAGATTGGGAACTGCTGTTGAACAGAAAGATAGTACTACTTTCTGGCACCTAGTCAAATCAGGGTTGGGTGTAAACCGACCTCCAGCAGACCCAGGGATTCCTATACAGATTTGGCAGAATTATTATCGGGGTATTTTTGCTAAGGGGGAAGGGAAATTCTCCCCAAAAATTGAACTCTGTCAGATTGCCCCTTTTGGCATCCAGTGGATCAAAATGAAATATATAATCTTTATAGCATCTGTCCCTCTGAGGAAGGCTCCTGGAAAAGATGGGATTCCAGGGGAAGTTTTCAGAATCAATATAGACTGGTGGGTGCCAGTTATCTCAGGATTGTTTGATGGTATTAATGCTACGGGGAAATTCCTCACTGGCTGGAACAACAGTATTGTGGTTCCTGTTTATAAAAAAGGTTTGAAGGATAATCCAGAGAATTATAGACCCATCAGTTTATTGGACGTGATTGCCAAGCTGTATGGCAAATATTTCTTGGTAAAACTGGAAGCATGGACAAAGAGAGAGTAAATTTTCCATGAAGAGCAGGCAGGATTTTGTTCGGGCCAAGCCACTATAGATCACTGTTTTGTCTTGGAACATTTGATAAAGAAGTATGCCCATATTAGGAAAAACAACCTTTTTGCCACCTTTGTAAACCTTAAAGCGGCCTTTGACTCTATTAGTCAGGACCGCCTATGGGCAAAGTTGACATCCACTAATCTGGATAAACGTCTTCTGTTTTTGGTATGGGAGCTACGTTCATTGACTTATATGAGAGTAAGGGTCTCAAGGGAAGGAACTCTATCCGAAGATATCCCAGTCCTTGCGGATGTAAAGCAGGGGTGTGTGCTTGCCCCCTTCCTCTTCAAATTAGTGGATGCTTTTACAGAGGAGCTGACTTTTGCAGCAAGGATAGGTAGGAGGGCTCTTCTGATTCTGTTATATACAGATGACATGGTGGTGTTGTCTGTTGCTGAAAATGGGATGCGACAGGCCCTGGTAGTGCTAAGTGCATATTGTTAATAAGAAATGTTAAAAATCAACTATGACAAAACTAAGATTGTGATCTTTGCCAAGCGGGAGCGTACCCGCTGTTGGGAATTGGATGGACTCAAGATAGAGCAGGTCCCCTGTTCACGGTGTCTGGGGCTGTTGTTTGCTGCCTCTGGAGCTTGGTCACAACATATTGCAGCTGCTAAACTTAAAGCACAACATACAGCTGAAGGAATTCTGGTTTTTTTGGCTACCCAGGGGGGAAGGATGGTGAAACCTATTATCCGCCTTCTCAGTCATAAATTAATCCCCCAAGCCCTTTATGGGGCGGAGTTATGGGGATTTGAGGCAGCTCCCCTGGAGGTGGTGCAAAACAAGATCCTTGGGCTGATTTGGGGGGTACCTAGTTATTCCCCGGTACATCTTGTGAGGGTAGAAACAGGTATCCTACCTGTAATAGCCAAAGCTCAAGTCTCCATTTGCAATTTTGGTGTGAGACTAATGAATATGTCTAAAGAGAGTCTCATGTATGCCTGTTGGGAGGAACAAGAAGGCCTTAAGTGTAAGCTTATATGGAGGTCTCGCTTTATTAATCTTTTGAGCACAATTGGTTTCTCCCTTGAGGTATTGAGGGGGCTTCCCGTTGGACAAGCGAAAAGACTTCTTGGACTGCGAATAGCAGATATATATATATAAGCAGCAGGGTATTGCGCAAACGGCTGTATTGGTAGTTGCCCCTCACTACGGGAATCTTAAATCCATATACCAATTGGAACCATACTTATGTTCCATTTATTTTGAGAAAAGCGCACATGTTGGCCGGATTCCAGCTTATGGCCTCAAGAGTTTTAGATGGGCGGTTGAGAGGAATCCCTTATGCTCAAAGGCTTTGTGATTGCAGCCAGCATGTGGAGGATTTGGGGCATTATTTTTTGATTGTGTGCTGACTTTAGATATCCGCCAACAATTTACAGGGGTGTTGCCATTCAAGTCTTGGGGGTGGAATCAGGAGCAAAAGTTTGTTTACATCTTGGCAAATACAAATGTAAAGAAAATGCATAGAGCTGCAATTATTCTTCTCCTTTTGGGTAAAAAAAAGGAGGATGGAATGGGTGGAGTCCTAGAGGGGAGAAGGGTCTGGTAACTATTTGTATTACCCTATAGATATGTATACTTTTGTGTGTATTTTGTTCTACTATATAATTTTCACCTAAATGGTTTCAATTACTGATTAAATTGATTATCTGTATTATTCCTTAGTTATGTATATTTATGATTGTATCTTGTTACTTTTTACCAAAATGCATCGACCACATGGTCGTGGCAATAAAGATTTACTACTACTACTGTATTAATGTTAGTTAGCCATGGCCAATTAGTACAAAAGGGGCAATAGCTTTTGCATCATGTAGAGCAATTATTACGTTAGTGACTTAAAATTGAAAGTATATATTAAAAGCCAGATTCTCATATCTATTAATTATAATAGAACTAATCTTTAAGGTTAGATGTGTCTTGTAGGGCACTCAGGGACAGCAGTTTGCTAGCCAGCCATTTTATTATTACGTACACACATCAACATGACTCCCTCTAGAGCTACAGAGATAACACATCCAAGCAGGAGGATAAAAGAGAGACCTCCAGCTTGGCTTGCTACAGTACTAAAGACAATGCCATCTAGTGATGGAAACAGAGATACAGTTAACTTCACGTTTACACAGAACCTAGACGACATCTGTGAAATGTTGAGAGCGAGCCACACAGTCCTTATGGTGGCCGGGTAATGGAGAACACATGAAGAACACAGTTCTGCTCAGGGCTTCGGCCAGTCCAGTTCATGGGTGACACTGCACTTGTCCAGCAGGAGGTAGGAATCAAAGAAACTGACTACGCGTGCGCGGGGTCACGTGTTGTACAACTCAGTTTCCTTCCTGCCTCCGTGCTAGCAGGAGCAGTTTCACTCTGCTCAGGAGAGCAGAGCCGGAACTTTAAAACAAACAAACAATTAAAATGAAGAAGAAGAGAAGGAAGAAGGGGGCAAGGAGTGCAGCCCCCGAGAGAGGCGCCGGAGCGACCGATTCCATGGCAGGACCCGGCGCTTGGTCCAGGAGTCTCTGTCCACGTGGCTCCTCTCTCCTTCTAGCCGCGGGTCCTGCGAACCATCCCAGGACCCAAGGCTCCAGCGGTGCTGGGGTTTTGGGGGGCTTCGGCGGCGCAGCGGGCACCGGAAGCCAGAGGTCTTGGACCCCTCTCCCCACCGTGGCAGTAGCGCAGCCATTTTGACGACGTGGCGTCCGGAGCCAGAAGAAACAGCCCTGCCGCCGTAACCTAGACGGCAGACTGCCCCCCCAGTGGCGACCTGACCATCGGCCCAGAGCCACCGCCAACCTAAGCAGCCGCTGCTGCCTCCCTATCGCCGGCAGGCTCGGTGCCCATTTCCGTCCCCATCCCACCACCATCGCTGGGACGCTACCAGGCCCATCTGTCCCTCTGGAGTGGCACGGGAGCCTCCTCTCCACCTCGGCGGGACCCCGCAATGTCAGCCAGAGCGCCCTTCGACCCCACAGGGTCACAGGTACAGGGATGGGGGCCCAAAGACATAAAGCTCCCTCTGAGGAGCCAGAAGGGGCAAAAGGGAAATGGGGCAGTCAAGACCCTTCCCCCCACCCCCTGTACTCACAAGGGAGGGGGATCCAGACAAAGCAGCCCCGGCCCAAACCCCTGCACCCTCTCCTCAGGGGGAACAGCCCATGGGCGCAGCACTTTCGGAGGCCCTCAACAAAATATTGACTTGCCTCAACAGGCTGGAAAACCCCCTCCCTCAGGAAGGCGGCAAGAGACCCTGGGGACCTGAGGCTGTACCACCAGTCAAACGATCCCAACCCAGGAGCAGAGGGCCAGGGCCTCCCACCTCAGACCTCTATCATGTGCCACCAGCCCACAGGGGCTGCAGGAAGGGGACAGTGTCAACTCCCACTTGGAGGAGGGGGAACTGGGGGACTCGGAAGGGGAGGGGCCCCAGACACAGAGCCAGGACGCGCTACCCATATCCCCAGACCACGGGAGGGAATTCCCACCCCAATACTGGGAGGAGCTCATGAAGCACATAGCTTGCACACTCCAACTAAAGGAGAGAGCTACAAAGACCCAGACCTCAGAGTCAGAAGACAAACAGGAGGTCAGGGCCCACATCCCTAGGGTCCACAAGCCAGACAAGGGCCTGCCCCTGGACAGAGCCTTCGAGAGTCTGGTCTTGAACGAGTGGAAACAGCCCACTCGCTCATACAGACTGCCCAAACAGCAACAGCAGCTGTACGACTTCTCCCAGCAGAGGGGATCCCTCTTCCACCAACCAAAGGTGGATGCGGAGGCAGCCTCCCTAGCTCACCAAACACTCTTTCTGACAAAGGGAGACCTTTACCCCAAGGACTCCATGGACAAGGCTATTGAGGGGGCCCTATGCAAGGGGTTCGAAGTGTCCACCTTGGCTACGAGAATGAGTACGGCCACCACGTATTTCGTGCGAGCACTCATTTTGTGGTTCCAAGAGGTACAGAGCGAGGACATCTCTGAGAAGAATGCAAAAGCCCTCACATCGCGAATAATGTTAGGAATAGCATACATCACTGACGCATCCACAGACGCACTGAAAGCCTCTGCCAGAGCAGCAGCCTCAAGTGTCGCAGCACACAGATGCCTCTGGCTCAGGTCCTGGGGCGGGGACCACACAGTGAAGAATCTACTCGTGGATAGCCCCTACAGCGGCCACAGACTCTTCAACACTTACCTAGAGAAGGTGCTGGAGGACCACAATAGCAAGAAGAAGCGCACTACCCTGCAACAGGTGGGCAACAAGAAGCCTTCCTTTCGCCAAGTGCGCTTCACAGGAGACTCAGCTGGGCTCAGAAGGGGAAATTCAAAGGGCTCCTTTCACAGACAGCAGCCCAAGAACAAGTCTGGGTGTCAGGGAAAGAGGAAGTATCAGCCACCTCCTCGCAACAAGCCACAAGGGGGTACTAGCCAAAGAAAACAAGACTGACCATCCCGCGCGCATCAGAGGCAGGCTATGGGATTACTCTCCAGCCTGGGAAGCTTCAGTCTCCGATGCATGGGTAAGGAAGTGCATAGCTCAGGGTTACTCAATAGAGCTCTCTTCCCCTCCTCCAAGCAAGTTCCTCCCATCGCCATCCTCGTCCAGACCTCAGAAACACCAGACCATGCTCCAAGAGATCCATTGGTTACACGACATCAGAGCCATAGAACCAGTGCCCCCAGTCCAGCGGGGCTAGGAGCTCTACTCCATACTATTCCTCGTGCCAAAGAAGTCGGGCGAATGGAGAGCGGTATTGGACCTCAAGCGCCTCAACAGATGCGTAAGGAAACGGAAGTTCCGCATGGAGACTCTGAAGACAATCTGCCAGGCGATCAGGAGGGGCAACTGGATGGCCTCCCTTGACCTCAGGGAGGCCTACCTGCATGTACCAATTGTCCCCAGCCACCGAAAGTGGCTCAGGTTCGCCTACCACGGGGGACACTGGCAGTATACAGCTCTCCCGTTTGGCCTGGCCTCAGCACCACGTACCTTCACGAAAATCCTGGTGCCGTTCGTAGCAAACCTCTGCCTACAAGAGGTCCATGTGTACCCATACCTGGACGACTTGCTCATCCGCTCTGTCTCCAGGGAAAAAGCAGTGAGGGACATCCAGAGGACGATCGAGTATCTGCACGAACACGGCTTTCAGATTAACGAGCAGAAGAGCCACCTAACACCTTCACAGAGACTAGAGTACCTAGGAGTGATTCTGGACACAGGAATGGACAGGATCTTCATCACGCATCAGCGACAGGAAAGGATCAGAAAGGGAGTACTCTCCCTCATCAGCAACCCAACTCTTTGGCTAAAGGCCTTGGCAAGCCTCCTGGGCCTCCTCGTGTCCTGCACCCAACAGGTAGCATGGGCTCGCTTCCACTTGTGCCCTCTCCAATGCCTCCTCAGACCATGGCAGACACACCTCATCTCAGGCAGCAACCCCTGGATACAGGTCCCACGCACCCTAGCGGCAAGCATGCGCTGGTGGCTCACAGGCAAGCCATTCCAACAGGGCTCACCCGTCTCCGGACCCGCAAGGGTCACAATCACAACGGACGCAAGCCTAACCGGGAGGGGAGCCCACTCCCAGACCATCATGACCCAGGGGGAATGGTCAACCACCGAAGCGACCAGGAGCATCAACCTGCTCGAGCTCAGAACAATCAGGTTAGCCCTGCTCAGTTTCCCGCATGCTCACAACTCCCATGTCCTAGTGTTCACGGACAACACAACAGGAAAGGTGTACGTGAACAACCAGGGCGGATCAAGGAGCCGGACGGTACATGCAGAGTCCTGCACACTCCTATCCTGGGCGGAACAACACCTGCTGTCCCTCAGGGCTCTGCACATCAGAGGAGAGGACAACACCGAGGCGGATTGGCTCAGCAGGCAACGCCTGGATCCGGGGGAGTGTCCTTATGCCCTCCGGCCTTCTGCCTGATATGTGCCAAGCTGGGGCATCCCCAGTGGGACCTATTTGCATCTCCCACGAATGCAAAGACTCCACTGTCCTTCTTCCGGGCAAGGACGCAGGGATCACGGGGTGAATGCTCTCAGTGCTCCCTGACCACCGACGCTCCTGTACGCCTTCCCCCCATTCCCACTGATCAGAAGGACCCTGGCAAAGGCCGGAGAAGGCCATGGTTCTTGGACATAGTGGAGCTAGCAGTATCATCGCCCCTGTTCCTCCCACAAACCCCAAACCTCCTGACACAGGGCCCATTCCAATTCGAGGGTTTGGCCCACCTGAGTCTAGCTGCATGGACATTGAACGCGCAGCGCTAAGGGAACAGGGCTTCTCAGAGGCCCTAATGAGCACCCTCCTAGCTTCCAGAAGACCCTCCACACGCCGGATTTACCAATCTACGTGGAGGGCTTTCCAGGGATGGCACCAGAAAAAGTAACTCGATCCAGAGCAGACCCAGATCCCCAAAATTCTGGAGTTCCTGTAGGAGGGGCTAAACTGCGGCCTTAAGCCCAATACCCTTTCAAGGCAGGTCTCCGCCCTCAACTCCGTGTTTCTTCCAGCGAAGGGGGATCAAGGTAGCAGGGCATCCCTTGATCCGGAGGTTCATAAGGGGAGCCAGAACAATCTCCCCCCTAGTGGTTCACAGGTTCCCTTCTTGGAGCCTCAACCTCGTCCTAGGGGCATTCCAGTCCCACCCATTCAAACTTCTCAGGAAGGCCTCATTATTCCTTCTGTCCATTAAGGTCGCATTACTACCAGCCTGGTCGCCATCACATCCGCTAGACGGATGTCCGAGCTGGGGGCCCTCTCCATAGAGAGCAGTTTCTGCCAATTCAGTCGGGACTCGGTGGTGCTTCGATTGGATCAGGCCTTCCTCCCAAAGGTCAACTCCCTGTTCCACAGAAATCAGGAGATCACCCTCCCCTCCTTCTGCCCACACCCCTCTCATCCCAGGGAAAAGGAATGGCATTCTCTGGATGTCAGACGGGCCCTATGCATTTACTTTAAAAGCACGGCCACATTCCGTTCGTCCTCAGCCCTATTCATCAACATACGGCTGGGGATGAAGGGCTCTAAGGCTTCAAAAGCCATCATATCCAGGTGGGTGGTGGCTTGCATCACAGAAGCCTATAAGGCAAAGGGGAAGATTCGTCCCCAAAAAATCTGGCCACACACCAGCCGGGGAGCTGCCACATTGGCCGCCTTTGCGGCCAGAGCTCCCTATAAGGAGGTGTGCAGGGCCGCCACCTCGGCCTCTCTGCACACCTTCACCAGGCACTACAAACTGAACACATTCCCGTCTGCGGACGCCTCCTTCGGCAGGTGGGTCCTTCAGTCTGGTCTGGCATAGTGCCGCTGTCTCCCTCCCTATTCCAGTGGTACCGCTTGGGTCATTCCCATGAGCTGGACTGGCCAAAGCCCTGAGCAGAAAAGGGAACTGGGGCTCTTACCTGTGAGTCCCTGTTCTGCTTGGACTAGGCCAGTCCAGCGACTCTCCCAACGGCGGGGAGTGTCTACCATTAGTGCAGCAGATACCTGGAGTGCATTAACCATGTCTTGAGTGCATTGCAGATTGTTGGCTGTACTACAACTGAGTTTTGCAACGGGTGACCCCGCACTTGCACAGTCAGTTTCTTTGATTCCTGCCTCCTGCTGGACAAGCGCAGTGTCACCCATGAGCTGGACTGGCCTAGCCCGAGCAGAACGGGGACTCACAGGTAAGAGCCCCAGTTCCCTTTTTCCCTTTTCTATCATATGAAGCCTGCAGAATAAATCGACCAACCCAACATAAAGAGCCTTTAATAAGTACACCTCTGTCGGACAGACCTTGGAAGAAGCTGGCTGCTGATTTATGTGAATTTAAGGGTCACCATTACTTATGTTGTGGAGTTCAAACGGTTTGAGAGAACATATGATTTTCATCACAATACTACCAGCCTTCATTACTCTCAAGCAAATGGTGAAGCAAAATGAGCTATGCAGACGGGCAAGTAAATCTGGAGACAGGAAGACCCATTTATTTCCCTGTTAAGCTACAAGCAGGGTGGATAAAAATGAACAAATTTGTATTTTTAAAATTTAAATTAAAAAAAATTATTTTCAGTTTGTTAATCTGCCCAGAAAAAGGGACGATGTAGTGTTGTGCTTGGAACAGTCACAAACTCTTTCCTAAGACATGTTCACATGAAACTTCCAACCCATGGCTTAGGGATCCTATGTAATGAAATAGGAGCAGACACATGAGATGTTAGTGTGTAGTAACTTTTACCCCACACTAACCCAAATGTGGGGTCTAGGGTGGTGAGTAGTCACCCATGTTTCAAAGTTATTAAACACTAACCTTTTGTGTGACATGAAAATTGGGTTAATTAACTTTCAGGTGGGAGCAGCCACATGGAACAGCTTTGCCTTGGGGTTGGATTAACCTTGGGTAAGCAAGCCCTCTTTTGTGTGATTATCTTCCAACTGCTCGTGATAAGAAGTAAGCCAACTCCAGTGAGCTGGTACAGTTACAGTGAAGACTTGCTGGGCCAGAGTTAAGACTCCATCCCCTTAGGGTCCAGCTGCAGTCTGTCAGGACACAAATGGAAGCATGTAGGCTACTATTGCTGTGACCGAGGGATTACATATTTTTGAATTCACTAGCATAAAGGTACTCTTTCATGGAAAAAGAGACAGAATATAGGTGCAATAGGTATTGACCTTGGGACAGATGTTTTCAAGATCAGGCCCATTACTAGCTGGCAGCCCAAAAGGTTCCCTCCACCAGCTTTTATCCTTACATCATTGTGTCGTGACACACAATTCACAGTGCATTCCAGGTGGTTTTTCTAATTGAGACAAGTTTCATGGGTGTCTCCTTCACACCAACTTCTCAGCCGTAGAGCTGGCCCCAACCTGGTCATTTCTCAGAGCTTTGGTCCATATCTGATAGTCCTAGAGACTAACTGTGCGGCAGGGACCAACCCATTAGAAACTCTCCCGTGGCAGTCCCCATCTAGGCCACAACTTTCAATTTTATAGCTTATTTGTACCAATTAAGACAAATCACTGGTACATCCCATACTGTCCCGACTGGCAAGTTGCTAGCTGTATAAAAGAGCTAATTCTGCAACAACTTCGTCTTGGTAGCTTGCCATCAAGCACATTGATTCTCATTTATAATCTGAGCCCATTAGATAATTTGATTGGGAAATCTTAAGAGATACTAAATACAGGATGCCTTAATGCTATTTTCAGTGGTTCCTGTTCATCCCTCCCAGAGATGATGATCTATGTGTAGCTCCATGGATAAAATACCTTTTAGGTTAGCTATTCCAGGGGCTAGCTCTTTGTTTAAGCATTCTTTATATGTTGTTTTCCTCTTCAAAATTGGATTGCTACCTCAAATTTAATCATTATAATGGGGGTGGAGAAGAGCCTGCAGGTAGCACACATGTTTTCAAATTTTTGTTGAAGAAAGCAGTGATTAAATATGATTTTTGTATGAGGATAATTTTGTAAACTCAGCCTACTAGAAGTGTGTGTTGGTGGAATTACTTGTGAATGACACTGCATGTCATCAGAAGCCAGGTTAAGAGCCTTTGAAAAATTATGACTGTGTGTTGCATTAGTTTATTTGCATGGTGTATAATTTTTTTAATGATATGGTTGTATGTCAGTATAATGTAGAAAGGATAGCAACATGTAGAACAGAGCTACACTTGCACTACATCTTCTGTTGAGGTAGTGTTGAATATAATAAGCAGATTCACGACCTAGAACACCTCCACTTTAATACTTTGCTATAAAAAACACCAAACCGTATTGTTTTATGAGGGGCTGGTCAGAAATCTGGCAGTAAAAAATCAGTTCTGGGAAAATTTCAGAGAGAAACAGTATAAAGACTCTTTTTAAGCCTTGAGTGAAAATATATGGGCAGAGTAATATCAGAAAGCTTCCCGAAGATATCCTGGAACTAAGAGTGTCTCCAATTTAACAAGGGATGAAGAAATTCCATAGAAAAAAATCCATTAGTAAATGAGAAAACAAAATACGATTCTAAAATGCCTGATTCTTTGGACTCTGTTTAAAAAGACAACAACCTTATCTTCCTTATAAAGGAATGTAGTCTAAACTATTACACATGTGCGCAAATTGTGGCTCGGGAGCTGCATGCAGCTCTTGATCAGAGCAGATGTGGTCTTGTCTGTCTTCATTGTGGTTGATGCATGGTAGGGGCTCGTAACCCCATCTCAAAGATCATAATGGTATGCCCAGCCAATGCTTAAGGAATGCAGGGTGTGGAGCCCGTGTGTTATAACATAGTACTCAACCCTTGTGCCATGTGTTCCTAAGTGCTGCACTTTCGTCTTTTCATCTTGAAGTAGATGTTGGCCATTGCATCGGTCTTGGATGTGGGAGAGCTGTATTCCCCTTTTGTTGATGTATTGTGCCTGTATGCTAGCGTGTAGAGCGGCAGTTTTCGCAGCCATACATTATAATTATTTGGAAGTGGCTGAAGGTATGTGATTAAATATATACTATGGATCCTTTTTTGTATGTGTGGTTATCTAGCTTCATTAACGGCGAGCTTCTCTTTGTCATGAGTGTCCTGAGTTGAAAAAGTTGAGATTTCCAGCAGTTCTTACTGGCAATGCTAGGAGTCGGAAGGTAGTACTGTGTGACTGGAGTTGATATACTGTATTTCCATTGGTTGGTGTGTTTGGCCTTGGAAGAAAATTGCCCTCTCATTCATTGGAAAAGGGGTTGAGCTGGAGCTTGCCTACCATGGACCTTCTAAAGGGAGACCATGTTGGAGTACCAACTTTATGTGATGAAAATGACTGCTGTGTGCCTCTGCCCTTGAGCACTCCATGTCCAGAGCTGAACAGTTGCCTTTTTCTTCCCCTTGATGACAGCTGAGAAACCACCACTTCTCCCACCACCACTAAAGTGGAGGTCCTCATGAGGCAGTAGCCTATACTTCTGTCATACACTGGCCGCAATCCCAGGCGGGATCTGCGCGAGATCCACATGGCACAATACAATCCCTATGGAGATGCGTCCAGGGTGCAAGTATGTGCGCGCGCAGGATGCACGGGGCATGGGATTGCCCTCACTAAATTCAGGTAATCATATACTTGCTAAGAGGCTTCTAGAGACTCTTTCTGTAAGTACAATAATTCTGGGTAATGACACTGCTCATCTTTTCAACTTTTTGAAAGTGTTTTTGTTGACCATTTTTATTTTATAGTTATTTATTATTTTATAGATTTTTACCCCGCTCCTCCTGCCTCTGGCAGGTGAACGGTGAACAAAAGATATAAATATAATAAAATGCCATAAAAAAACAATATCTAAAACAGAATAAAACAAAAATCAATAAAACCAGGGTGTGTGCAAAAGAAAACAGAACCCTCCCAACCCCCACCAAAAAACTGGCAGAGGAGACACGTTTTGCATTGCCACCAGAAGGCAAGGAGATCCAGGCTAAGGCGAATCCCCACCGGGAGTGAGTTCCACAGCACCGGTGTGGCCACTGAGAATGCCTGCCTGTCTATATCCTGGCACCTCCAGGAGTGTGACCCCACAGGGCAGAGCCGCCCAGGAAGTCAGGTGGTCCTTCAGATAACTAGGGCCCAGGCCATTCAGGGCTTTATAGGTAAAAACAGCACTTTGAATTGGGCCCGGAAGACTATAGGCAGCCAGTGCAGAAATTGGAGCACTGGTGTAATGTGCTCCCGGTGACCTGTCCCAGTAAGCAGGCAGGCCGCCACATTCTGCACCAGCTGCAGCTTCTGGACCATCACCATGGGCAGCCCCACCTAGAGCACATTACAGTAGTCCAGCCTCAAGGTGATGAATGCATGGATGACGGTGGCAAGATCGGAGTCTGAGACATACGGACAGAGCCGTCTCACCAGATGTAACTAGTGAAAGGCACTCCTAGCCATAGCCGACACCTGAAGATCTAGGCACAGCTGTGGATTCAGGAGCAACCCCAGGCTCTGAACCTGAGATGCTAATACAGGGAGGACCCTGTCAATGATGGGTGACCCACCCTCACCCAGATGACCGACCCTGCTAACGAGCATCACCTCTGTCTTATCAGGATTCAGCTTCAATTGTCTAGTCCTCATCCAATCCCTTACCGCAGCCAGATACCGGGAGAGTACAGAGACTGCAGGGCCTCGGTTGGATGAAAAAGAGAGGTACAATTGAGTATCATCAGCATATAATAATAAGTTTATTAACGTAACAGAGTTATTGCTGGCGTATGCCCTCAACAAAAGTAATACATTCATCCAATCAACACAAAATCCAAACAACAAAAACATTAAGCATTCAGACCTCACATCTCCTCTTATCTGCTGCAAAAATATACTCTTCCCTAAGGGGCCCCCCTCAGACTGAAGCTACGTCGATGAGTCCACAGTATCAGGGACTGGTTGAAAGGCGAGAAACTTTTCCCGGGTCAACATGGCCTGACTCAAAAAACTTCCCAAGTTCCTAATAACCTGAGGATTGGAGTTTTTTAGGAGATACTCCAATGTGGCAGCCTCCGACCACCCTACTAGTTTATCCAAACTCTCGGCCAGATACTTCCCCTAAGTGCGTCATATAGATGGCAAGACTTCACGACATGGCCCACTGTCTCCACTGTTTGATTATCAAAAGGGCACAGTCTATTCAAAAAGGGGGTTCCATCCAACCGCCCCTCATAGACCCGCGTAGATAAAGCATTGACTCAGGCCCTGAAAATCATTATTATTATTATTATTATTAACAAACATTTATATAGCGCCAGCAGTGTACCTGGCTCTTTACAAAGTAATAAAATAGACACGGTCCCTGCCCCTAGGGCTTACAATCTGAGAGACAGGAGCTGGGGGAGAGACTTAGGAAGGGGAACAGAGGGAGAGACAAGGGGTCTAACATTCATGAAGATGCGAGGTCTCAAGTGCACGTACTTGGCTTGGTTACGATGAGAATGACAGCAGGCAGGTCCATGTTGCAAGGATAAGGGTAAACCGATCGTAGGTATAGGAATAGTGGCTCAGCAGGATAAAGAGTCAGACAGAGCAGAGCGAAAGAGGTGAGTTTTAAGGAGAGATTTGAAGGTATGAAGGGAGGGGGCAAGGCGGATGTGGACAGGGAGGGAGTTCCAGGCATGGGGGGCAGCAAGTGAGAAGGGACGAAGGCGCTTAGGGGAGCAGGGAAGGCGTGGAAGGGTGAGAGAAGGGACAGAGGAGGAGCGAAGTGCACGGGCTGGAGTATGGAGGGCGATAAGTGCAGAGAGGTAGGGGGGAGCAAGGTTGTGAAGAGCTTTATAGGTGAAGACTAGGAGCTTGTGCAGGATTCGTTCAGGAAGGGGAAGCCAGTGAAGCGAAGAGAGGAGGGGCTGCACATGGTCGAAGCGACTGGCGAGGTAGATGACCCTGGCAGCAGAGTTTTGGACAGAGATGAGGGGAGAAAGGTGAGACCGGGGAAGGCCAGTGAGAAGGAGGTTACAGTAATCGAGGCGAGAGATGACCAGAGCATGAACAAGAGTTTTGGCAGACGAGACAGAGAGAAAAGGGCGAATCTTAGCAATGTAATCGAGGGAGAAGTGACAGGATTTAGCAACAGAGTCAATGTAGGGTTTAAAAGAAAGGGGTGAGTCAAAGATGAGAAAATCAGTTGTTTCCCCCTGAAAGACTGGGGCACTTCTAAGTAGGGTGCCAGGGTCTCGCCCTCTGGCATCCATAAATGGTATGACCGCATATGTGGGGAGCTAGCAATCGTGGCCACCTCATTTTGCCATTCTATGTCCGAGACCCTGAGGCTGATTTCTTTCCAGGCCGCCACGTACGACTTATCCTCAAAATAGGCCACAGAGAACCCCATTTGAGCCAGCTGCTTCTCTGCCCAAACTTGCCAGGAACTCACAAATGCGTCCTCCCTGATATTTTGGAGGAGAGCTGAGCTCTGCCCCCACCACATTTTACACCAAAATTTAAGTGCTCTTAAGACCACGTCGGTATACCAACTGTGCTGGCCCATTTCTATTCTAAGGGCAGCAAATGGGGTGCCTCTTGGGCTGGTCAAAAGTGTCTGTAAGAACCTAGCCTGGATACTGTTTAGCTTTTTAGGGCAATCGGGGGCCCAGATTTCAGCACCATGCAAGTATTCGGCCCTCACGTTGCTGTTAAAAGTTCTTAACGCTGGCTTCACGGCGAGCCTACCTAACTTGACGAAGAACTGAAAGATGTTCTGGGAAGCTAATTTGGCCGCAGCTTCGGCCCTTCGCAGGTGCTCCCCCCACCGGCCCGTCTTATAAAATGTCAATCCCAAATATTTAAAGCTTTTCACCTGATCAATAACCTGCCCTCCTACCCGCCACGTATACTGGAGTCGTCTGCTTGAAAAGACCATCACCTTAGATTTTGAAGGATTGATGGTCAACTTATTCGTCCGGCAAAACTCCTTAAAGGCCTCCATCTGCCGGGACAAACCTATGCGGGTTTGTGACAACAATGCCACATCATCTGCGTACAATAGTGCCCCCACCGCTCTCGTAGACACTTTAGGGGGAAAAAACCTCTTCTCAATCATGATATCTACAAGCCCATTGATATAGATGTTAAATAGGGTAGGCGCTATCACGCAGCCCTGGGGCACCCCGGTCCGCACTCGTATTGGCGCTGTAAGATGCCCTTGCGAATTAATGCGTGTTCTTACTGATGCGTCGGCATATAAGGATGTTATTAATGACAGGAGCCTTTTATCTATATGCAATTCCAGCAGCTTCCTCCAGAGGGTAGATCTATCCACCGAGTCAAATGCTGCCCTTAAATCAAAGAAGGCGACATAAAGCGCCTTACGCTTTTGGGTGTATTTAGCAATAAGATTTTGCAGCACAAAACATAACTCGGTGGTAGACCTACCCTCCTGGAAGCCTGCTTGCTCCGGGGTGAGGATCATCTTTTCCTGGACCCATTTACCCAATCTATCTGCCAGGAGGTGCCCATATAATTTAGCCACCGCACTCAGCAGACTAACAGGTCTATAATTCACCGGGGATTGTCTAAGGCCTTTTTTAAATATGGGTGTTATTACAGCCCTGCTCCAGCTCTTGGGTATCATCCCTGTGCTGTTAATGGCCGTAAATAAGGAGGCAAGGGCTGGATACCACCAGTCCGTTTGCTCCTTAATAAATTCTACCTGTATCAGGTCAAGCCCTGGCGCCTTGTTGCTTTTGCACCTGTCGACCACCCTTTCTATATCAGACTCGGTGATCGGTAACCAATCCGAACTCTCCTGTAGGGAAAAGATCTCCTCCCCCAGCTGGGGCTCCCCTAATCCTGCTCCATACACTTTTTCGTAATACTCCACCCATTCATGGGGGGGGGGGTTGGGAATAAAGGCACTCTCCGTTCTCTCCCAATGGAGGCATTCACCAGTTGCCAATAACGTCTGAGATCACGCCCTTCAGCAGCTTCTATCAAGCTGGCCCATCTGTCATTGTCATATTTCTGCTTTTTTTCACGGATTAACTGCCTATAACTCGTCCTGAGCTGGACATATTCTGTCGGTGGCCTCGGCAGGTGAGCCCTCCTGTACTCCTTGTGCATAGATATCAACTGCACCTTGGCCCTCCAGCATTCCCTGTCAAACCATGGCTTGCCAAGGCCAGTCCCGGCTTTCGGTTTGTCATGGCAACATGTTCTAATGTATTCCTGGAACCAAACTCCCAGCTGATCGTAAATCTCCACTACTTTGGCTGGGTTGGTTTCTGCAACCAGGTGTGCTCTAAGGGCAGTAACCTCCGGTATCCCTAGAGATGACGCCAATGCTAAGGCTATATCCTTGCCCCATTTTACTGAGCTGTAGATTTCTGGGCAGATCTCATTGCCCAAACTAAGCGGGAGATCCTGCCCCAGATCCAAATCTGGGTCAACTCCCTCGCCTCCCATAAAAAGAGTCAGGAATAATGGCAGATGATCTCCCGTTACCCCATCCCCGACCCTAAAGTCTGTAATGTCTGCAATTACTGGGCCGGAGACCGCAATGTAGTCAATCACACTGCAGCCCCCAGGTAAGTGAACTCCCCATCCGAATCGTTTGCAGCCGTCCCGTTTAAAATATATAGATTTTCTTCATATATCAATTTCCCCAGCTGGATACCTGCAGAATTGATTCACTGGTCCTTGGACCTCCTCGAATTAAGTCTGCCTGTTAAGGGGTAATCAGGACATTGGCAGTATGGCTCCAATGCATAATCATTCGGCCCTAAACGGGCATTAAAGTCCCCAGCCAAGATGACCATCCCTTCTGGATATTGATTTTCTAACTTAATAATCAGCTCTTGTAACCCATTCCACATGGATGGGTTGTATGAGCCTGCATTAGTAGGAGGTACGTAAGCTACTACTACCACCAGGGTACAACTATCCAGTTTTATCGCCACCCCCATAGCAACTGCGGGAGCTGCAATCTCTATTAGCTCCTTGGCCTTGAGTCTATCTGCAACCAAACATCCCATTCCCCCGCAAGGACGGCCTCTGGACTTAAGGTTAACTGCTGGAATGCTAAACGTTCTAAATCCCTCCAACTCCAGGGGTTCTTTTGCCCATGTCTCTTGGACTAATATTATATGGGCTTCCTTTAGAATCTGCGCGAACTCGGGATCACCCAAGTGTCTGCTCCACCCTGCTATATTCCAGGAGCAGATCACTATTTTCCCAGCCCCTGAACACTCTAGGGGTCAAGCAGCCTCCTCTGGGGATGGATCCTGTCCCAGATTCTCATCCGTGTTGCTACTTGCCCCCCTATCCTCCTCGGCCCCAACTGCCTGGTCTGCTGGCTGGACAACACCCTCGCCTTCTATGTTAGTCCGTTCTATACAATAACCAAGGTTGCTTACACTGGGTCCTTGCAGATAATTTCCTGTAGTCCCTGACTCCGGAATAGCTTCTTCCCCTGGTGCACCTCCGACTCCAGGCTTCCCACCTGCCAGGTTCAGAAGCCTGGTCTCAATGGGAATGGTTCTAGCTGGTATAATAGGTCTTGTAGCTACAACTGCCAATTTAGAATTACCCCTAATCGGGGGAGTTGGTGATTTCCCTTTATCTAGTGGCCTCCCTACTCTTCCAGGTAATAATGGTATAATAGTCGTGTTCTCATATACTTTTCCTACGTAAATTCCCCAACTTGCAAACAGTTTCGTATGGCCAAATAAGTATTCAGCCGCAGCCCTAGTGCATAGATGGATTACCAACCTTTGGGTCTGCCGTACCCTCGGAAGTACGTTGTAATGGAGAATATAATTGTATGGTAAATGATGTCCCAATATGGTCTCCAGGTTTGTACATATGTTTCCTTTAGTGTCCCATGGAATGTATCGGCCACACGGCAATGGTACCACCCTAAGGGATAAGGCTGTAGGACTTATCCTTAAGTTCCGTGAGAAACTCCTTCCCCCCTCCCCAATTACCCCCTGTTCTGACAAGGGAGGATGTCTCCTAAGCTCCATTACCCCTCTCCCTGGGGTCCGGTCTATCCCACCCTGGTCCACATTTAGCCACCCACAAGGTTTCCTAATTAACCTTCTTCCCCCCTCCCCACTTAACCCTACCTCTGAAAGGGAGGGGATTTCCCCCGGCTCTATATCTCCATCCTCGCATGTCTGGGAAGCCACAGATACCCTACCTTCCTCCCCCCTCCTTTTCTCATCTAAATCCCTCTGAACCAAGGCAACAGGTTTGGTCAGCATAACCTGATGCTCAAACAGTTGAGTGTTAATCCTTTCTAGCTGCCCATACAATTTCTGTATCCACTGTCCTATCAACAAACACTGGGTCCCCATCAAATCAAAGTTGAGATTATTTGGTGCTGATATCGTATCCCCAGTAATAAGTCCACCTCCTTCCCCCAAAAGTTCGCCCGTTGGTGCTGCCACGTCCTCCAGTATCGGGGACTCGACCCCTTAGGGGCCACAGAGTCCTCGTCAGGTACTTCTCCTTCCAGTCTTTGGCTCAAAGGCCCTTCCCCCTCATCTGAAAAGGAAGCTTGACCTTGATCACCATCGATGAGATATTTATCGAGCTTCAACTGTTCGGCTATAGAACGAGCCCTGGTCTCCATTCCCTGCTTCCTCCTTCTCTTTGGCATGGTGACTTAGATGTAAAGTTACCTGTTAGTCTCATAGCCAATGGGCGCTAACCGGGGAAATAGAGTAAAAATAAGGGCGCCTTGCGCCTGGCCTGAGCCTAAGGTCACGCGCAAGGTTGCGCGACGCCCCCGGCGCGCACCTCTGGCGCCGCAGCCGCCTCTTTAACTATGTCTTGACGTTGCGTGGTACACTGCTCCTCCCCCTGGCTGCAGGTGATTATGCTTTAGGTAATCAGCGGGGAATCCCTGAAGATATTTGCTGCAGCGCTCCTCGTCCAGGTGGGCTCCCAGGGACCCTTAGAAGGGAACTAGCAAAAAGTCTGAAGCTGGGCAGCAGCTCCCAGTTAAACACAAAGCTCCTCCTAGCCCTCATCTACGCACAACCTCTCCCCAGTGGCAGCATATACACACTGAACATTCTTCTGAATTATAGGCAGGGCCCCAATTCTCCTATGGAAACTTGTTTAAAATGCTGCAGGAGTTGGGTCAGCACAGGACCTGATTCTGCATCTCACTGCGCTGGATTTACCAAACTGTGGAGGGGGGTGGGGGTGACCAGGGCTTCCACCCCCCCGCTTCCCCCCCACACACACACACATGGTAAATCCAATGCAAGGACTTTCCCCATCCTCCAGGCTGCATTGGGTGGGCAGTGCAGGGGCTACCAGGGCTCACCTTCCCCCCACCCTTCACAGACTGGTAAATTAACTGATCCGGCAGTGGTGGTGGCGGCAGCTGCTGCTCCTTTCAGCACATTTGTCCCCATCTGTCTCCTGGCCGCTCCCAACCTCCATGACTTAATATGGCTGCACAGCTCTGGGAGGCCCCATTGGGAGGGGCCAGGAAGAGGCAGGATGGGGATGTGTGTGCTGAAAGGAGCCACTCCCAAGTCAGTTTGTATACCAGTCTGTGAAGGATGGGGGGGGAAGGTGAGCCCTGGCAGCTCCTCTTCCCCACCCCCCTGCAGCTTGGGAGGCGGGGGAGGGGAAGCCCCAAGGGTTTGTTAATTCCCCTTCCCCCGTGGAAGCTACTTCCCTCCGTCTCCCCAATGCAGGCTGGAAATTCTGCACTGGGGGAAGCGGGGCAGGAGATTTGCGGGGGGAGGGAGATTCTGCGGGAAATCCGCAAATCGCAGACCCGCATTTGGCTCAGGGGCCTGACTGTAGGGGCAAGAGCTATCTTGCATCATTCTTTTTATAAAAACCTATTCTTTGCCAGCATGTGGCAGACAGAGAGAGAGAGAGAGAGAGAGATATTTATATAAGTGAATGCTGGAGTAAATGCACAAAATCAATTAAGGAAGGTGGTATAAAACAAAAGTCTCCTGAAATTCAAAAGTCACACTTAATTCTTATTTGGGTCTTTTAAGACTGAGAAGTTTATTAACCTAAGAATTTCCCCTTTGTAATGTCTCTATTATGGAAGTATTAGTCCAGGTATAAGACACTGAATGATTAGACTCTGGACTTCTTTGGCTCCAGGGCAGGGAGCAAGGTGAGGCATGTAATGGGGAGACTGGAGTAGGACTTGGGAGTGGGCAGTCGAGGAATGAGGGGAGCCAAAGCAGGTGAGGCAAGGTGGGGAGGCTGAGAAGGCAAGTCACATGGAGGTGCTACTTGTGAGAATATCATACGTGATCCAGCCTTCCTAGTCCCCCGCATCTCTTGCTGGTCCAGGTGTAGGAAAATGTCACAGGCAGGGATTTATAATAGGAAAGCACTGTGATAAAATGCTATTTGTGAGAATGTCATACCTGACATTCTCCTTGGTTCTACTGCAACGCACTCTGAGGGGCTACCCTTGGTGACGACCCAGAGGCTACAGCTGGTACAGAATGCGGCGGCTCGTCTCCTTACAGGGATGGGACTCTGGGAGCACATAACATCGGTGCTCCATTCTCTGCAGTGGCTGCCTGTAGTCTTCTGGGTCCGATTCAAAGTGTTGGTTATTACCTTTAAGGCCCTATAAGGCCTGGGCCCCACATACCCGTGGGACCGCCTCACCCCTCATGTCCTGGATCGACCCTTGCGGTTTGCTGCGGACATCCTCTTGGAGACCCCCCGAGTTTCTTGGTGACTGTTCCGCGGCTATGGAATTCCCTCCTGGTAGAGATTTGCATCTCCCCAGATCTCTCCTCCTTCCGCAAACAGTGCAAGACCTGGCTGTTTTGCCAGGCGTTTGGTGAGGAGGAAGGGTAGTGTGGGGGGAGTCTTTTTCTTTGGGAAGGGGCGTGGGTTTTTTGTTTCTTTGTTTTATGTTTTTTAACTGAGATTTTATATTTATATTTATACTTTTGTATTGTTTTATTATAAATTGTACACTGCCCCGAGCTGCCAATGGGCAGGAAGGAGTGATATATAAATACTGTTATAAATAAAAGAAAAAAACTTCCCCATATACGCTCCTATCTTCAATCATCCTACACACAATTACCTTGCAATATAGCCTACAAGCACCTGTATAGGATGGTTGGAGGTGGAGCACATCAGGAAATAAAGCCAGAGAAGAAAGAGAACAATTATGTGTGGTGGTTTGTTTCTCACCCTCCACCTCCTTTTTGTTGGTTTTTAAGAGAAAGAATCAGAACTACTAATAGACCAGGCATGACATTCTCACCGATAACATTTATGCGGTCACCTTCCCTCCATGCTGCCATGAGCAGACACATGCTCATTAACCACCTGGTTCCTGTCCTTCCGTTTTGTTTTTTGGCTAGGGTATGAATGTGTTACAGCAAATGATGGGAAGGCAAGAACAGTGGCTATTATGGGAGAGACTGAGCATGCCAAACCCTTGCTATAGAACTGCAGTTCTTACAGCCTGTTCCTGACTTTTCTCAATGAAAAAATATATTCACACTTCACCATGTCCCCCTGCACAATCCTTTCTCCTCCTTCCCAGCAATAGACCTCAACTGCTCACAACTTGAATGGGTGTAGGAAAAAACTATCACAGCAACTGAGGGTAAGATGAGGGAAGGAAGCTTGAATAGCTGCCAATGAACTCAGCATGTTCAGTACTAGCAAGGTCTGCATTTCTCACGGAAAGCAAGATTACACATTATACCAGCAAGGGCTGACTTTGGTGGGACCCCTGAATGCCCTTAGGCCCAGGAGCAGTTGACAGACCTGTAGTCACATCACTAGGCTGAAAAGGAATGTAGGTGGTTTCCTAAGGAGGTAGGTCAAGAAGGTCAAAGAATGTTGGAAACGGCTTTCAGAGAGAGAGGGTACCCTGCTCCGAGAGAGAGACTGAAGAGAATCTAGAGAGTGACTGAAGAGAATCTATATTGTCCTGTTTGTGTGCTGAGGAGTCTGAAGCTCAGGCATCCTGGCTGAAGGTGTACATGCAAAAATGCTATAATGAAAGTAAAAGGATCACTATAGTGAAGAGTAGTAGAGTACCAAACATCTGGAACAGTTTCTGTGGTGATGGACAAAATAAAGAACCTGCATGGACTCATCCACCCCACGGGCTATCGCATTGCAATCTGCTACCGAGAATGGGCAGCTATGTGGTTTTATTCCTCTTTATATCTCTCTCTGTTAATTTAGGAATCCCTCTTTGATTGACATGAATTTTAGTCTTAAACTTTCAAAAATGATCCCCCCTCCTCCCGATTGCCATTTGGCTGGCTGGTTATCTATTGGCTAGTTGCCTTTAAATTGGTGCTAAGAATCTTAAGACCATGCCTTGATGAACATTTGAGGTGAGGTATTTTGCATATTCAAGGATAATTGGTCATTGCTCTGGAGCAACTGTCCATGTATACCCCTTGCTTTGCAATAGCTGGGCAGTTGCTCTGGAGCCAGTTATTCATGATCAGCTCTGGAGTAATTTGGTTTGCAGCAACTGCAACATTTCTCTGGAACAGTAGTGTACACACTGGTGCTGAACACATGATCATATTTTTAAAAGAAAATGTGGTGTTTGGATTTTTTTGCATACCAAACAAGTTTTGCCTCTGACTGAGACTTTTGAACAGCCTTTTACGTTGGCACAATTTTGTAGTAGGGTCATTGAATTTAACTCCGTGAGGGTAGCTCTGCAGTCATTTTGTCTGAAATGTGTTTTCAAAAGGACATCTGGTTTTCAAGCTGCTTTTCGTTACATACTAGTGGTTTTAACATCTGTATGAATTTAACAACCAGTAGCAGTGGGTTTTTGTATAAGGGAAGCCAACAAAATTAAATTTTGTTTCAAATGGGTTTATATTTTATGACATTGCTGCAAAACATAAGGGGTTACATAAGTTCTAAGATGATATAAAAAGAAGCGAACATTAAAAAAACACTCATTCAAATACGGCATGCCTTAAGTGGAACATGGGAGCTCGTATTGTTTCAATAGGCATTGGGTTCCAAATCATAAAGTGGATGAAAGTTGTGATTTGAAAGGAAGCCAGGCTAAAAAGTTATCATTAACATTACTTTTTGAACAAGATAATTGAGAATTGTAGCCCCTAGAGATGCAAAACACCTATTAGGTCATCTAGTATGTCAATTTGCTAGTGCAGGATTGTTCCCTATTGTGCCGTTAATACTAGAGTTTTGTCTAGCACAGATTTAAATGTACCAGTTGATAGGGCTGCTTCACTTCAATTGGGTAACTATCTCTCAAGCTAATAGTTCTTATTGTCAAGAAGCTTTTCCGAACATTCAGCTTCAGTTTCTTCCATACTCTGTTTAGCTATGCTTAAACGATTCATCTCCTTTTTTGTTTGTTTATACTTTTACATCTGTATTTACAGACTTATGGCATTAGTCGTTTTTCAGTTAACTAATCTATTGTAAGTCAGTATTTTTTTGCTGTTCAAGGAACATCATCCAGTTGGCTTTCTTGGGAAGGAAATAAAGGCAGGGTATGTTTACTGGATGGCTTTTCAACTCTCTAATTGTCTCGTCTACACAACCATATAGGCCTAGCAAACTCTGGCTTTGTTTCCCTTAAAACACAGTGAAAATCCCATGTATTTGGTTATAAATGATGTCTCCACTCCCTGTTGAGGTAGCTGTTAATATGGGAAGCTACTTTTGCAGGCAGTTGTTGGCGTTGTGTGATCGACTGTATTTTTAATCAATGTAAATGTAACTAGATTTGCCTACTCTCTTTCCCCCAAAAATCTTGCTTCATCAGATGTGGAGTCTTGAATTTGGAACACTTAGGAACAAGGACAACATTTTGAGATCTACAGTTCAGTGCACAAAGGAATACCATCCATAATGGAGCTATTTTAAAAGTAACTACCTTGTCCAAAAATATACTGGAATTAATTAGGTATTGCTTTATGGATGTGCTGGGGGTTTGCTTTTGGGGGGTGGGGGGACACAACCCCCCCAAAAAAAGCATTCATTTGAGCTTCTTGCTTAAGAAATCAGGAAGCCAACAGCTAACTTCATAAAAGTTATCCCAATCTTTTTGTACCTTTAGTACAGTTTAATTTAGCTTTTATAACTGCGGTGATATAACTATCCACTCTTTATTTGACCCATCTTAAGCATTAACCAAACACTAACCAAACTTAACCAAGCACTAGAACAATGAGTTAGGTTTCCTCTTTGCTGACTGCTTATAAATGTTAGATTTTGGTGTGGTCATGAAAACTCTAAGCCTCTTTGCCTCTCCAAGGGTGTAACTATAACAAGTGCAGCAATGCGGGCCCAGAAATCTGGAGGACCCATATGCATGCAGAATGCATATGCACACTGGAGTGCCGCTGCGTGGGACCCATTCCATCTTCTGCACCAGGGCTCATTCCCAATTAACTAGGCCCCTGCCCTTCTCTATCATTTGCTGGTTCTCATCTTTCTTCTTCTAGATTGTAAGCCTTTGGGGGCAGGAACTTCTCTAATAATTCAGTGCCAGGTGCGTTAGTTCTATAGAAATACGTAAAAATAATTAATATACTCTAAAACCAAGATTCTGTGTTTTGGCAAGAAAACTAAGACTATCATGGTCCCTGGGCGCCAATTTACTTGAAAGAGTCTTTGAATACCAATATGTAGGAATTATTTTAACTCCATCCTTTTATTGGGCCAAACACTGCAGCAGTGTTAAATCTAAAATTATCTCTACAGTGCCAGCAGTCAAAAAAGTTTTTTGCCTCTTTTGGTCAGCACTCAGTAGCTCCTGCTATTAAAATATTTAACATGAAGGTCTGTACATGAATCCTCTTTGGTACAGAGATGTGGGGTACATGGTGACAGAAGATATCAACAGAACTTTCAATAAGTATTTAAGATCTTTATTGGGACTTCCGCCATCCACTCCTGCCCCTTTTCTTAGACTTGAAACAGGAACTCAGAACCTGCAAGTCGTTGCTGGGATCTTGTTGTTCAGCTACTGGTTCAAATTCTCACTTTCCCCCCCTCGAGACTTCCTAAGTTATGCTATTCTGGAGGACTTTAATAGAAACCTCATTTTAAGATCTTCTTGGGTTCAGTTTGTTGAGATTTCATTTTCTACGATTGGCTTGGGATATTATTTTAATGATGATGCTCGCCTCTTCTCCAGCTGCCAAAAATTTCTTGTTTCACAAAGGTTTAGAGATATTCCCTTACGAGAGGATATTGCAGCTGTTCGCCATTCTAGAGTAGCTCCTCTATATTGTCTGTGGAAATTAGATGGAGGCTTGGAAAACTATTAAGTACCATAAACTTAAATTAGCCCTGTGTAGGCTATGTTGTGAGCAAATGCCTACTGCTCTTCTTTTGGGAAGATGACTGGGCATTCCCAGGAATCTGAGGCCCTGCCCCTGTCAGATGGGTATAATTGAGGATACTGTACATTGCACCAATGAGTGCTCTCTTTTTCATGAATTAAGAGAAACCTTAATTTATCCTTTGTTGGTGAAAGATTCCTTTTTTAAAATTAACAGGAGAAATTAATTTGGCTTTTTCAAAGTAAAGATCCAAGGTTCATCATGAATCTTGCTCTGTTTGCTTTTAAAACCGAACAGGCTAGGGCCAAGCTCCTCACATTAAGATTGTCTGCTGCCTAATGGCAGTTATTTTGGATCCCTTGGATTACTATGATCTACAGTAATGCATCTATTTTTTTGTCTTTTCATCTATTGGTATGTTTTGAAGTGACTGGCCATTATCCCGTGATGTTGTTATAGAGATTTGTATTATTTTATTTCATTGATTTTAGTGATTATCTTGGGGTTTTTGTGCGTAATACTTGATGGCACATGCATTTTTAATAAACTTAGCCTAACCTAAAAATAATAATAAAAAATTAATTCATAATTAAATAATTAATTGAATAGAAAGTTAATTAAAGTTAGAGAATAATAGACAATTGACCTGTGCATTAGAACTACCATCAAGGTGGTTGTCTTCAGAATGCCCTTACTGTCTTCTTTTCTGACACCAGGAGTCCCAATATTTTCTTCCTCTCACCAGAACAAAAAAAACTACAACCCCTTTTTGCGTGTCAGCAATTCATCTTAAAGTGCTTCCTAACTACTGAATGTAGTAAGCTTCAGTTACTAATAAGATTTAAGTATTACCATGATCCTTCTAAAAGTAAAATATAACCACATCGAATTGTACTTTTCTAAAACAGCCTTGGAATATTTCTTCTAACAGCAATTTTCTTTTGTTTCAAAGATTCTTGATAAATGTTCTTTTTAAAAAAACAACAAATCGCCCACACAGTGTTTCTGGCTGGTTGTAAGTAGTCTGTTCTTGCCAGATGTGTTTTCCAAGCTTTTTTGACAATGAAATACTGCCATTCTAGTATATGGCATGAAAAAAAGTTTTAACTGGGATTTTTTTGCTAAGAGGCACAATTACTTTGACATTGCATTTATATCCTTCTAAATGTGGTATAATGTTTAATCTATTTTCATCTACAAACTCTGATATTTTTTTCTCAGATTTACATTGCCTGAACTTTTGAAGTAGTGATATTTTTCACAACCCAAGTTATAAAGCAGCATTATCTTGTTAGAAGAATATGGAAACTAGAGTGGCAGCTATTTGGTTTCCTATCCTTCTGTGAATCCACTTAGTCCATACCCTGTATCAGTAGGGAACAAAAACCACTTTTAATGTTCAAAACCATACCCTACTTTGAGTTTGTTATAGTTTATTGTACAGGCACAAGCTTTTGCCATGACCAACATGGACTTTTGGTTATTGCCTCTGTCAATAAAACCAAACTCAATCTCAACATTATCTCAAAATATCCTCTCTTAGCAATGTGTATCTGAGGACTCTTGGCAAGGTTGTATGAAGATTTGGAGTCAAATGCCATCGATATGCTGATGACACCCAACTCTCTCCTTTTTATCTGACCTAGGTCCTGCAGTCACAGTTCTTATCCAGTGCCTGGCTGAAGTGATGAAGGTCGGCTGGACTTGTGACCCTGGAGATATAGGGACCCCTGTTGTTGATGGGGTCAGGCCTCTTTTGGTCACTCAGGTTTGCAACCTTGGGTTGCTCTTGGATCCATTGTTGTGCCTAGATTGCCAGGATTCGGTGGTAGCCAGGAGCACTTTTTACCAATTTAATCTGGTCAGAATGGTGCAATTTTAAAAAAAATAAAATTTAGCAGCCCTCAGGGCTTCCACTCTATAGCTAATTTTTTCATCGGAACATAGTTGAGCTTGAAACTTAGTGACCATGGCTTCTGATCAAAGGTGGTGACCCCATTCCACATAAACCAAACTATTTCCCTCTTAGTTTTCTTCCCTAAGTCTTAGACTACTAAGGCAGAAGCTGCCCTGCATACGTTAGATGTTTGTAGAGCACTTGCCTTCTACCTTGATTAGACCAGACTTTTTTGAAGACTGACCTGCTGTTTGTATCCTATGGAGGGAAGATTATGGGAGCTGGACTTTCATCTGAGAAACTTTCCAAGTGGATTTCACAATGCATCTCCACATGTTGCCAATTGGCTGGCAGAGATGTGCCCCCAGGGCTTGCAAGCCCATTCTACCAGGGCAGTAGCCACCACCATGGTGAATTTTTGCCATAGTCCAATTCAGGTCATTTGCAGAGCAGCTACCTGGGCCTCTTCTGACACCTTTTTCAAGCATTATGTCTTAGATTTGGCAGTAAGAAAGGATTCCTCCTTCAGAAGATGGGTCCTTTCCTCCATACTTAAGTAGTCCTCACTCCCAACCTCATGACATTCATGGGGCTGCTCTTATTCTCCCAAAAGTGTGAATCACAGAGTCACTCGAAGAAGAAATAAAGGTTACTTGTCAGTAACTTTGTTCTTCGAGAAGGCTCTGTGGATTCTCACTATCCACCCTGCCTTCCCCTCAGCTCGGGGACTACTGCTTTATCTCTGTTTGGGGTTGGAAGGGACTAGGGATGGGCAGGCTCTGCCCCCCCTCTCTCTTTATACCTCCCAGATCTTACGGGATGGACAGGGATGGATCCCTGGCTTACAGAATTTTCTACGCTGGAAGCCAATCTGGAATTGCATTAAAGAGACAAGCTCTTTCCCACTCACCTGAAGGCTAGCATGTGATCTCATGAGTGAGAATCCACAAAGCCGTTTCAAAGAACAAAGTTACTGATAAATAACCTTTATTTTCAGCTCTGTATGGGACTGCAACCCAGTGCCAACAAAATAAACGAGCTCTCTCTCTGGATACTTTGGATTTCTCCTGTCACAAAAAGAGAGCCTTTAAAAAAAAATAAAAAATTAAACACTCGGGCTGAAAATGTTAGGTTTGGGCCATATTTTTATTATATACAATTTACATTTAAGCTTTCAGTTTATATTAATTGAATATTTATATTCTGAATGTCAGTCACATCTGTGAGAAGAGTAAGATACGTCCACCCTTTCTTGTCCCTTAGAAACAAAACTGTATTGGATCAACACACACATGTATTTATATCACTTAAATCAGACTTTCAGCTTCCTAGTATTCCTTGCTAGACCTCATCCCCATTCTGGGAAAGCTAGACTGTGTGCCTTTTAGTTGTCGAAATAGCCCCGGAGTTTTATTTGAATAGGATGAACATTGAGACCACCTAGGTCAGGGGTGAGGATCCTTAGACCCAGGGGTTAATTGTGACCTACAACTAGTTTTTATTTGGCCCCTTTCCAGTTCTTGAATTTGACCTCTGGATCTAGTCCCTACCTTCAAATACTGAAAGAGTGAGCTTAGGATAAGGGAGCACAGATAAAGGTATGCACACAAAGATAGGGGACAAATGCATAACGTGGACCCTCTTCTTTCTGAGTGCACCCCTTAAGCGCCCCTGCCCACAACTTCTCTGTGGTCCTTGTAGTAACTTTTAGAGTGGTTCCTGGGAGGGAAAATGTTTCCTATTCCTGACCTAGATTATTTGTTGTTTGGGGATCACCTCAGAAGAAATGTCACCTGGGTATGTGTACACAGCACGTGACTGAGTGGATTTTTGCTATATATTCTAACATCTGTTATACAACCCAGGATGGCAGTGCTTCAGGGTCTCCTTCATCAGACCATCTCTCGCAATACTCTGTCCTGTGTTCTCCTACCACTGGGCTCGGGATTGTTTGGCTAGCCTCACTTTCCCACAATTGCTGGATTGTGGGATGGATAAATAGGAGTTTAAAATCCAAACAGCGTCTGCTGGCCTCACTTTCCCACAATTGCTGGATTGTGGGATGGATAAATAGGAGTTTAAAATCCAAACAGTGTCTGCTAAAATGATCTGCCTGTATTGGCCAAACTGCTACTTGGAAGTCAATACACACATAAACTGTATTATTTGGGGTTTAATGATGATTAGATGTCCAGTTAGTGGGGAGGTGCTAATTTAGCTGCAAGATTTATCTGAATCTCTTTATTATTGCTGCTTGCTAATCTTCTGGATTCCAGAGCTTTGGGAACAATTTTCAGAAAGAGAAAAGAAGGTTGCATAATTCTAATTTACATTTTTCTAACGTCAGATTCTGCTTGAGGAAAAAGATGTTTCCATTACAAGATTAGCGGAATGAAGAGAAAACCTAGGTAATTTTTCCAAAAGTTAGCCAGAAAAAGTATCTCTCATAAGCCAGCTTTCAGCGTCTACTATTTTACACTGAAGTAGCTAACTTGAACATTGAGACCACCTAGATCAGGGGTGGCGAACCTCAGAGGAACATCAGAGGTGGGTGTTTTGTAGTTAAAAGTACACTTCTTTTCCTAGTGGACACAAGCCCCTAGTGGGAAGGTGCAAGAGTTCCCCAACTGTGAGTAAGGATCCCAAGAGGGGCCATGCCATCTGTGGATGGAATCATTTGTTTGTTTGTTGGTTTATTTTATTAGATTTTTATCCACACCCTCCTGCCAACAGCAGCTCAGGGCAGCTAACAAATCCAATTAAAAAAAATAATACAACATACAATAAAAATACTTTAAAATAATATAAAACGGTATGAAACCCACAGTATGGGACGCCACAAAAACAAGAAAAAACCCTCCCTAACCCTCAACCTCGCCACCCCCCTCGCCAAAAACCTGGCAGAACAGCCAGGTCTTATACACTCGTTGAAAGGAGGAGAGGTCTGGGGGTTCCACAGCCTTGGTGTGGCCACTGAGAATGCCCTTCCCATAGTTGCCTCCTGCGCTACCCAGGGGACTTCGAGATAGGCGCCCCTGGTGAACCGCAGGGGCTGATACAGAGCCTGGGGTGTGAGGTAGTCCCGCAAATAGGTAAGGCTCAAGCCGTATAGGACAATCATGATGTTCTTGATTGATGTTTCATAAACTTTTCATATCGCTGCTGTCTGCAGTTACAGACTTACATTTAAGTCTCAAGATGGGATCACACAGGCAGAAAACTTGGGAACCACTGCCCTTGTCTCTTCCACAGATCCATAGTCTTTCCTTTACCAGCCACCCACCACTCGGTCCTTGGAGGTCTGAATCTGTATTGCTTATTTGCCCGAGTTGAAATTGTCAAGTTCTCACATAACCCTTTTCTTATAAGCACAGTCTCATGCCTTACAATGTAGGTGTATTAACCTGCTGTTTCAATTTTCACATGAAGGCTGCTTAGCCACAATTTTCTGTGCACGGAGACCTGCATTCATTGAGTTTTCCTCATTGGCAGCAGTAGAAAAAACACAATGAACATTGGTTTCTGCCTTCAGTGGCATTGCATGGAGCTACCTAAATGCTCAGGTAAGTCTATACCATGCAGTACATGAGATGTTCAAGAGGATCCAGCCATGAACCAGAAATCCCCTCCTTGGCCAAAATGGCCTGGAAACTGAACATTTTCTTTCTTTCTTTCTTTCTTTCTTTCTTTCTTTCTTTCTTTCTTTCTTTCTTTCTCTTAGCCGCCCCCTCATGCCCATGGCATCTTGGGGCAGCTTACAGCATAGAAAATAACAATAATTAAAAACAACAATAACCATAAGTATTAAAACATCTAAAATTCCTTTCTAAGAACATTCTACCCACCAATTTATTTATTTTTTAATCCCCCCCCCCCCAAAAAAAAAGACCTGGGTGAACAGCCAGGTTTTGCAGGCTCGGCAGAAAGCCCCACACACTTGGGGCCAGACGGGCTTCATCCGGGAGGGAGTTCCATAATCGTGGCACGGCTACCGAGAATGCCCTCTCCATTGTGCCCCCCCTTTTCACACGGGGGACCTCCAAGAAGGCGCCCCTGGCGGACCAAAGGGGTCGCTCTGGGGTGTGGAGGGTGCTGCGGTCCCTGAGGTATGAAGGGCCAAGACCGTGTTGGGGTTTATAGGCCAAAACCAACACCTTGAATCTGGCTCGGTACGCTATGGGCAGCCAGTGCAGCGCGTGGTGCACGGGAGTAATATGTTCCCGTCGGCTCGTCCCTGTAAGGAGACGAGTTGCCACGTTCTGCACCAGCTGCAGCCTCCGAACCAACGTCAAGGGAATCCCCACGTAGAGCGCGTTGCAGTAGTCCAGCCTTGAGGTGACAAAGGCATGGATGAGGGTGGCAGGTCGGGTCTGGAAATATAAGGACGCAGCCTCCGCATCAGATACAACTGACAAAAGGCAGCTTTAGCCACTGCCTCCATCTGCTGATCCAGATGGAGGTCCGAATCCAATACTCCCAGACTCCGAACCTGCTGGCTACAAGAGGGTGGAACCCCTCTACGAGGGGAGCCGACACCTCCTTCACCCTACCCACCGCCATCACCTCCATCTTATCAGGATTGAGCTTCAGTCTGCTCTGCCGCAACCAATCCGCCACGGCCTCCAAGCAATGGGACAGTACTGAGATGTCAGGACCTGGGTCGGTAGAAAAGGAGAAATAAAACTGGGTGTCATCAGCATATTGGTGGCAACGCAGACCAAACCCTCTCACGATCTCCCCCAAGGGCTGCATATATACATTAAACAATAATGGAGACAGAATAGAACCTTGTGAAAAACCACATTCCAGGGTCCGGGGGCTGGAAGATTCAGCCCCCAGGACAACCCACTGGCTTCTCCCTGAGAGGAATGAGCGGAACCATCCAAGGACAGTCCCATCCAGGCCCCCCCAGGGCTCGCAACCGTCTCAACAGCAGCCCATGGTCCACTGTGTCAAAAGCGGCCGAGAGATCTAGCAGGATCAAGAGTGTCAAATGTCCTGCATGAATCTCCCAGCGGAGATCGTCCACCAAGGCCACCAACGCTGTCTCGGTACCATAGCTGGGGCGGAACCCCGATTGAAATGGGTCAAGGAAACCGATGCTGTCAAGATGCACCTGGAGCTTCAGTGCCACCGCCCGTTCAATAACCTTCACTAAAAAAGGAAGGTTAGAGACAGGTCGGTAGCTGGCGAGAGCATACACATCAAAAGATGGCTTCTTCAGCAGGGGGCACACCACAGCCTCCTTGACATTGGGGGGCAATCTCCCCTGCTGAAAGGACGCATTGATTACCCTTGCCAGCACCGCCCCAATGTCTCCCTGGAGGCTTTCACCAACCAGGATGGGCATGGATCTAATTCACAACTGGTGGCTCTAATGGACCCCAGGACATCCACATCATCAGCTGGCATCACTTGCAGAAACTCATCCCCAAAAGATGGACCAGACGGGGTCTCCATCCCCTCGCGCTCCACCTCTACTGCCCCTAATCCAGCGTTGAAGTTGCTCTGGATCCGAGCGATCTTGTCTGCAAAGTAGATGGCGAACTCCTCAAAGCGGACCTGGGACAAGTCCCCATCCAGGCAGAGGGAGGCCGGACTGATCAGCCCCCGCACCACCTGGAACAGCTCCGCTGGATGCGGCTTTGCAGACGCTATGAGGGCAGCAAAGAACTCTTTCTTTGCTGTCCTCACAGCCTCAACATAGGACTGCAAATGGGCCCTACGGAGAAGTCGGTCAGATTCAGAGCAAGTCCTACGCCAGTGTCGCTCTCGTCGCCTACCTGCCTGCTTCATACATCGCAGTCCCTCAGTAAACCAAGGGGCCCTGTGGTGACGAGACAGAGGTAGGAGACGTCTCTGAGCCACCCTGTCAAAAGCCTCAGTGATAGTAGTGCATCTCAGTTGCCTTTACCAGCAGCAATGAATTAGGCACAAACTGCCATGTTTTTATTGTTAATTTCCATTGCCTATTTGGCTACACTAGCTACCCAAGCTACTTTCCCTTGTGTTCCCATCTAAATTTCTCCGCTTTGTGCTTTCGCCAGGATTGCCATTGTTTCTCGTCTATTGCAAAGTTTCTAATTCATGATGTTAATAAAGAATTTTTAAAAGCAAGTTAAAATATACAAACACTTTTTAAGAAAAGGTGCTTTAGCATATCTGAATATTTGGGAGTGCCTGCATCTATATATGGATGATAAGAGCTTTGGGTGAGGAGAACATAGGAGGTGCTATGCGTTATGGGTACTGTGTGTACTGTCTGTCAGGTAGAGATGAGGAGTGGGGATCAGCACTTCTGGTCATGCTTGCAGGGAAGAATCCACTGGATGTACTCCTAACTGACTTAATAAGCAGTAGGATTATGAGACTAGGGATTAGGTGGCATTATGGGGGCAGTGTGGCACTTGTGGATTTATTGGTAGTGAGTGGGGTACCCTTTGTACTATGGCGCTGTGGTAGGGAGGCTGCTTCTAAGGATGAAGGCGGTGAGGAGGGGGTGTAAGGTAGCAACCAAGCTCTTCCTAGCCACTTTCATTCCAGTAACCTTTACATAGCACCTCTCATTGGCCTTTCTTTCTCTACTTCTCCTTCTCCTTCCTCTGCTTTTCTGTGTTCCTCGCATGCCTTCGGTAGCTCATACTTCTGTGGAGATTGTTTTAAAGACGTGATACCAGCAGTGTATGGTTGACTAGACTCGTCTCTTCTCCCAAAAGACCAGAGAATCCCTAGTGTCCTACTCAACTCGATGCAGATGTATTGCAACTGTTACGGCCCTGGACTTGGGTGGCAATACTCCAGGATGGAATAGGCAATTCAGTAGCGGACAGAGGAACTTTCTTGGCTGTGGCTGTTGGAGAGGTTGCGTTGTCAGGTGCAGTTAACTCTGATGTCACTGCAAATCATTAAAACTTGGCTATGGGCTCAGCACTAGTGGAAGGTCCACGTGGTAGTGGGGTTTCACCTGTGAGGTCTGCAGTGATGATGGGTCAGCATGTGGTGCCTCCTGCCTCAAGTGCTTCCAAACATCTCTGCACTTTTGGTGTCGGTGCTGAACCTACAGTTATCCACAAAGCAGGGAAGTGGAAGTGAATTGTAGAGGCTACCGTTGATCACACGATGTTGGTGACTCACTTGCGGGACCGAGCTGGGGTGGACGGAACGGTTCTTGAATGGTTCTGCACTTTCCTGGCTGGGAGAACTCAGCGTGTGGTGCAGGGTGATTGTTAATCTTCTCCCAGGGACCTCACGTGTGAAGTCCTGCAAGGTTCTATTCTGTCCCTTCTCCTGTTTAACATGTATATGCAGCCATTGGGCAAGGTCATTCGAGGGTTTGGTGTGCGGTGCCATCAGTATGCTGACAACATCCAACTTTACCTGTTTTTTCAAATGACCCAGACCCGGCAGTCTTGGTGCTTACCCGGTGGCTGTAGGGGACTGGATGAGGGTGAATCGTCTGAAGCTGAATCCTGGCAAGACGGGGGTGATGCTGGTGGGTAGGGCTGAGGGAGTGGTGGCACCCATCACTGATGGGGTCTACCCTCTGTTGGCTCCTCGGGTCTGTAGTCTGGGGGTGCTCCTTGACTCACGGCTCCGCCTGGATGTCCAGATGGAGGCTGTGATGAGAGGAGCATTTTGCCAGTTACATCTGGTGCGACAGCTTCAGCCATATGTCTCCGACACTGACCTGGCCACCATCATTGATGCCTTCATCACTTCAAGACTGGACTATTGCAATGCGCTCTATGGAGGGCTACCTTTTGTGACGGTCTGGAGACTGCGGCGGCCCGTCTCCTGACAGGAACAGGTCACCGGGAGCACATTACACCAGTGTTTCGCTCTCTGAACTGGCTGCCTATAATGTACCAGGCCAAATTCAAAGGGTTGGTTTTGACTTATAAAAGCCCTAAATGGCCTGGGCCCCACATACCTGCAAAACCACCTCACTCCCTGGGTCCTGGATTGGCCCCTGCAGTCGGCTGGGGATGCCTCCCTTGGAGTCTCCCGGGTGACGACGATGAAGGGGGCGTTCTCAGTGGCCGCACCATGGCTGTGGAACTCCCTCGTGACGGAGGCCCATCTGGCTCCAGACCTCCCCTCTTTCCGAAGACAGTGCAAGACCGGGCGGTTCCGCCAGGCGTTTGGTGAGAGGGATGCTTGAGGGGAGCAAGTGTTGTGGCTCTGCCTATGTTTTGTGGGTTTAAATTATATTTTATATTGTATTTTTTTATGACGTGTGTTTTTATTGTATTTTATGGTGTTGTAAGCCACCCTGAGCTGCTGTGGCAGGAGGGGTGGCTAAGAAATCAAAGTAAATAAATGAGGGAGGGATCTTTATAGATGGTGACCAGGAAGGACATCTGGCATCCCTCCCTACCACATTTGAGGCATTATGGGATACAGCTTCTACTAGCATATGTGGAGTGAATGAAGAGCTCACTGTGTGGATTTGTACACAAGCAGCACCAGCACAGTTCATTTGGAATGAAGTTATAATTCCTGTGTCAGCCATGTGTTACTTACTGGACAGCGAGCTGAAAATTACTACTTTATGTAGTGGAATAATTCAACAACAAAAAACACATTTTACTGACTAGCTAATTTTGAGTGCTCTGCAGACAGGTGGTATTGAATATGAGGCCTAAGCTTCTCGCATTCTGTGTAGTGCATCACATTTGCATGTTTGGAGAGCTGTAAAATACCTGGTAAACTGCAACCCTACAACTGTGTGTAAGTAACCTTGTCTTGTTTGAAATGATCTAAATCTTCATGTCTGTTGTAGCACATTAAGGTTAAAACATTAATCAGAAACTTGGTATGCCACCTGACACTGTTTTAGATTTATAGGCAGAGGATTTAGCAAGTAGTTTTACAATACTGACCTTCTGTTACACGTACAGCATTTGGTGAGAGATGGAGAAATTGGTTACGATTTGTTGTTAATGCGGCGCTGGAACACTTCTAATGCAACAGCAAGGTCACTTTTCATTTCTGCATCCTACATAATATTTAGATGGGTCCACTCCAAGCCAGCTAGAGTTATGGTGCGTTCATTGGAAGCTTTTATGAGCCTCATGCCATTTCTTCTCTGGGATGCGACCTGCTTTCATTGGTAGTCTCTGAATGTAAGAGGCCAGCTGCAAACATATCCTGCAAAAATGCTTAGCCAATAATGGTGCTCTGGGGTGTAAAATAGCAGTTGTAATAACAGATTACTCCATTATGCTTCTTCATTGGTTGAATAAAGGCCTGATTGGAGAGTGGAGAAATATGTATTCTTCCTGCTTAAATTTATAGGGCTTAACAAATCTTAAAAATAAAAACTACTAGAAAATCAAAGGAGACTATCATTAAATTGAAACAAAAGACATTCCAAATTAGAATCTGTAATTTCCCGTGAACTCACCTTGTTTTTCTGAAATGCTGTAGAAACAAACCAAAGCAAATTGTTAATCATAAGTTGTCTTCCATATTGGTGTTTTTTTAGATGTTGTAGAACCAGCTTCCAAGTTCAGGGGAACAAATGAAGCAGTGAGCAAAAGTTATCAGAATGCTAATATCTTCGCTTGTATTGTCATTTGCAGTAAACAAAACTCAATTAGTTAAATCTATCTAGTTATTTGGACAAATGGTCTCATTCCTGGCAAACCTTTGTTTTGTAAAGCACCACTGATCAGGGGCTGTTGTTTTGAATTTTTGAAGTAAGAAAATGTTATTTTGATCCATTTTCTGGTACAATAATGCTTCTATATAATTTCATTTTCCACAAATAAAGAGAGGTTGATCTGTATCCTGATAATTCGTTTTTGTTAATTGCATGCATTTGTTGTAGCTGTTTATACACTTGCTTTGGTGATAGTTTGATTTATCATATAGTTCTTTAATGTAGGCATTCACTCTTTCTTAAGTAGCATCTTGGGCCATTGCAATTCATCACATACAGACTTGTTAACATTTTATTTTGAAATGTAGGATGATTTCTGTTACATTGGCCCTCCCTCGCAAAAAACCCTTGTGACATGATGTCACCATGCTGTGGCACAGCACCGCTGACTGTGAGGAGTTGAATAGGAACATCTCTCCTTTCTCCCCCTTGACCACGACACACAACCTCCGAGAGGAAAGCAGAACCGTTACATAATTTAAAAAATAAGGGATAAAATAACAAAGCTAGAATAGGCCCTCTCTACAGCAATGGAGCAAGCTACCTAGGGAGGTTGTAGGCTCTCCATCACTGGAGGTTTTCAAAAGAAGGCTGAACAGCCATCTGTTGGGGATGTTATAGCTGTAGTCATCCTGCATCCAAGCAGGGGATTGGACAAGATTTGACTCTTGAGAATACCTTCTGACTTTAAGATTGTATAATTCCACATGCTGAAGTACTTATGTGTACCAACTCAGAAATGCACTCTTGATGTGCTCTTTGAGGGAGAGGAGAAACAGGGAGTATTTTCACAAATAGGAAAGGCCATCTTGAATCTGTGCCCTATAGGTTAAGATCTTGAATATTGGGCTATTGTTCTTCATGGTGTATTTTTTTCAAAAATTCCTTGAGAGTATTATCTTTTTAACCGTTCTGTGCCTGAGAAACTGACTGACTAATAACTGCATTGGGGATCAGAAGGACCCCCATTAATAAATAATGAAAAATAATGAATGTGATTGATTTGAAATGGACTCCAGATTAAGAAAAAAAATGGACAGCTTATTAGAATAACTGAAAAACAGAAATACAAAACAACCCCCCATGGTATTGGGGGTCACTAGGACCCCTCATGTAAAGCAGCACAACTAACAAAAACGGTACAGGGGAGTCATGTTGACCCCCTCCAATCCCAGAAATGGAAAGGAGCCAGCTCAGAAGTCTTGAGTTCACAGTAGGATGTCCAGATATGCCAATTTTAGAGGACATGAATGACCCCCCAGGGCGCCGAGCCATGGCACCAGGCCCCGTTGCAGAGCCACCTGCTCCCCCTGCCAGTGCAGCCTAAGACTTGGCGGTTGCCCGGCAACCGCCACAACAGGACCCAGAAGAAGGACCTTACCCCGCCGCCGCACAGAACGCGAGGGCGGGGCCAGCAACGTTGCGCCACTCCCTGCACCTCCAGGCACGCTGAGGGGGTGTGGCTTCCTCATTAAACGCCAGCACTGATCACAAGGCACACAGTGCCTGTGATCTATTCTAGACTGGCCCCTGCAGTGCAAATTGAGAGGAGAAGCGGAGAGTTTGTGCCTTGTCTTTCTGTTTCCCCCCCTTGTTCCTGGGCGTTTGTGTGAGTGCTTCGGTGGCGTACGTGATTCGAGTGAGTGTATCCTGTTCCCTCCCTTATACCAGATCCTGAGAGCAAGCCAGAGAGGAAGCGAACCACGAGTGAGTGGAGGGTGAGTCAGCCTTCCCCTTCCTGGGGGCCCTTCCCCTGTATTTTCCCGTATGATTCATCCATTTCCACCTTTCCAGCCCTGGGGACCCATACCTTCCTTCCCCTCACGACCATCATGATCTTCCCTGCCCCCTTTGGGTGATTGCAACGAGTGCTTGGCGGGTGGTGGAGGAAGAGGAGCATTCCTGCACAGGTTACCCCGGTGCCCTATGATGATACTCTCCTGTGGATTTTAAGGGCCGACACACTATCCTGACAGGCATATTGATTCCCCTCGAGCGAACCCAGAGCACTGTGCTAGGTTATTGCATCTCGGAAAGGGTGTCTGGAGTCTTGTGGGTGATTGAGGTCCCTACTCCCCCTTCGCACCCCAAAGTCTCCCATCCCTGTGACAATAAGGAACAATAGAAGTTGGCAAGTTGACCTTTCACTGGGGGTCAGTGTAAACCCCCCCCCCCCCAAAGCATTTTATGGTGATATTTTCCTAAACACACCACCAATGACCTTTGTGAACTCAAACTAAGTGCTACATTTTGTCCTTCACCCTTATTGAGGGTTTTAATTGGGAGAGCAGGTGCTGGGTTAAGATTCATTTCTTTAAAAGACACATGTATTTTAAGAATATATGTGCAAGGGATCAACATCACACCCAGTGCAAAGGGCGTATAGTGCTTTCATTTTCCCATTGATTTACATTGGGGTCGAAAGGACCCCTGATGATGGAATGATATAAACCTCCATTTTAAAAAAATGGGGAGGGGGTAGGAACATGAAACAACACAGGACAGTTAACCTCACACTTCTTGAGGAATACATGTGGGGAGGAGTGGTTCAGGCTTGCCAAAACAGCTTTATGGATTTTTTTAGAAGCCTTTGGGGAAGACTTAAAAACGCTTAAAAACCTAGAAGCTCAGTCCCCTTCCTCTTGCCTTGGATCTCTTGCTTTGGATGGGTATGGAAGCAGAGCACCAGGGGGTTTGCTGTTAATTTATTTCCTTCCCCTGTTGAACTTGGCTATTTATTTATTTATTTATTGTTTTGAAGTTTTTGCCTTGGTACGTCTTTGGCAGTCCTGATATTTCTGCCAGAGGGGGGATTTTTTGAGAGCTCTGCAGAGTGCATAAATGGACACACTTATCTCTCTCCCTTTCTCCTTCCATATTCCAGGGGATGAGTTTCTGGCTTGGTATAAGGATTTCTCCTGCTGCTTTGTATTTTAGTGGTTGATGATATATGTGATAGGGCATTGTGGCACCAACAGGAAAAGAGAGTTTGCTATATGTGTATCAAGGATCACACCTGCAGGCACTAAGGCATGGAAGAGAGCTAAAGAATTCGACTATCTATCTTGATATCCGCCCCTACAGGATGACTCTGAAGGGAGCCTGAACACAAACCCACCTGCCAAATCCTGATGAATATCGAGAGACGTTCACAATAACTTTCCTAAGCTACACTTTTCAAAGTTTTCAGAGTTTGTGATAGTCCCTACCAAAGATCAGCAGGTGCTGATGGATGTGACCTCTATAGTGCAGCTACTGTAGTGTTCGTTCGAAACTCATAAATTGACCCTAGTACCTACTGAACTTCAGGTACAATTACCGCCCAGTTGCTATGGGCAAATTGTTCCTCGCTCAGGGCTGGTGGGTGGTAAAATATTTTATTGATGTAGAGGCTGGGGCTGTTGATGGCTACTATACGAGAAATATTCAAGAACTAATTTTTCATTTCCGTGAGCTACTGTTTCAGGTCAAGCAAGGTGACTGACTGTGTAACTCACCTGCGAAAGATTTTGTTCACCCGTTATACAGGAATTATTGGATTGTCTGGGGATCACAGGGCTCTGGTTCTACAGGACTTTGAAACAGATAATTAATCCTATAGATACTTCATAGTATTTAACAAAAGGGGGGGGGCAATGGGATAAATGTTTTATTGGGAATACTTTGATTTTTGAGGCTTCACATAGCTAGTATTCTGTTAAGCCCTGGGAAGATTGTCCATTGTGTTTGTATGTTTCGTGCTCATACTAAAAAGTGGTCTCAGGATTCCAGGGTTGGGGGCCAGTGAGTGGGTGTGAGCGTTCCCCACCCCGTCTTCCTTTTGGGGATGGGGTTTCTTTTCCTTTATTCCCTCTAGGAAACTAAAAGGAGGATATTTCCAGCCCAGGAGTGAAGTTGCTGGGTCTACTTCTTGTAATACCCATCTCAGAAAGGGGACAGGTATGCTATAGGGCATTGTAGTGCCGATAGGAAAAGAGAGCGTGCTATACGTGGATCGAGGATCACACCACCAGCATGCATTAAGGCAAATAAGGCTCAGGGATGAAGGACAGTGCCTAATAGGAAAAAAACAAAGAAACCCCTGAGGACTGCTGGGTATATAGCTGGAAAGTTCTCGGTCTGAAGGGAAGACTATGATGATAAGTCAACAGGGCTCTATGGCTCCTAGGCAACCTTGGGCAGAAATTAAAGCCCAGGACTATGGACTTGCAGGTGGGATCAACATTACACTGATGCTACAAAGCTCAGCTTCTTTCGAGGACGAGGCAACAAAGAGGGGTTCTTTGAGTTGGATGGGCTAACCTGGGGACCCACCTTTTTGTGGGAGAAGTTCCTACCCTGAAGGAGTGGGGCTGGCTGTCGGGAAGGATTGGAAGTCAGATATAAAAGTATTCTTGTTTGCCAAACCTTCGAGAACTTACCCTGGATTCAGGGCTAACTTAAACTCGAGAGAGTGTGGTATGGTGGTGTAGCTGTTGGGGAAAGAGCTACAGTCCCCCAAAAGGCTTTACAGTGGCACTTCTCCAGGAGGACAATCCTGCTGCTATAGTACGTATATATGGATGTATTTGACTTATGGTGGCATTTGGTGTAGAGGTATTTGGCACTAACTTTTAAAAACATAGGAATTCAAGGGTGACTTTCCTCTCCCAGTATGACTAAAGAGGAATTGAGAAAGTACATCTTGAATACCTGTTAAGGGGTGGGAAGCTCTGTAAGTGCACAGACCGGTAGATAGAATCATAGAACTGTAGAGTTGGAAGGGTCATCTAGTCCAACCCCGAATCCAGTCAGCATATTCTCTGCATAGTAGACCGATACTGTCCAGCTGGGTAGGAAGCAGATTTCATAACCTCCTGAGGCAACTTATTCTACTGCCCAACAATTTTTAAAGTTGGGAAGTTTTTCTTGATATTTAACTGAAATCTAAGTTGCTGCAAATTTAAATCTATTTGTTCTTTTTCTGTCTTCTATGATAGTGAAGAACAAATGTTCCCATCTTTTTCTGTCTTCTATGACAGTGAAGAACATCTTTTTTGTGGCATCAGCTTAGATATTTGAAAACTGCTATAATGTGCCCTTTAGTCATGTGTTCTCTATGTTAAACATACCCCATTATTTCAGCTTTTCCTCATAAGGCTTGTCTGCTAGCCTCCCTTATCATCTTAGTTGCTTTCCTCTGAATATTCTCCAATTTATCTCTATCCTTCTGAAAGTGCAGTTCCCAAAGCTGAAGGGAATTCTCCAGGTGAGGTCTCACCAGCACCAGCAGCAAGTAAAGCATCACAAATGACCTCTTGTGTCTTGGATATAATGCAGCTCAGAATGGCATTTACCTTGTTTGCAACAGTGCTACATTAGGTGTAAGCAAACCTGACACTATCCACTCTCAAGTGAACAGGTACTGTCATGCTTGTCTCCAAATAATGTTTTGCCAGTGCGGAGCCACTATGTGGTGGCTCCAGATCAGCCACCCACAGCATTTTGGAGATCTTACATGTAGGCTGCTCTTGTTTGTCTGTAACAACCACCTCATGTTCAGTGGGGAGTGGAAGCTGCAGCAGGAAGAGGACTTCTTGATCGGTCCTTTTCTGCTGTAACTTCTTCCTCCTCTCCCTGCCACTACCTGCTCTCTGATTTTGAATCCATCTCCCTGTCTGCCTTTCCAAACCAGAATGCAAGGAATGGCAGGGGGATGGGCCACAACAGGAAAGAAGCTCCATAGAAGTTCAGAACTTCCCTAGAGCTGGCTCCCAACTGCAGTCCACATTCTGCTGGCTGCTGTGACTCTGGGATGGGGATATGGGGACCCAGCTTAGAGGAAATGGTTGGTGGTTCCCTGCAGTTCCATCCGGAGCAACAGCAGCGGAAACTGGACTGGGTCCACTCAGTGCCACAGCTTGCAACCTACCTTTCTCTTCCCCCTCCCTACCCTGCATCCGACAGTTCAGTGGGTGGCCACATGTAAAAAAACCTTGAAGACACCCGTTGTTAACTCAACACCCAGACCTTGTCCGTGGTGTTACGTTTCCTAGCTGCTTAACCCCCATTTTATGTCTGTGCATCTGTGTTTTCATTCCTATATCTTGTATTCCTGTGTTGTACATCCTGCCTTGGAGCAGGGGGTTGGACTAGATGACTCCTGAGTTCCCTTCCAACCCTACGTTCTATGCTCTAGGTATGATCTAAAGCTACAAACCTGAACTGGGAGAAACAAAATGAGATTTAACAAAGACAGATGCAAAGTGTTATGCAAAGAATCACAGAACCTTACATTCTATGGGGTATGTGAAACTCAGAACTGTGTGTGGCTGCTTTATTTATTTATTTAGATTCCCATCCCACCCTATTCCCTGAAGTTCAGGGTGACTCACAATAAATACAAAAAATACATATACAAATACTCACAATAAATACAAAAAATACATATACAAATACTCACAATAAATACAAAAAATACATATACAAATATAAAATAAATAAATCGCCATAAAATCTGCAAACACCCCACCACCAGATCTTTCCTTGCCCATTCAGTGCATGGCCAAATAAAAAGGTCTTACGCTGCAGCCTCCAGAAGACATTCAAACTAGGGCTTATGAGAACTTCCAAGGGGAGGGAGTTCCAAAGCTGTGGGGCAGCCACAGAAAATGCCTCTCTGTGGGCCCAAGTTGTATGAAATTCGGCCAAAGATGGAGCCTGCAAGAGGGTGCGCTCAGCAGTTCTTAAGGGACCCTAGAGGTATATGGAGAGAGGCAGTCCTTCAGATATATAGAGCCCAATCCATTTTAGGGCTTTATAGGTCAATACCAGCACCTTGAATTGTGCCCAGAATGCTATAGGCAGCCAGCGCAAACTCTTAAAACACTGGTGTAATGTGCTGCAAGTGACCCACCCCCATCAAGAGACAGGCCACTGCATTCTGCACAAACTGCAGCCCCCGAACAGTCTTCAAGGGGAGCCCCACATAGAGCACATTGCAGTAGTCCAGCTTTGAGGTAATGAAGGCATGGATGACAGTGGCAAAATCTATTAGGGCAGGGACAACCGGATCTTCCGGTATCCGATAATGCCGGTACTGGGCGTACCGGCATTATCGGATTCAACCCGGTAATCCAGCGCGTTTCCCAGAACCGAATTTTTTTTACATTGCTGCCATTCAAATGAATGGTCGCAATGTAAAAAAAAAAACCACAAAACCGCGTTTTCCTCCCCCTCCCAGGCTGCGCGGGTGGAAGGGGGGACACCCCCCACCCACCCTGCCCAGCCTGGATTTAAACAAAAAAATTCCCCTACTTCCAAGTTCCCAGCCAGGGATCCTACCTTCATGGAGCTCCGGCGGTCCGGCGGCTTCAGCGCCGACTGTGGCTGCCGGCTTCAGACGCTAGTAGGCCTTCCATAGTGTACTGTATGATCCCTGGGGTGGGGTGGGGGGTTAACACCCCCCCACCCCACGGATCACCCTACTTCCAAGTTCCCACCCAGGGATCCTACCTTCATGGCGCTCCGGCGGTCCGGCGGCTTCAGCGCCGACTGCGGCTGCTGGCTTCAGATGCTAGTAGGCCTACTAGCGTCTGAAGCCAGCAGCCACAGTCGGCGCTGAAGCCGCCGGAGCTCCATGAAGGTAGGATCCCTGG
>QEPC01007399.1:3234816-3255823 GCA_003113815.1 Sphenodon punctatus | reverse complement strand
AGTTAAAACCAGTACGATGTTGCTTTCACACTGCTGTTAAGTGCGGATTTATTGAAAACGGACAGCAAAAAGGTAGGTTTGAGTAGCTTTGAAAGTCGGATTTCTTTAGTGCGATATTGACCGCATTTAATCGAATTTATGTGTTCAGACATGCATGAAACATTCGTTTTTTAAAAAAATTCGCAAAAATCAGAACGTCTGAATCCCCCCCTAGAGAAGGTTCTGGCAGATGCCACAGACAAAACAAAGAAGCATACATTACAACATTTCAGTAATGCAAATGGGGTTTTTTGTCCCTACAGCAGAGCTCCCTATTGTGGTGCATTTCCCAGAAGGAGAGGTTCCACGTCCCAGAGCAGAGAACCCAGAGGGAGGAGCATCTGGCAGAGACAGCATGGATTCCCAGGACCACATGGCTCCAAGCATGGCCAAAATCCCCCCACACACACCGCAAACTGGAAGCATGTTCTGTGGAACTCCCTTCCCCAGGATATTTGTTTAAGCCCCAACCTGGGCATCTTCCAGACGTGATGCAAGACTTTCTTATTTCAAAAAGCATTTAGTGGGAGTTTTTTTAAGGAATTTTATTAGTTTTATTGTTGTCATCTTATCGATTGTAAGCTGCCCCGACCCACTGTGGGAAGGATGGCTTATAAATTTCAATAAATAAATATCCAAACCTGGAGTCCGAGAACAACGCACCTGTCAGGGGAGACTGCAGCACCAGATCAGCGCGGGGTACCTGATCTGAGAAAGAGACTCGGCACATATAAACTGGCTGGAGATGAGGGCAGTTCATCTGGCCCTAATCCAGTTTACCATGGAGGTACAAGGATAACATCTCTTAGTATATTAGACTACACAAGAGCAACGGCCTATATAAACAATCAAGGGGGATCAAAATCTCATTCACGCCACATGGAAGCCACAAGACTTCTGCAGTGGGCAGAGCTCAATCTGATCTTGATCAGAGCTCTCCACATCAGAGGAAAAGACAACGTTCAAGCAGATGGGCTCAGCCATTGACTAGTTCCAGGAGTGCGGTCACTATGCGATATGGCCTTCCAGATGATAGTACAGAAAATCAGGGAACTGGTGATGGATCTGTTCACCTCTCACCAGAACATGAAGTCGAACAGATTCATGACATGGTTCAGACAGCAGGAAATAGAAACTTCTGATGTACTCACTCAGAACTGGCCTCAGGGTCTCTTATATGCTTTCCCCCCGTTCCTCTTATAAGCAAGATTAATCAACAAGTTAAAGAAGGAGAAAGCCACTTATATACTGGTGGCATGCCATTCTTGACTAGAAGACCATGGTTCTGAGATCTAATGGAGCTGAAGTCAGCCACTCCACTCTGCCTTCCAGTATTCCCAAATCTGTTCTCAAAAGGACCATGACCTTTGAGAAATCAGACCTCCTGAAACAAACAGCTTGGAAGTTGAATGCCAGGATGTCGGACATCTAGGATACTCTGAAGCGATTCTCAATACATTAATATCAGCAAGGAGACAATCTACCAAATGGATTTACCAGTGCACATGGAGAGTGTTCGTAGAATGGTGTACTCATAGAGAGATAGATCCAAACACAGCAAGGATCCATACTATTTTTTACAAGAGGGGCTGGAGAAGGGTCTGAAACTCAACACCCTTTCCAGGCAGGTAGCTGCACCAGATAGCATCCTCAATTCATCTTCAGGGTCAAAAGTGTCACTACATCCTCACATCAAAAGCTTTCAGAGGGCAGCAAGACTAATACCACATCCAGTGAACCATCCATGCCCATCGTGGAACTTGAACAAAGGTTTAAAGGCTCTTCTCAAATCTCTGTTTGAGACCTTAAGGGAAGTTTCTTATGTATTTCAATTAAAGTGGGATTTCTGAACTGTGGTGAACAAAGAACTCTATTTCAGTGTGCATGGCACTGCCAAAAAGTCCAAACTTTCTGGAGGACAATATGGAAGTACATCAAGGACATCACAGGCCCTAAACTTGCCCTACACACCAGAGATAAGAATGCTGGGTATTTATCCCAAAATTTCATTACTTAACTATTATAAGGACACCTGTGAAGCAATCTTTTCTGCAGCAATAAATGTTCAAATGTGTATCTGGAAGAATGGTGTGTAGTTAGATGAAAATATGTGGATACAGCGCATATCATTTACCATGTCTATGGAAAAGCTGGCTGCTGAAATGGATGATAAATATAGTGACTTCTATGTCAAATGGTCCCCTCTGTGGGAAAAACTGCAATCCAAGTGTGACACGGGGTAAAATACCACATCTACAAAAGAAGAATCTATGAAGTGTAGTAATGGCTGGGAAACATCTTAGATAGATGTAGTTCTATTTTATCTATATTAAATATTTCTCTCTCTCTTTTTTTTTTTTTGTAACTCTTGCAGCAGCATGGGGGGGGGGGGGGGGAAAGGGCATATCTAGATTAAAAAGGATTTTATACTCTGATACCTAGAAACTTTGCTGATGAGAAAGCAGATCTTATAGATGTCAAGAGTACATAAGTAATATACATGTATGAAGCAAACAATATGTACAGCTTGTAAACAATTACAATTTATTTTATTTATTTATTTATAAAACTTTTACCCTGCCCCTCCTGCACGCAGCTCGGGGCGGCTTCCAACAATCTTTTAAAACACAATAAAAACAATTTAAAACGACCATAAATATTATAAAATAATTAATATACAGGGCAGACAAAACACTAAGAACCAAAAATAGGTGGGGGAATTAAAACCCCACCCTACTCACCCTCCCTCCCAAAGGCCTGGGCGAACAGCCAGGTCTTACAGTTTCGCCGGAATATTAATAGGCTAGGGGCCAGGCGAGCTTCCTCCAGAAGGGAGTTCCACAGCCGCGGTCCCACTACCGAGAATGCCCTCTCCATCGTGGCCCCCCGCTTAACACGGGGGACCTCCAGGAAGGCACCCCCGGCAGACCGCAGGAGCCGCTCTGGGGCGCGGAGGGCGAGGCGGTCCCTAAGGTATGAGGGGCCGAGACCGTGTAGGGCTTTATAAACCATCACCAGCACCTTGAACTTGGCTCAGCACGCTATCGGCAGCCAGTGCAGAGCTCGGAGCACCGGTGTAATATGCATACAATGCATACAATAAAAATATTGAAAAACCAAAAAAAGAAAAGAAAAGGGGTTTCTGGTGGCAATTTCTTCAGCTTAGGTGAGTGTTAGAACTCAGAGTCTTATCTATAGAACTAACCTTTTCATATTTCTGAAGGAGTCACTGGTATTAAGTCTAGATCAGGCCTTCATCCCAAAAGTTAATTCAGCTTTACGTAGAGCACAGGAGATTATTTTACCTGCATTTTGACTCCGACCTGTTCATCCTCAAGAGAGGGTATGACATGCCTTAGATGTACGTAGGGCCTTAAAGATTTATATCCATAGGACAGCTACATTTTTAGGTAGTCTTCAACTTTATTTGTTAATTATAATCCAGTTAGAAGGGGGAAGAAGGCATCTAAATTTCTAAGTTGATAGCATGCATTTCAGAAGCATGCAGGGCTGAAGACTTGGTACCCCCGCAGAAAGTTTTATTTCACTCCTTAAGAGGGGCTTCAACATCATGGGCCTTCAGAACTAGGGCTCCTTATGAGGAGATTTGTTGAGTGCCACATGGTCACCTCTGTACACCGCCATGAGATGTTATAGAATTCATACTCGGGAAACAGTGGAGGCAGCCTTTGGTAGAACGGTGCTTCAGGGAGTGCTACAGTAAAGCTAAAGATAGTTAAATGACTTATGGGGACACTATTATTCCTCCCTAGACTCATTTGGGGTACTGTTTCGGTACATCTCCAGAGTAGCAGAATTGCTGTCCAGTAGATCCGAGAAGAAAGGAAAATTTGGGCCTTTACCTTGAGCATTTTCTTTCTATATGGATGTACTGGACAGCAATTAATCCCTCCCTGTTGTTGAATGGGGTAAAATTTATTCTCCTATAAAAAAAGAAAAATTAAAGTAAAAAAAACCCCATATCTTGATTTCTAGCTGTTTTTACTAGTTGTATAGAATGTTATTAATTTCTTTCAAAATTCAGACTTTGGGACAACTGGTGGTGCATGGGGAGGATTCCCACAGGGCATGTTATGTTGGGTCTTCGCTTCTGCCTCCTACTGGTTGGGGTGGGGGATCGTCCCCCAGAGTAGCAGAATTTCTGTCCAGTAGATCCATCTAGAAGGAAAATTTCCAAGGTAAGGGACCCAATTTTCCTTTTGGTTCTTGGCATGCTACATTGGCTTCCTGGTCAGTACCAAGATAGCTTTATATTCATATTACTATGCCATTCCTCCTCCACACAGTTTCACACATCAGAAATCACCACACAAAGCCCAAGGTAAAACTCTCAAGAATGAGAGACAGAACTTTACTGGGGTCACCTCCAACACGTGGAATTGTCATTCACCAGATATCAAGACGACACCACATCTTATCCCTTTCTGAACAAAAAGCCAGTCATATTTCATTTGGTTTTCCCAAGGTAGCATAGCATAGGAAGAATATGCCAGCCCCCCTTGCCTTAACCCTCACTAAAATCAAAATCATAGGTACACACAAAGTATACTCAAGGGGAGGGGGGGAAATATAGCCCTCCAGACCAGATATTTCTCTACATAAATTTGCTGGTACACAGACACTATCTGACCTCCTAGCGTGGTGCTCATCATGTAACTATTAAAAAGATTAATTTAATATTGTTCTAAATTCCTTCTTCGCTCCCCCCTCCTGACCATGCCCGTACTTGATCAGCTCAGGTTACAGCTTTAACAAATAGTAGATTTCATGTCCTTGATAGTAAAGATCTTCATTTTTGGATAGCCCATTGAAAATAATAATAATAATCTTTATTTTTATATAGCACCCCCCTGCCATGACACTCAGAGCGCTTTACATACAGTTTAACACAACTTTTAATCCTCACAAAAACCCTGTGAGGTAGGTTAGGCTGAGAGAATAATGTGACTGGCCCAAGGTCACCCAGTGAGTTTCTGACTAAGGCAAGATTAGAAACCGGGATCCCTGCCCCAGTCTCCTGTCCAGTTACTGCACACTTAGCCATTACACCAAGGTTGTGAACCTGAGTCACCAAGGGAGGCTGGACCACATCAATAACAGGGGTTCCCACCTCCCCCAGGCCATAAGATAGGCCAACCGTCATCACCTCGGTCTTGTCTGGATTCGACTTCAGTCGGCTCACCTGCATCCAGTCTCCAATGGCAGCCAGGCACCAGGTAAGCACCGAAACTGCAGGACCTAGGTCAGATTAAAAGGATAGAGAGAGCTAGGTGTCATGCGCATATTGATGGCACCTTACTCCAAATCACTGAACGATCTCACCTAGGGACCACAGATACACATTGAACAGTTCCGACATGGGACAAGAACGTAACTATGCAGGAAACATAAAATGCAGTGGGATAATTCCTACAGGGTGCGATCCTTAACTGTGAAAGTCAATGGGAGTGGTCTTGGGGTAAATTTTACATACTTTTCTGTCAAAAATGATTTCTCTTCTGCATCATTCTTGAAAGACACCTTCAAGAAGATATAACACTTACTGCTTGGTCAACAGACTAAGAGACTGTCTTAAGGTGACTGAAGGGCAGAAGATTTATTTAGACCTTAACTTTACTGACGATGACTACGGTAAGATTCATCCTGTCAAATGAGAAGTATTTATTTTCCATATATCCAAGTCAATGGGTTATACACTACTTTAGTGTGACACGTACTATATGGCTGCAACAACACCATATGCTGTAGTAATTTTAATTTTTTTAATGAATTGTTAACTGCCCCGAACTGCTTTTGCAGGAGAGGTGGGGTATAAAGTATTTGAAATAAATAAAGAAATGCTCATATTCCTTGATTAGATTTGCATGCCCTAAACATCATGTTGGTATGCATAATGTGGCCTTGAAATTTGTGGCAGCAACACCATACATTGCCCAATTAGCCACTCTGTGATTTGTTTTTTCATTCAAGTGTATCAATGAATGTATAACAAATACTTGTGAAAATGAATAAATAGTCTATCTAAATAGACATTGTAAAACTCTAGAGAGTCTGTAATCCTGGCATGCACATTTTTTGATTCACAAATAAACTGGCTCTTTTGTGAAAAATTTAGCCCCAAAATTCCATAAAATCTAGTACTCCTTTCTGGATTTCCGAGGTCACTGATTGTGAGGTAAAATTGTTCTGAAAACAAACTCTACTTTGAGGTGAATGCTGTATCCTACTCCAGAGTAAGGCTGAAACAAGATTTCACCCGTCTCAAAAATCTCATTGAGAATACGCTTTCGGGCAAGATTTTCCCATCTTGAGAATCTTGCGAAAATCTGGTGTTCTTGTGAGATTCTCAAGAACCTCAAAACAGCCAAAAATGATCTGCACATGCACAAAAATGGCTGCCAGGGCCATTCTGTGCACAAACCATTTTTTGGGTGTTTCTTAGATTCTCAAGAATCTCACAAGATCTCACCAGGGTTGGGAGACTCTCGCAAGAACGAATTTTATTCTCATTTCAGCCCTACTTCAGATCTGACTGTGACTTCTTACTTTTGTGGTTAAAAATGCCTCTCTTTCTTCATCTAGATAAACTTACCTACCTATCTTGGAGAGAGACATTCAAAAGAATTTGAGTTACCTAGATTGCTATTTTGTTGTATAAAAATACAGAATCTGACGAGTTTGCTATATCAAGTGAATAAAACAGTGCAGGCTACTTCAGGCATCCATAGTTTTACGCCGGAAGGAAAGGAAGTCTTTTACTTTCAGTAGGTTAAGGAACACCATTTTTATGCTCACATTTCTTTTTAGAATTCTGTTCTGTAGATGCCTTCCAGATATCTTTGGATGTTCAATATGTTACTGTAGATATATAGTAAATTTTTGACAGCTTCCTTACTGCTCAAAAATGGCAGTTCCCTGTAGAGACCTTTTTTTCCACTGTAGCCTTGCTGCCAAGTTGTCATAGCATTAATTAAACTAGAAGAATAAGGCATTGCATGTCATTTTTCTGTACTAGATGCCCTCGTATTAGGGGCATGTCTCCATGGTAAGAAATCATAAAATAAATGCCTAGAAATAGTACAAAAACTCACATGGGCTATTAAGTAGGAAAACGTTTCAAAGGAAAATACAGAATTCAAGGCAATGGATGCTTAGGGGAAATGTTTGAGGACTTCTTTTAATTCTTAGTTTCTACAAATAAGCACTAAAATACTCATTTAGCATTATAATTTCAATAGTAATCTGGCTTTTAAAAAGCTCTGTATTTAGGTGATTTGCATTTATTATGCTAAACCTTAGAAGCTGCTTCATTCTAAAAAATCCCTACTCACTGTAGGTAGAATGAATTCTCATAAGTGAAATTATAGAGTATTTCTCAGTGTCAGCACATCCAAATGTTCTGAAACTTTACTTTACATTAACTACTAGTAATTTGCATGACTCACTTTGCTTCATGAATTAGAATGTCTTCATTTTCCATTATGCAGTTTCTCATCTGAATTTTTCTTTTTGGTGTAGTGCCTGGCTGCATAGGAACTAAAACTATTAACAAAGCTGCTCATGTTTTCCTGTCGATAATTCATAAAGATATTAAACCATGAGTCTACAAATGTTTATATACTTATTGCAGCTTAACCCTGCTCCATTTGCTACCCCGGGTGCACATCTCTCGCACAAACTTGCAAGTTAGTGGCTCTGCAACTTTGCCCTTTTAGGACATTGTCACCTGGGCCCAGGTACACAATATACTCAAAGGAAATTTGGTTACCATTAACCATTTAGAAAAAAACAACCTATGGCAAAAAACTACCAGAATATGTTTTGCTATGGAGTATTTTTTTAACCCCAGGTTTTTTCACCTGGGGTAGTTTTTAAACCACATCATATTTCATATTAATTTACACATTCCACCAGAAGTCCTGGTGCTGAGGACAGGGGTAGAAAAAACACCCCAGACACAATTAACATCAGTTTTTTCAAGACACTGGAGCAGGGTTAAATGCATGTGGCCATTTTACACCCTGGCCAATTCCATTGTGTTTATAGAATCAGAAATCTGCTTGCTATTGTTTAATTTTTCTTTAAAAAGCAAAAGTAAAGGCTTAATGGGGTCTCCCAAGTAGCTGTTAGTGACAGAGCAATATGTTGGTGCACTGAAGACCAGAATCTGAGTTTGATTCTTTCTAATCAGAACAATAAGTGCTGGGAATAGTACAATGCCAATGTATCCAATGCCCAGTGTAGTGGTTCCCAAAACGTTTGACACTGTGACTCCACTTTGAGGCTTAAATATAAAGCCGTGACTCCAAGTAGCAGCAAAGGCAATACAAACTATATCAGTGTGGGTTAGGATCACAACCCCAAGTGTGGTGGCATAACTCCATTTGGGAGTTTCAAGTCATGGTCTGGGACCTCTGCCCTAGGGAAAGTCTCGCATTGTTCTTTAGTGACCCCTGCAGCCTTATCCAACAATGTCAGGCTGTAGAAGGAACTATAGACTACATTCCACTGAAGGGAAGACAGTTTCTAACTGGTTGCTGGAGATGGCACATCAGCCAAGATGAATAGGAAATGTTAGGATGAGGCAGGAAGGGTGATATGCCCTTGGACTGCGGCTAGAGTGAACAGGGAAGCATATGAAATCTGTGAAGCTGACCTTGACCTCCCACCGATTCCTGGTGCTTGGGAACAGACTGACATAATGTTAATAATGGTGATGTTCACCATGCCTCTTTGAGTTTAGGAGAGGCAGCCCACTTGAATAGTACTGTCATTGGCCTAAAGCAGTGATCCTCAAGCATTTTGGTTTTGTGACCTCCCCTTAAGATGTAAGTGTAATTCTGTGATCCCCAGACAGCAGTAAAAACATGCAACGTGCATGAAATATGAATCCTGATTAAGAACATGACCTCATTGTTCTGGAATCTCTGGCTTAAAACTGAAATTCTGTACAAAGTACCTTGTGTAACCATGCTCCCACTTTAGTCGGGCATCATTTTACACCTGCTGGCACTCCTTTTACTCAAGTACAAATGGACTCTACTCTGGTGTGAGGCAGTAGAAAAATAGGCCCTAAATCTCTATGCCTGATTCTTACCACTCACTAATTTTACTCCTGCTTGTTGACTTGAGTGTCGTTACACTTGATTTATCACAGGAATCAGAATGGAATTGAGCCCCTATGCATCTGCACTAAATCTCAAAGAGCAACTTCCCTGGGTTGTAATTTTTTAGAGGCCACCAAAGAAACACATTTCAAACCTTCGACCACATGCCATAGAGAAGTGGGTGTTTCTCCAGTGTGTCTAATACTCACTGAACGATCAGAACTGCCTCAATACAGATGATTGATGCACAAGGCTGGATGACATGTTTTCATTGGCTAAAACCTCCCTTTTGTCTGTCCCGCCAGGGATCTGCAACACTGTTGCTATTAATTGAATAATCTGTTTCTGTTTTTTTAAATGACATTTTGAGAACCTTTATTTTTTGTTAAAGTTCTGATGGATAGCATTAATTCCCAATGAGAGGAGCACTCTAGATTGCTTGGCTACCACTATCTTTTATTCATGAGCTGCATACACCATACATTTGCTGTCTCGCTTGAGGTACAGAAGTTATTTATGAGATGAAAAAGCACATCTTTAACATGTGTCTAAGCTTTGAACAATCAAAAAATATAAGAAAGTGGCTATGCCTCTCACTGGCAATAGCCTACTCATTTATTATAAGTCTTTATAGTCAGTGGGCATTTTCAAGATGGTTTTGCTGTCGGCAAGTAACACTTATTAAATGCATACTTCTGTGCAGACAGACCCATCAAAGGTTTTCATAATTTTCCAGAAGATGGGGAAGTGTCATCTTTAATGTTTCAGATGTTTTAAAGCTGTTTCCCCCATCGCTTACTTTAAATGATAAACCAACATGTTCATACTACTTTTTGAGAATTGACCTGATAGTTGGGTTCCCCCCCCCCTTAATATTGTGTGCTGCTTCCTCTCGTTTGTTCCTACTTTCCCACCATTTTGTTGCCCAAGAATCTTAAGGAAGACCTAGAACATGTTGCCAGACAATCACATCCTGCCATTTGCACTCACTCGCCTATATTCCAAGAAATCATCAAAGAAGAGGCAAAAGCATGCATACTGTGTTGGTTGACTAATGCAGTAGGTGCCTTTGTGGAGAGTAGAGAATGACAGAGAACAGAGGGTTGGGGGAAACAATCTTCAAGGAAAGTTTGTGTTTGGGGCTAAATTCTTTAAAGCTATCACTAGGAACACTTGGAGCCAAAATTAATAACTTGCTAGCTAGTGTTCTCTGTTAGATTTTTCTTTCTTGTAAATTTTGAAATGACTCAGGCTTAAAATTTATTTATTTATTTATTTATTTAAAACATTTCTGAGTCGCCCCCCCATGCCTATGACATCTCAGGGCGAACAATCAATTAAAACATTTTTTAAAACAACACAATAAATTTAAACTTAAAACAGGATTGGGAAACAAAAAAGTAAAGGTAGGGGAGAGTCAACACCCTAACCCACCCCTCCTCCCCAAAGGCCTGGGCGAACACCCAGGTTTTACAAGCCTGCCAGAATGTCAAAAGGCTTGGGGCCAGGCGAGCTTACTCCGGGAGGGAATTCCAAAGACGTGGCCCAGCAACCGAGAATGCCCTCTCCATTGTAGCCCCCCGCTTAACACGGTGGAACTCTAAGAAGGCATCCCCGGCAGACCGAAGGAGCCGCTCTGGGGCACGGAGGGCGAGGCAATCCCTGTGGTACGAGGGGCCCAGAACGTGAAGTGCCTTATAGATTAATACCAATACCTTGAACCTGGCTCTGCACGCTATTGGCAACCTGTGCAGAGTCCGGAGCACTAGTGTTATGTGCTCCCGACGACCCGTCCCCATCAGGAGCCGGGCTGCCGCATTCTGCACTAGCTGCAGCCTCCGAACCAGGAACATGGGCAGCCCCACGTAGAGCGCGTTGCAATAGTCCAGCCTCGAGGTAATGAAGGCATGGATGAGGGAGGCCAGATCCGGCCCGGAGATGTATGGACACAGCCTCCGCACTAGATACAACTGGCGGAAGGTGGCCTTTGCCACCACCTCCACCTGTCGATCCAGGTGGAGATCCGAGTCCAACACCACTCCCAGACTCTGAACCTGCAGAGCTATAGGAGGGCGAACCCCCTCCCCCCCCAATTAGGGGGGCCGACACCTCCCTCGCCCTCCCCACCACCATACATACCCAGTAAACTTAAAATGCCTTCTGACATCACGTTTTCACCTGTAGAAAGTACCCTGGGTTTGGGGATGGACCTGGGTTTTGTTACATACAAACAGCTGTTCTGTGTGATAACCTCATGGTGCATCAATTGAAATTACCCTGGATTTACCTGGAAAATATTTCACCTGCTGCATCCCAGGGTTACTATGTGGGACAGCTAGTCAGATATCAGAGCTACTCTATGGATTTGCACAAACCAAATCTCCATGAGGTACTTCAGATATGGTGCCTGAAAGCACACACAGTGAAATGCCTGACACCTCACACCTGAGCTTGGGTGTGGCTGAGCCAGCCCAAGATAAAAACCTGAGCTGGGAGTTGTTACCAGAGGGAGCATGTTTGAGAAGACAGGAGCTTGAGTTGGGCTGTATCTCCATACAACCGTGCTTGGAGGGTGTTGTCCAAGCTGGAGGGCTTGATGGCCTGCAGGAGGGACTTGGGCCTGACCCGCAGAGCTGGTGAGTGACCAGACTGACTTGAGGGAGGCTTGTATCTGGACTGAGGAGGGACAGTGCCCAACCAGAGGGGGCTTACACAGAGAAGCTCGCGCCTCTAAGGGGGGATTCAGACGTTCTGATTTGTGCGATTTTTTTAAAAAACCGAATGTTTCATGCCTGTCTGAACACCTAAATTCGATTAAATGGAGTCAATATCGCACTAAAGCAATGCGTGTTGAAAAGCTACTCAAACCTACCTTTTTGCTGTCCGTTTTCAATAAATCCGCACTTAACAGCAGTGTGAAAGCAACATCGTACTGGTTTTAACTAGTGTGTAATCTTTTCTGATGTGAATGCAACCGTGCTTCCAAGTGCGCTGTTTTACTCCTGCCCCTACCGGAAGCAGTGAGACCAGCTGGAGCCCTGTAGTTGCCTCGCTGGGTGCAGGCTGCAGCCAGCTTCTCCCCAAAAAAGTTCTTCCCCTCCATGTTTCCCCTCCATGCTTCTCCCCAAAAAAGTTCTTCCCTCCAAGGGACTTTCAATCATCTGCCTCTGCCTCTACCGTAGTGCTGCAGCAGTAGCAGCAGCGGGATACCGGAAAGAAACCAGGGAGAGAAGCAGCGCGCCTCACTATGCGAGGGGCTTCTTTCCAGCAGCCTCAGGCTCTCCGTTTTTATTCCCTGATTCTACAAAGTAGCAACCTTTGCTACAAAGGTTGTAGCAAAGGTTGTTGCAAAGTTTGCAAAGTTGCAGCAAAGGTTGTAGCAAAGTTGTACTTTGCTACAAAGTAGCAACCTTCTGGCTCCCCACAGGGCACTTCCTGTAACTGAAACGTACTGAGCAGCCGGGTAAGCACGTACTCCAAGAAGGTCTGAATGCATTATTTCGCTGTACTTAAAATCGGTATGGCATGCATGTGAATGCAACAGGACTTGTTAACAGCGAACTATTGAGAACCAGTTTTAAAAAATCCAGATAATTGCTGCATGTGTGATTACACCCTAAGATGTGAACTCTGTTATGGTTATAACTTTTCCCTCCCCTTTCACTATTCTATCCAGTGCTCTGCTATGGACACTATAAATATAGAACTATATGTGGTGATGGGACATGGTATTGTGAAAATAAAGGACACTTGAAGTAGAGATTCTCCTGCAAGCGTGACTTCTTGGACCACCTCCTACCAACATAGACTCTGTTATACTATTAGTTTAAAATTTGGTAGCCTCTGAATATTTAAACCTGGCCTAGCTTATATAACTTTTCCCTCCCCTTCCAGTGATCTCTGGGAGGTGCAGTCAGCTGGTTTGTGCTCATCTAGCAACACACTTATGCCCCTGTGTAACTTCTGCCATGTATGATATGTTCTCCTGTTTTCCCATTGGACATACAATACGGGCATCTGCTAAAGTCTGCTCCAGAGGCTGGCTTCTTGACTCAAGCTTGGGAGACTTGTTCTTTCAGCGCCTCAGGTTCCCAATTTCGTCCTTTTGAGCACCAAATGCCAGGTTGACCCTAAACACATACAGCCTCTAGGTTTACAAGCCACTTTGTTTTATTTATTATTATTATTTATTAACATTTATATGCCGCCCCTCCTGCTACAAGCATCTCAGGGCGGCTAACAAAGAAAGTGCTAAAAGAAAGTGACTTGCTTAGGGGTTTTCTTAGAGCTCCCTAGGTAAACAGATCAGAATTAGTGCATGCAGTTGGATGTATTTCCTAGGGGGTAAAAATCCCCCTCCCACAGCTGATCCCCACATAACCAGTGGCAGCAGAGGTTGAGTTCTGAAATTATTTTTAACAACTGAATTGTCCTCTTACCTTTACAGCACATCTCCTTTCCCCCTGCCCCCAAACCAGGCCAGACGTAAGATGCATTGTTAAGGTGCTGTAGGGAAGCTTGTATTGTTGTTGCCTGTATTGTGCCTGCTAAATAGTAGGCTTCAGCCTCCAAGGCTATTAATCCAAGTCGTTTCATGAGCACTCGACTTTCTAGAAACACTTTTTTTTAAATCACCTCATAACCTTTCACTGGAGAGGCTTATTGAACATAACATCAGTTTCATGTTACTATTTCAAGAAGAAGCAGCCACCATATGAGGTGTCGTCTTGATTTATAGCTGCAGTAGCATGTCCTGCATGAATTTCCTATAACATGAGACTTTTCTATCAATTCTACCAGCTCTGCCCTGAACCCTGTACAGATAACTCTCTGAGCTTCACATTGATAAGTCAGGGTGCGATAATCATGTCTCTCCCTCAGCATGAAATGATGCGATTTCGAATGCCATGCTTTCGGTGCAGGAGCAGTAATCCCATTATCAATCATCAACAATAAAGCAGGCCACTGTAGGTATTAATTTGGTGTGAGATGATATATAGGAGCTATTTGAAGGCAGACTAGCTGAAGAAAGTGGTTTTGATATGCCAATCATGTATAGGGTATCACCTGTGCTTCCCTTTAGACTGGCTACAAATACATGTTTGCTACAGAAAGTGGAAGGTTTCATTTGTAGTGACTGTTTTCTGTGTGTGTTTTAAGTATGTGTGTATCTGGGTCTTCTGGGATGGCCCCAGCAGGCTCTACTAGATACTAAAAACAATGGACTAAATTTGGACGTAGGCTTCACACGCCGTTACGGACATTTGTAAATCATATCACCGTCCACAGTTACAATAACTTAATATTTACTTTGTTGTATTCCCCCTTTGAATTGCTACTTCCCCTCTCCCTCTAACTACTATTTGCTCTATTTTGTACGTAGATTTCTTTGCCATTCAGTAATTTGTGTATCCTATCACTGTCTCAGTTATAGGTAACAAGTCTTTTTACTATTAATAGCTGCTCCCCTTTATTGTATTTCTCCTTATGCTTTGCATCCCCCTCCCTATCTTGTTCTCTCCTCTCCCTACCCTCCCTCTAATAACAATGGACACCTGCCCTATATCCCACCCTTTACTCCTCTGTTTTTCCAGACATTTGTTTATCCTATCACTGTCCACAGTTACAGGTAACTTTTAGTTATTTACTATCAATAGCTACTCCTTGTATTTCCCTTTCTGTATTGCGGGTGCCTCCCCACCTCGTTCTCCTCTCCCCTCCCTCTGAATTCAATGGGCACACATCTCCCCCCCCCTCCCCACTACCACCACTGTAGATACCTCTGTTTTGGCTTTGTTTCTTCATTTTGTAACCCCAGATCTGCCTGATGAAGAACCCTGTGAGGTCAGAAAGCTTGCATACCTACCTCCACCAACTGTAGTTGGTTCAGTAAAAGATTTCACTTTACTACTTTTCTCTATTGCCTGACCCCTATGAATCTCACCTACTTTACAAGGCTGTGGTGAGGCTTTAGTGTTTAATGCTGGTAAAGCAGGTGGAGAGCCATGGGGGAAAAAAGAATGACTGTAGCACAGAATAGCATTATTTCGTAGATATGTTAATGAGCTCCTTATATGGAATGGGTGACAGAGAATAGGCAGGGAGGCTGACATAAATTGCCTGCTGGAAATCTTTGTAGATTCCCCAGAAAACTAGGTGCTGAAGTAACGCCTGACTGACACTGCCTGCCTGATTGTTCAGTTGTGCAGAAGCAGATAGATGGATTTTCACCATCCTATATCCCAGTTCCATCCTTTGAAGATATGACACCCATTTTGACTGCTTGCAATTAGTGTTTTAACATCACCATTATAAAACATTTATTTAGCAGCAAGCTTTTCAGAACATTGGCATGACACATCCCTTTTCTGTAGGTTTAGTTTAAATAAACAAATGGTTTCTAATTACAATGCGTACATAACATTTTAAGTGAGATCCTTTCTTTGCACTTTACATTAGTATTAATTGTTAAACTTTAGCATAACTGTAAATTAACCCTCTGTAGTAACTGTGTTTAGATTACCATCGGGTGTCCAGTATATGTACTATACATTTTTAAAAATTAGATTTCATATGTCTTTATCCGTGCTAAGCACATGTTCTGTAAAATAAATTCAGCTGTTCAAAATCAAAGTTAGACCAAGAGAAATAAAATATAAATTCTGATCGTTATTTCATCTGTCAAAACCACTTGGATTTATTAATGCCTACTCACCCCAGACTTTAATTTAAAGAGAGATAATACCCACACACCCAGTATGAATTGTCTGCAATTTCTGAAATATCTCAACAATACTGTACATCACTTATGTCTTCTTGTGACCACGTAAGAATCTTAACTGTAATCCGTCAAATGCAACAGTGCTCAAATGTTAATTTAGTGACAGTGCAAAATATGTACCATTGTGGTAAACGTTTAAAATGGGATGTTTTTGGAAACCTCCGTTCTTAGTCTTCATAATTTTGATGTCTTTTTATTGCTTATTGCTAAGACTGTTTCCCCTGTTTCTAGTAACTTTTGCCTTTTGTAACCTGGTAGTTTCATCTGTGCAGTAGAGGACCTGATCCTCTGAGCTGCTAGACGTCCCTCCTTACATGTTGAATGCCCTTGATTCCTACTTGAGATCAACGAGCTCCGAGCCAAATAATCTGTATATCATTGTGACTTGATGATTGCTTCCTTTTCGCACTTCGATTCTACTGTTTCTTTCCTCTGCTGCCCTCCTTTTCTGCATTATTCTAATGACAGTTGCACAGACATGGTTATGCACACGCTTGATACATGTGTGGCATATATAAAGTATAATAAAAGCCTCTGGTATGCATCAAAACTGGAGAGAGAGGGCTGTACATGGTCATTTTGCAAAGCTATTTGTGCAGCAGCTTGTAATTCCAGGTCAATGAAGTAACAATTTCTCATATCTCTAATGGGAGTACACCAGATTGCAACTCCTTTAGAGGTTGAGGGGGAAGGATGCTAAACAGTACATGCTGAAGCAAATAGAAATACATCCAGCATATTTGCAGCTCTCATCACTCCTCCACATCAGCACCTTCTTAACAGGAACTGATATTTCCCCCTTTTTCCTCTTCCAATTTTCCATTTGCTTTTCAGGGAGAGAATAACTGTAAGGAAACAAACATAAAACTGTGCATAACAGTGCCACCTGGTGATACAACCATAAACCTTGCAGTAATCCTGTTAGGTGCAGAAATATGAATAGAGAAATTGGGTATTTTCAGACGTTACACGATCAGTCAACTACAGTGAACCACGGGCAATCCCGCGGCGGGGCTAAAGCGCCCTGAACGTCTGTTTCGCAGGCGCCAGATGTTCACCACAGTCAATCCCCAGCATTCCCCTCCAGAGGAATGCCCCGGGACCTTGGGGACCAGCAGACCCCCCTTGCGCACCAGCCCAGATAGCCCCCAGCCGATGTCCATAACAGGGGGATCCGAGGCCGGCACACTGGTCGCCCTTAGCCAGTGGATGCAGGGGGACCTCAGCAACACTGAGGGGCTGGCTTCGAAGGGCTCCAAGACCGACATTGAGGGTGAGCAAGTGGGTGGGACGGGACAGGGACCGGGGGGAAGGCCCGAGGGGGGGGAAGGGGGCACAAAGGCCACGGGGCCACCCTCACCAACACCCCAGACTGCGGAACCGGGGCCTAGGGGCCTCCGGGGGACACGGTCATCCGACCCCCACACACCCCTACCCATTCCTGCACAGGTCATGGCACGCCCCAGCACCTGTGACAACCTAGCGAGGGAGACGGAGGCGAGCAGCCAGAGGGCCCAGGTGAGGCAACACGACATTGGGGGGGGCGGAGGCCTGGGGAGGCAGGGCGGGGGGACCGGACCCTGGGGTGGGGGTGGGCACAGGGGGAGGGCACCCGCTGCACTTCCAAGGGGGGGAAGTGGCCCCCATCCGTGGCACAGAATGGTGGGCGGGCGGCTGGGGTGGCTAACCATCCCCTACCATGCGCCCTAACAGGGCGACCTGCTGGGTCCCAGCAGGGCGGCCCCGTACCCCCGGCCCAGAAGATGAGGGAGCACCGAGCACGAGTATGGCACCGCAGGGAGGAGCAGGCGGAGGACATAGTCCATTCCACCACCGAGCAGGGCAAGCGGATGATCACGGCCATCAATCGAATGGAGATGGTCACCAAAAGGGCCATGCAGCAGGCGGAGGCCAGGGACCAGAGGCTGCAGGTGAAGGTGTGCCTCGAATGGAGGCAGCAGTACTTGGGAGCACAGCAGGCAGGTGGAGGCATTCAGGCGGCTGGAACAGGCCATAGACTGGATGGTCAAGGAGCACTCAGCCAAGATGGACCAGTCCCATGACATTGGCACCTCGCTGCTCCTACATGCGGGTACCATGAGTGCTTATGTGATGGCAGCCACCCCACCAGGCAACCTGCCTGCCCCAGCCCTGAGGCCGGGCGCCACCAGCACCCCAGCCACTGGCACGGTCGCTGGGCCCACGCTTCCACCTACCGGTCCCTGTTTGCCTCCAGAGGGAGCAGCTGCCCAGGGGGGCCCCACTGGCCCTGGGGCCACCCTCCCTCCCACCACCACCCAACCCTCAGGACACCGAGGCCTCCCAGGACACTGTCGGGGACACAGACAGCGGGGGGAGGGGAGCTCCCAGAGCTCCATGGTGCCCATTGGGCGGCCGAGAGGGAGGCCCCAGAGACGTGGGGGAAGGGGGAGGGTGGCCTGGGGGGGGGCATGGGGGAGGTGGTGGGAGCACATGTAGAAGGGAGATACAATAAATGCACGGACACCAAAGTGGTCTCCATGTTTCTGTTCATGGGGCTGGGGGCGCAAAAGTGTGTAGGGGCATGGCGATGGTGCTGCTGGGGGCCCCAGGGTGGTGGGGAGGGAGTGTGCGGCCTGAGCCCTCAGCCTCGCCAGGGCAGCACGGATGCACTTTGTGTATCGGTACTCCCACAGGTTCTCTGCGTTCACATAGAGAGGCACGGGGCCGGGAGGGCGCCGGGGCAAGGGGTAGTCGAGGGCAGCCCCATCGGTCTCACACATATGCAGCACACAGCAGGCTCCAATCACGAGGGAAGAGGTCTCCACCATGTAGTCCAGCTGGCCCGCAAGACTCCTCCAGTGCTGCTTGAGGGCCCTGAAGGCTCTCTCAACCACGGTCCGACTCGCACACAGGCGGATATTGTAGAGTGCCTCCGCAGGGGTCCTGGCAACCGGGTACGCCTTCATCAGCCAGTGGGTGAGTAGATAGGCCGGGTCCCCCAGGATGCAGGGGGGCATCAGCACTCCCTCGATCCGGGTCATCCCCATGTCCGCGAAGTCCCCATGGTACATCCGGGCATAGAAGGGAGAGATGGTCATGATCTGGGCATCGTGGCTGCGACCAGAGTGGCCCGTGTAAATGTCTATGACCGACACCGGTGATCCACGACCGTCTGCAGCTGCAGGGAGTGGTACCCGTGTCGGTTAACATATTCCGAGGCCTCTCCAGCGGATGGGCGGAGGATCTCTATGTGGGTGCCATCTTCAGCGCCCATGCAGTTGGGGAATCCCCCAGCCGCAAATCCGGCCATCATGGTCTCCTAGTCCACCAGCTGGATTGCTCAGTCCAGGAGCACGCCCTCCACTACCTTGCAAACGTCCCGCAGGATCCCAGCGACGGTGGTCACTCCAACACCGAAGTGCTGCAAGACAGAATGGCAGGAGTCCGGTGTTGCAAGGGCCCAGACCCCGATGGCCACCCGCTGGGGGTCCACATGGGGGTGTCCTGTCTCTCCAGCCAGGGCGTTAACAGCTCGGAGAGTCACAAGAGGACACACCTGTCCATCCGAAAGTGCGCTCTCCAGGCAGCCGTGTCCCATTGGGCCAGTGCCCCGGCCCACCGCCCCTGTGCCCGCTCCATGACCCATACCCGCCGGTCAATGGGCATAGCGAGCAGGGCTGCGTGCCCCATAGTCTCCCTGTGCCACTGGAGCCGGCCAGCCACCTCGCAGACCACAGCAGCCCACCGCTGGGCGCAGAGGAGGGCCTGTTGGGCCGCCCAGACACCCGCTGGGCCCTGAGGCGGGCCAGGGAGCGTCTGCGACCATGGTGGACTCTCCGAGCTCTGACAGTGCTCCTGGCCATGCACACCCGTGGCCAGGTGCACCTCAGCGGTCTGGATACGCAGGAGGTCGGTGTGCGAGTGATACCACTTCGCGCAGATGGCTAGGTGCATCCCGCAGACACCCAACCATCGCAGCTCCATGGTGATCGGTGCCCTGGGTGGGTTGAAGCCGCACCTGTTATAGGATGGAGCCTGTGTAGCCCAGCCAACCGGGCTCGGGGCCCCAAGTAGCTCCGGCTGCCCCCCAGGCCGGCAGGGCCGGCTCCTGCAGGGCGAGTGGGGCGGGGAGGCCGCGGGCAGCCCAATGTGCACACCTGCATTCCCTGCAGGGGACCTGGCGAATGGTCCTGCCTTCGCCCAGGCTTGTGCGGGCAGCAGCTGCATTTCTGCTGCCATCACCTCCCACCTCTCGGTGTCGGCTGCCTGTTGTCCTTGCCACCCTGCTTAGTGTGTAGGCTGTCCTGTATGTGTGCTCTGTTCCAGCAGCTGGGCTGGGTCCACACCCCACGCCTCGCTCTGTAGCCATACAATGTTGTGGCCTGTGCCCTTATCGGTTGGCCTTGGAGCTCCCCTGCTTCCCCTCCCGTCCCTCCAGGGATTGTGGGGCCCTCCGTTCCTTGCACTTAGTATCTGCCGCTTGGTGGACCATAGCTGGCTGCTCTTCCCCAGGGCTCCCGGGCCACAGCACCCCTGGGGCCCCCTGTAGCTGGACCTTCTGCAAGACCATGGCCCTGTGTGACCTGTGGCATTCCCCAGCCATACAATTGCTCCTGAGCTGCCCGGACATCCTCACAGCTGCCTACGAAAGTATGAGCTCCGGGCTGCGATACTATGGCTATGTGGTGAGCGCCCGCGACTGCCGGCTGCATGCAGAGACGCTAGGCCTGTGTCCCTTTCCCGATGGATGCATTCTGGAGATCAGGTGCTTGCATGTGGGGTGGTCGGCGGTGGAGACCGTGTCCGCCCTCTCTGTGTGCAGCTTGGCTGCCTACACAGCCTGTCTGGCGGAGGGGGTCCTGCCCTGGCTGTGTCCTCCTTTATTTATTTATTTATTTTATTTTATTTTATAGATTTTTATCCCGCCCCCTCCTGCAATGCAGCTCGGGGCGGCTGACAACACTAATAAAAACAATTTAAAACAATTAAAATATAAATATAAAATACATCAATAAAACAGGGCTAAAAGACAGTAATAAATAAATACATGGGCGGGGGATTAAAATCACCCCCCCTC
>QEPC01007399.1:3122837-3221665 GCA_003113815.1 Sphenodon punctatus | reverse complement strand
CTGTCCCCTCTCCTTGTCTCCCCCTCCTTGTCTTTTAGATTGTAAGCCACAGGTAGGGACCGCAGCTGATTGTATGTTCTGTACAGCGCCAGGTTGTTACTGGCGCTTTATAAATGTTTAATAATAATAATAACAGCCCTAACAGCACTGGGTTTAAACGGACCCGGCAGCTGCCATGGCTCACAGTCTGCTCGCATGGCGTCTCCCGTTCCTCACACCATAGAGCTGTGGGTAGATCAGACGCCACTCTAGGCGGCCACCTGCAGCTCTGTGGTGTTGCCAGGGCAACCCCCGGCCTGAAGTGGAGCTGTAGCGGCCTGCCTGTTGAGTAGACGGACTGCTGCTTCACCCCCAGCTGGTGCTCCAGATTTGGGCAACCCGCTTCGCTTGCGCTGCTCTGGGATGTTCTGGAGCAGCACAAGTGGAGCTGGCTCAGAGCTGGCACTGCCTGCTCTGCCTCTGCTCCACCTTACACCCAGGTGGTCTCACCTTTAAATGAATGGGCCATCCAGGGGTGAGGTGGAGCAGAAGCATGGGTGCAGTCCATATAAAAGAACCTAGTGTCCTTCATTTCTGAAATACTGATCTGTCAGCCCTACTATCAAGTAAGGTGTGAAAGCAGAGTATCTACGCATGCCTCCTTCTCCTTTGATTGCTTTCTTCCCATCACTTCTGTTTCTTAAATGCTTCCCTACCTTCTCCCCTCCTAACTTCTGTCTGCTTTACAATTACAGACACATACTTGAATGGTGCCGCTTTTTTCTGGCCAGGAGAACTCAGCGTGTGGTACTGGATGATTGTTCATCCTCTCCCCGGAGCCTCACGTGGAGTCCCATAAGGTTCCATCTTATCCCCTCTCCTGTTCAACGTGTATATGCAGCCTTTGGGGGAGGTCGTCAGAGGGTTTGGTGTAAGGTGTCATCAGTATGCTGACGACACCAACTATATCTCTCTTTTCCATCAGACCCAGGCCCGGCAGTCTCAATGCTTACCCTATGTTTGACAGTGGTCGGGGACTGGATGAGGACGAGCCACTTGAAGTTGAATCCTGACAAGACGGAGGTGATGGTTGTGGGGAAAGCTGGGGGAGTGATGGCCCCCATCATTGATGGGATCCGTCCTCCCCTGGTATCTCAGTTCCGTAGTCTTGAGGGTGCTCCTAGATCCGCAGCTCCACCTGGATGCCCAGGTGGCGGCTGTGGCAAAGGGCGCATTTTGCCAATTACACCTAGCATGATGGCTTAGGCTGTATGTCTCGGACTTGGACCTTGCGATGATCATCCGTGCTTTTATTACCTAGAGACTGGACTACTGTAATGCGCTCTATGTGGGGCTGCCCTTGGTGATGGTTCAGAGACTGCAGTTGGTGCAGAATGTGGCGGTCTGTCTCCTCAGGAGGACGAGTCGTTGCGAGCATATTACTCCGGTGCTCCATTCTCTGTACTGGCTGCCAATAGTCTTACGCGCCCAATTAAAGGTGTTGGTTTAAAGCCCTAAATGACCTGGGCCCCACTTACCTGCAGGACCGCCTCATGTCCGGATTCTGGATCGACCTCTGCGGTCAGCCGGGGGTGCCCTCCTTGAGGTTTCCTGGGTGTTGACTGCGCAGAGGGTGTTCTTGGTAGCCGCTCTGCGGTTGTGGAGCTCCCTCTCGTTGGAGGTCCGCCTGGCTGTAGATCTCCCCTCTTTCCATAGACAATGTAAGACCTGGCTGTTCCGCCGGGACTTTGCCGAGGGAGACGGGATGGGTGGGATTAGGGTGGGTTTTTATTGGTTTTACTGTTGGGTTATTTTAAATGTTAAATTTTACAACATTATTTGTTTTTAAATGTTATTAGCCACCCCAAGATGCTGTGCATGAGGGGGCGGCATATAAATAAATACTCCTGTTCTTCTGTCCTCTTCCACTCCTCTGTTTCTTCTGGTTTGCTCCATGAGCAACCAATTCAAAATGTGAAGATAACACTTCTTATCTTAAATGCTCTTATCTTAGTTTCACTTTTGCTTTGTTCTTTAGATCAAACATGGTATGTGCCTTCATGCTGTAACTATGTACCATCCAACTCTCTGCACCTCCCCCCCCCTCCACATGTACTGTGGCATATATTTGGGGGAAGAGGTTTATAGGGGATTTTTAATGTTTGTGTACTCTTAATCTTATATGGTTTTTTATCATGCTGTTACCTACCTGGAGTCTTTGAAAAGGGTAGGATATAAATTAATTTAAATAAATAAACACCATCTGACCAGCAAATGGTTATATTAGTGGGAGAAGACTAACCTGTCTTCAGTGAGCAACTGTTGTAGAGGATTAGTGTGCAGCCAAGCTGCGTGTGTACCACAGAGAATGTCTTTGATACACCGGGAGAGGAATGCTAAAATGCACTCTCTCCTCAGCAGACTCACTATTATTTACGATTGTTGTTTGTATCACTGTAGCACCTAGAGAGCACAATTGGGACATGGGCTTCATGGCCCTGCACAAACACACATTAAAAGACAGCCCTGAAAGTCGTTCTCTGTTTTTGGAAGATTTGTGACATGCAAATCATTTTTTGTTGCTCTGCAAGACTTTAAGATTCTAATTGTAACAACCAAAGTCCCTGACATACACCATCCCACATAAATTACAAAGTTCCTGACACTCTAACGTAGGTTTCATTTTCCTCCCTGGGTCAGAGAGCGTGGAGCTTTTAGGTTTGGGTGAGAAGGTGACAGGACCGAATGTGTGCTGCCTGTATCTTTGCCACTGTGCCCTTTGGCCTCTGGAACGCCCTCGCTTCCCAGCTGAGAAGTGCTTCAGGCTTAGTGCCATTTCAATTAAGCTTTTACATTTTCTTGTATCCATTCTTTGATATAATGTAGCTCTTTTAAATAATTTCAGTTGACTGTAACCCATATAGATTTGTGTGTTTCCATGTACTGCTGTAGTTGTAATTTAAGGGAGCTGACCAAAAAGATTTTTTTTTTACAGCTATCATACAAATAAAATCAGTTTTTGTAATGTACTGTGTCTATGCATGAGGTAGCAGCTTGTGCATGTTTGAGAAACATACTGAATGAATCCTCATGCACAATTTGACTGGCATTTGATTAGAGAGCTCACAATCTTTTTCACTTATCACATACTTTATGCTGTAAGATTATTTTTTTTAAAGCTTATAATAAAGTATTATTTGACTGTGTAATGTCTGATATTTTGCTCATTTGATGATCATTAGATGGAACATGAGGAACATCTATTAGCCTTCTCAAGAGCTGAATTCTGTTTTCCTTGAAAAGGTAAACAAAGTTGTCATAGGCTGTTAGCCATGCATACCGTAGGTTTATTCTAGAAGGAACAGTGATGTGGCAGATAAATTAGGTTGTAAAATGGTCTAAGGGTTTCTTTTGTGGCCACTGACATTTACAAAAAATTCTTCAGAAATTTTTTCAGATAAATTTTCTTCAGAGAAAGGCTACTTCTGGTAAATACCTGCAAGCTAATAAAATCCTTGGAAATCTCAGCAGACAGATCTTGCATAAGCATTAGGCATTCCTTTTTACAAATATCAAATACTGTGTATGCATTTGCTAATTGACATGACTGTATGTTGAGGCAGATGCACCTTTTTAAAAATTGATTATTTAAATTAAACTATCATATTTTCAAAACCAATAATTAAGAGTGTTTAAAATACCGCTGGAAATCTGAAATCCTTCTTAATGTATTTAAATATACTCTTTATACATTATTAAGACGGGACACCAATGTGCTGGATCAGAAACAGAGAAGAATCTATTATGCCTGTGTTACATCCAAGGCATTAAAGGAAATAAAACCCATGAGTTCTGTGGAGTAATTAGAACTACAGAACACTAAGACTCTATTTGTGAGAACTGTGTTTCTTCTACCTTCAGTAGGATTCATCTTCACATGCAAGAAATGTTAATTTTAGAAATAAGTTTTTAAAACCAGAGTCATGCACTCTTTTGGATCATTGATTTGATTTCTAAATTAAAGTTTTCTTAATGATCCATTTGAATACTGGACATTACATAGCAGAGATACTGTAAATACATTTCATAACATACTAAAATACAAAAAATTTTATGCATGTTAATAATGTTTTAGCTAATATATCCATTATTAACTTGCACAGTGGAATGCTGCTGACGTTATTTTACTGATCTGAGGGAATTTTTACTTATTTAAAACCTACTTTTTCAATAACAACTTTTGGAAAGGGTTCTAACATGACCAGTGCTTTAATGTTAACAGTGTTTGTCACATTAAAAGATGCTGTTAAAGGAGAGACTTTGTGAATATTCTCTTTTATATTCATAGTTCATTAAACTTAATGAGTAATGTTCCTTTAAAAGTGTTGGAGTGCTCATTTTTTAAGGGAGAGAGAAAGTGTAATGGGAAAAGTTGACTTTTCAGATGAAATGGCAAGAGCCAGATATTCTACAAAGCAATATGTATATTATACCACCCAGCTGGAAAATAAGGCAGCCAAACAATTCACATCGTTACTTCCCGCTGCAGAAAAATTAAGATCTCATAATAACATAGGCATGAAAGTTGCCTAAAATTTCACAGTTAGGGCTTTGTGTAGATGAGACTTGTGACCTGCTTAAAATTAAAGTTCATGTAACTGGCAAGGAAAGATTGCACTGCTATATGACTCGGACAAGTGACATGCACAAAAAAAGAATTCATCCAGAAGGATTATTTGGCATGGAAAGGAGCCCCATCCCTCTCTGGTAAGTAACTGAGACAGTGATTGCATAAATATGGGGTGGGGAAAGAGAGTGTGTGAGTGAGTGTAAGAAGAATTCATGAACAAAAGACTTCGTTTTTAAAAGGAAGGCAAGTTTGACTAGCTCCTAATTATATCCAACTTGCAGAGCCAGCATTCATATCGCAAGCACCCTGAGCTGTTACTGAATTTTACAGAAGGATGGGCCAAATTCTGATCTTGTTGAAGAAGGACAAAATTTCTACAGGTGTTTCACCAGTAGGACTAGAATTTGGCCAGGTTTATAGGGGATTGTTGAAGAGGGACCCAATTATCTGGAACAGAACTGCCTTGATTGTTCCTAGTATTTGTATTATACTGAGGGACAAAGAAGAGGACCATCTCAATATTTATTTTTTTCCTGGGGAAATAATGGGGAGTAGAAAAAATGTTATATGTTGAGTGATTGATGTTTATAGTAGGACTTACTATGGCTGTGTTCTGCAGTTACAATGAAATTACTAGCTGAATAGCTTGTGTTTGAATTCCAGTATCTAGTGTTAGCCGCTGTGTAGTTAAACAATTTCCCTAGTGTCTGTGCATGTCCACAACATTCCTGAGCTACAGCTCATGTTAAACCCAGGAGTAAAATTGTCTCTGATAATGTGGTAATACTTTTTCAAGGATGAAGTGTTCATGAGCAAGTTTTCCAGTGTTTCAGGGAGACAGATGGTTTCCCATGAACATCAAACACAACATTACTGTTTATCCCTTAGTGATTTATTTTCAATGAAACCACCACACAAATAGGAAGTGCAGTTGCAGCATATGCACTTGTGCGGTGGTTGTAGGCGGAACAGGTGCACAGAAAACATAATATGTTTGTCCTGTTGAGATATAAATGAAAATATCCTGTGGGTGGAACTTCACGTACCTGAAATTCTGTGTCTACTTTTGTCCAGCTTTATGAGCAGCAATGAAGTGCAAAGTGTTGGGTTTTAAAAAATCTTATTGTCTTGATTTTGGTTCTCAGACTGGGGTACCATGGAGCACTGGACAAGCAGACACTTAATAGCAATTGCATATTTCTGTGATTTCCATGTTCATGTAAAAGTCCAGTCACTGCTATGGTGAATACAAGGGTGCTGTCAATAAACAAAATGTTCCCTATCAGAACAATGTGCATAATAAAAAATTGTACTACATTGTGCAACCTACTATCTGCATCTAGCTGAATAATGCTCAAACATCACCAGATATGACGAAATAACAGAGAAGTCTTAGTCCAATTTTTCAGGTATGCACTCTTGTCAGTGAATGCAAGAGGCAGCTTCACAGACAGAGTGGGACTGTAGCCATCCGTATTGTATGTAACCATCCCTCCACCCCTGATACCCAGCGGGGCTGTCAGTATTTCCATGGCAATTGTGTCCTCCTACCTGCATCATCAATGAATAGGATATATTTTCTTGTTTCCTATTTCACACTGCTTAGTTCTTTATACTGTTAACAGATTTCACTTCTTCAAGGCCATAGTTAAGGGGGAGGGGGATATAAAGGATTCATTTCCCCCCTTCCCCAACACAATATACAATTTCCCCCCAAAGGCTAAAATTAAATATTCATTTCATTTTTAAAAACAAGCAGCTGTTCCCAGGGTTCTTCACCTTATCTCCCAGGCTGAGGTGCCTAGGGAACCTCCGTTCCTTTCAGGCTCCCAGCCCAGGTGCTGCAAGGGAGGAGAGGAGGAAGTGGAACAGCTCCCACCTGCTCTTGAACCAGTGCTGCCAGATTCCAAATTGCCCTCCCAGGCAGCCCAAATTTCCCTCCACAAATATCTAGCAACAATGTTAGTATTTGGCAAAAAATACTATTATATTTGTCATTCTAAACCAATATCATATAAAAGGTGTGATGAAACTACTTATCTTTTTTCTGAAACATTTCCTGTGGAGTAATTTCCATTTGTTGTGTAATAATTGGATTGCGTTTTGATGAGTATAGCAGAGATTTGTATCTAATGTGCAGTGTCAACAACCTCCTGCCATCTATTCCCAAGCAGTGTTGGTGGTGGAGTACATTTGTGCAAAATTTGAATGTGCTCCACTCCCACCCCTCACTACTAGTGGAGAGTAGGTGGCAAGGGTGTGATTGTTCACACTACACATGCTACCTGTCATTACCTGCAGTACAGGTGGGGATGTGGCCAGAAGCCCTTCCAGCAGGGCGAGGGAGAGTTGGGGAAGTGTTGGCCCCTCTCTCCCTGAATCTGCCAAAACGTCTGAAAAACTAAAATATTTTTCCATTTATTTTTTCCAAAAATGTATTCCAAAACTTTTGAGTGTGACCTCACTTGAGACGTCAATGTTCTTGAAACCACAGCCAGCAACATTAGACTACACCTCTACCCCACCCTCTGACCAAAAATTGAATTTGGTCAGTTTTTGTCAAGTACAATCAAATACAATCACACACCTATCCCCAAAATAAACTCAAACATCATCAAATGTCCAAGTTAAATGCCCCCTCAAATGCCTGCATGAAATCAGATCTGAGAGAGAGAGAAATTAGAAAGGGCATACTGCCAACTCCTCTATTCTGCAGGGGGTGGAGGAGAGCAGGGATTAGAATGATGCTGACCTCCAGAACTCGGTATAGGCCAACCAGCACCACATGCGGAAGGAAAGGCTTATCCTTTCCCTGCACCCACTGGTTTACTCATACCATGGGACACAATAAAACTCAGGGCTTCTCCTCCTGGCCATACTCACCTTGAGGCTGTGAGGGAGAGTTTTCATGGGATTTTCCAGAAATTTCCCCTTTTCCCATTGCTCATGGAGTTTCCCTGCACTGAGGGAAATTTCTCTCTATCTGGCAATGCTGTCCAGAACTCTTTCTTTTCCAACCTACCCTTCTGTAGGCACTGTCTTAGGGGATGGAGAAGAGGTCTATCAAGCCCAGCTCTGATTGGTCATTACTGCCATACATCCAATCAGAGCGTGCTCTGTACAGGGGCAGGCTAAAGCTTGCTTGCCTGGTCTCAGCATGGGGTTAAGGTCTAAAGTTCCTGCAGACTAAGTGCTTCTAGGCCAGGAGGTGTTGGGCTCACGTACATCCCTGCTCTTAAGGACAATTTTGCTGGGTTGCTTTTAGGTCCTAGACACTTCTTTCCCCCTACGTAAACTGCTAGGGTGAGGAGGAGACACACAGGTAATGGAATTGCACATCGTCACAGGCCTACACATTCTGGACCCTTTTCTGAGGCTACCCTTCAAACTGAGGGGTGCATACCTTGTTCTGGAGTCTTTTTCCTAATTATTAAAAAATACAAAAAAATTGTTGTTTTGGGGGAGAGGGAAATTATTTGTTGCCTTAACAACCTTACTTCAGTTAGCCATCCAGGGTTGGCATGTCCATATAGGCAGCACTTATGGCTGCCTAGAAGGGTGAATTGAAGGGGGCAGCAAACCCCTGTCTCCCATTCCAATTCAGCCAGCGGGGAGACTGGATTAGGGACCAGGAAGCAGATGAGGGCGGGGCCACTAGCACGTCAGTGCCCCAGGAAGCAGGCTGTGCATATGCACGTTCGTGCACAAGGTTGTGTATGAGGTGTTGTGTAAAGGGCACACATGCAGGAGTTTGCCTAGGGTGGCAAAAATCCTTGAGCCAGCCCTGTGACCATCTCCACAACCTCATCTGTACCCCCGCAAATGTTGCAGCATCTTGTAAATTACTAGTTTTTTGGGGTCCACATTTTGTGTTAAGTGCTGTTGTGCAAATATGTTCCCATGTTCCTGAGAGCCCAACCGCATCAAGAAAAGTAGAGGGTTTCCCTCCACTTGAAATCAGGAGAACTGATTATGTTTCATGTTGGCTGAAGTTTTTTGTTTTCAGATAGACAGCAGCCCTTTTTCTGCTCCACCTCACCCCCAGGTGGCCTGTCTGTCTAAGGGCGGCCTGCCAGATGTGCAGACAGCACCTCCGGGGCAGCCCTGCTGCTGATGCTCCAGAATGTTCTGGAGCACCGCTGGTGGAGTGGGCCAGCCAAACCCAGGGTACCAGCCTGAGGTGGAGCAGCAGTCTGTATGATATGCAGGTCCATGCTGCTGTACTGCCTCCAGTTGGCTGTTGCCCCTGCAATTCTATATGTGGGAGGTGCTGTATGGGTGAACCACAGGCTGGGGAACCCACTGGGTGCATTTAAATCCAATTTAGGTGGGTCTGGATGCAGGCAAATGTGGGGGTACACCCCCAGAGCAGTTGTGGAGGTGGCCAGCCCCACATCCGTCTGAAAACACCCAATGTACACATATAGTACTGAAAGTCTTCCCAAAGTGATAGGATCAACAGAATTAACCCCTGGTAAAGGTACATCAGGGAGGGGGAAGCTTTCCCCACCTAGGAGCCACTTTGAACATTAGTACAAGCTCCAAGAGCTACATAAAAGTTGGGGGTGTGAATGCTTAAGGGGTTACTCAGGAAAAGGAGGGGCCAGACTATGGATCTCTCTCCTATCCTTGTGTGCATGTTCTCATCTCTGCTCATTTATCCTGAGCCCAGTCTTTCAGTGCTTGGGGGTAGGAAGTGAATCCTCCAGGGACCTGATCCAGGAACTGGAATGGGGCCAAATAAAAACAAGTTGTGGGGCACATTTGGCCCCAACCCCTGAAATTCCCCACCCCTGATTTGTGCATCAAGTTATTCATATTTCAGCACAGCATGTCATTGTGAGTGGTTCCAGAATCTCCTAGCAAACTAAACTTGGATTATGAGGTAAGTAAGCAACATTCAATAAAATGAATTCCTAGCTGTACTGACTTGAGTAATGGGTAAATTTTATTACAGGTATTTTTTAAATCTAACCTCACAGAATTTCAGTATGGAGCTTTACTTGCTGATACTCTACGGTATGTACAAATAAGTGGATGAAAGGTTGTAATGAAACGTGGACTAATATTTATTACAAATGTAATTTTCATTCGAGTTGCTCAGATCAATGTTATATAAAATGAAATAAAAACAACTGAATTGGGTTTAAGGACTGAACCTTATCGTAAACAATGAAAGAGTGAGTAGGAAATTTTGGCCAAAGACATTGAACCTAACTACTCTTGCAAAATGTAGCATGCATTTGTTGTTCACACAGCGGTCGGTGTTAGCAGTGCATTAGTTGCCATTTTGGTCCCAAATGTAAGAGATGGGGGAGAGAGCTATCTTTTAGGTCTGTGCACAGGGCCAACTATTAGTATTTATGTTTTAGTATTTGTGTTTATTGTATTTGTATATCTGTCCATGTTCACTGCATTTTCTCCATTGCTGCCAATGTGGAAAATCCAATGAACACAGGTCCCTGGCTTAGCTGGCCTCCGTTGGGCTGTCTGCAGTTCTGGAGATCACATGTCTGAGACAGCAGCAGCATCTGCAGGTTAGGAGGGCTCACTACAGGCTCCCTAAATAGCTACGCTGAGAGTCAGAGACCAGCCTGGCTTAGAATTGGATATTAATTTTATTTATTTATTTCAAATTTATATCCCGCCCCTCCTGCCCACAGGGCAGCCCGGGTCGGCAAACAACAATCTTGAAAATGTAAAACAATTTAAAAATACAATATGCGGGACCCCCCCCCCAACACACACACACCCCTCGCCAAAAGCCTGACGGAACAGCCAGGTCGTGCATACACGCCAAAATAGCAGGAGAGTGGGAGCCAACTGAGCCTCCTCCGGGAGCGAATTCCACAGCACAGGGGCGGCCACCAAAAAAGATCGAACATCAGTGGCCACCCACCTCACCCAGGGAACCTCCAAAAAGGCTCCCACGGACGATCTCAAGGGGCACATGGGGAGTGGGGCGGTCCCACAGATAAGCAGGGCTCAGGCCGTGAAGGGCTTCAAAGGTTAAAACCAGCACCTTGAACCTGGACAGGTGATTTATAGGTAGCCAGTGCAGAGCCCGGAGCACTGGTGTCATGTGCTCCCTGCGACCTGTCCCCGTAAGGAGACGGACCACGGCATTCTGCACCAGCTGCAGCCTCCGGACCAGCTTCTCAGGCAGCCCCACGTAGAGCGCATTGCAGTAATTCAGCCTTGAGGTGATGAAGGCATGGATGACAGTGGCGAGGTCGGAGTCTGAGAGATATGGCTGAAGCTGACAGACAAGATGTAACTGCCGAAATGCACTCCCCGCCACAGTCACAACCTGAGATTCCAGGCTGAGCCGCGAATCAAGGAGCACACCCAGACTCCGCACTTGAGAGACCATGGGAGGGCAAACCCCCCCTACAAGAAGAGATTAAACCACCCCCAGGTCCCTCAAGCCCTCGCCCACCAACATCACCTCCGTCTTGTCAGGATTAAATTGCAGATGGCTCGACCTCATCCAAGCCCCCACAGCTGACAGGCACTGGGAAAATAGGGAGACTGCATAGCCTGGGTCGATGGAAAAGGAGAGGTAGAGCTGAGTGTCATCAGCATACTGATGACACTGCATGCCCTGAAACCCCCTCATGATCTCCCCCAACGGCTGCATATAGATGTTAAACAAGAGGGAGGACAGAATGGCACCCTGAGGGACTCCACACGTGAGGTCCGGGGGGAAGACGTACACTCCCCCAAGAGTTCTCCTGGCCAGGAATGAACGAAACCAGTCCAAGACCGTTCTGCCAATTCCGGCATGGTACCGCAGGCGAGTCACCAACATCTCATGATCGACTGTGTCGAATGCAGCCGAAAGGTCTAGCAGGACCAGTAAGGTCTGATGACCTTGGTCCAACGCCAAATGGAGATTGTCAACCAAGGCCACCAATGCCATCTCCATACCATACCCAGGCCAAAACCCAGACTGGGAGGGATCAAGGAAACCGGTGCAGTCCAGAAGTACTGTGCTTTTGGGGGCCCAGTTGGAGACCTCAGATACCACATTTTCTAGAAAATGTTGGGTTCACCTGGAACTAGAGTATTTGTGTTTCAAATATGGAGCTCTTTTGTGTCTATTTGTTTTTATTGAAACATGAATGCACAGCTCTAATATCTTTTATCTCTCCCCAACAAAAGTTTCTTCTGACAGTTTTGCATTCTCACTTAACTTAAACCAAACTTTGTGAATATGGGAGAATTTTCTGGTCCTGTTGAAGACAATGTGAGATTAGCCACTGATAAGGGGCCTCGAATTTCATATTGTGTATCTAAATTGGAAGGGTACAGGAAGGCTGAGTCTACTCTAGCATGATTCAAAGCTAGTGGACCTAGAGTGTCTAGAGATGTATAAGTATGACACAGGGTGATTTCAGACATCGCAGGCCACTAGGCCCACCACGCTGAACCACGGACCGGGAACCTTTTCGGATCCCGGTCAGGAATCAGTCCGGCCGTCCTTTAGATGTGCCGGGTTGATTCCTACAGGGGAGCGGGGAGGGGGCGGGGCTGCACGGTGCGACTGCGCAGCCACACCCTCCCACCCACCCTCTGGCCACTGCACCTGATCCCGTATTGCGGTCCAGGCCACGATCCGGGATGGGCCACCGTTACAGACGTAACTTTCGGCCCATCCCGGATCGTGGCTAATCTAACAATGATTCTGGACCTCCGGGCAGCCGGAGGTCCAGGATCGTGGTTAATGTGATTCCTGCCAGTGATTCACTGGGGTGAACATCTGGCGGGAATCACAACAGACGAAACGGTACAAACGGCCACCACAGGGGATTCACTGTGGTTGACCATGGTATCATTTTGTCTGAAATTACCCACACTGATATGTGACCCTTATGTGTTAAACTTTAACTCTGCATTTTTCATGTTTAATTTCTGTTGTTAATTTTTAAGATATTACATAATTATAGCCATTTTTAGACAGACGCTGTGGTGGGAGGGCGGTTCCATGTGCGCCCAGTGGAGTGTGCATACACTTCTGGCAGGTGAGGGAGGGTTTAGATGGCGGCAGATGAGTGTGTGCTTGGTGTGCATCCCTGGCCTTTTTTACATGAGACAGGCCCACTTATGCCTGCGCAGATCCATTGTGTGGGCATGAGTGGGTGTCGCTCGTGTGACTACTTCAGTGGGTGAATGGGGGTGCATGCGCGCTCCCACTAAACATACACCTCCATCCACTACCCACGTACAGAGCAATTGGCCAAAATAGTGATCGCTCTGTGCGTGGAGGTGGGTGTGCGCCCAGGTGCTGCTGCCTGCCCACCCACCCCCACTGGCACCCCTCCTCCCCCCAGCTGTGGCCCGTTTAAAAAGAACCCCCATCCATCAATTTCCAAATGAAATTGCTGGAAGTACCTCCATTGAATTCAGTGGAAATTAGCATCTCTCTAGCAGATTAGCCACACTTGCACCTAACATTTATTTGGAGAATTGTCCATTAAACAAATAACATTGGTGGCACTGCCAGTATCCTAGCAAAAACAGCTGTGCTCCACTTCTACACCAACGTAAGCAGGTGGTTGCCCAAAGACACTCTCTCCCCTCCTCCTTCCCCTTTTCTATTTTAATATGCAATGAGTTTGCTATGCTTATGGCACCCCAAAACATATTGTTGATGCGCCTCAAAATTTTAAGACCAGCTCTGCTTATGGGAGGAGAGTGGCGAAGCTGTTGGGAGGGGAGCACATGTGCTTTGAGGATTGTTCACAGCAGGGGCCTAAATCATTCTAATCTCTTAGCAAAATCACCTTGCATAATTTGGCAGGTTGGCACAGCTGGCAATCTCTGCCCAGAAAAAAGCAAGTATGTGATAGCCTGCTTGAGAACGTATTGGCAGAGGTTTGAGAGAGAGCATTTGCCTGTACTGGGCTTGGCTGTAGCAAGTGAGATTATTAGCTCATCACTCTTATGAGCATTGAAATTCATGAAACAAACAAATATTGTAAAGTGAAATAAACTTTAAAAGGGAAAGCAGTGAGCCAGCTTGGTTCTCATCTGTTTCTGTTAAGAGGGGCAGTTTCCAAGGCAATGGCCTAAGATACTAGGCCAGTTGGAAGGAGGTTGCAAGACATCTCTGCGGGCCACCACTTTTTACCTCCTCTTTATGAGAAGTGCCTGTATTGGAGTCTGTTTCATATTCTCATCCAGGGCCTGTCAAAGGTAATAGTGAAGACAAGCTTTTTTATTTCTGTATTCAACAAGACTGAATACAATGGGAAATTGTAACAAAGTTTTGCTAGTGTAGCAGGCGAGCTTCTGTTGGTGTGAAGTTGGCAGTACAACCAGGTACAACAGATGGCGGTGACCTCCCTTGGGCCTGGTATGTAGAATCTACATCAGATGCATGGGAGGTGGGCCAGAGAAGCAGCCTGTGTGAGGGATGGGAAAGAAGATGTAGGGCAGCTGCAAGATATGTTCCATTCTACTTATTCTTCCTTGAAGTGGGGAACCTTTCCCTCTGGCAGCAAAATGAATCCAAGAGGGACCCCTAGTACTGTGCCATTTTTGCACTTCAAAAATTCTGGCAGGTATGGTATCCTTTCCAATTACATCATGTCACTAATGCTCACAGTAGCTGTGGCTGGGCCTTGGTTGGGATCCAGCTGTGGGATGGGCAGATACATTAAACCCTGGCAGTTCTGCTGCCATCTCCTGATGCCATGGTCCTCTTGCCAACCTATTCTCTGTTAAAAAATGTATGGTTTTTATGAATTATTCTGCTAGCCTGTGCTTTGTATTCAGCTGTTCATTGCTCCCTCCAGCCCCCTGTTGCATTTGCTCCTTTCCCATGAATATGGCTCATACTTGCTTTCCAATTACACAGGTCAGGGCTGAAATGAGCATTAGAAAGCAAAAGGCAGCATTACCATAAAAGCAAGAACAAAAAGCTGCCTATTTCCATAGGTCTTAACACTTCAGTTTTATGGGGAAAATAGCGCCCAGGTGCTAGGTTCACCTTTTACAGGATTTATTGTAGTTTTTTTGTTCCTACAATAAAAAAATATCTTTGAATCCCCCCCCTGTGCAGCTGTGCCTGTGGCCTTGGGGAGTTGGGATTCAGAGCAGAGAGAGTGCTGCTGCTGCTGCCCACTTGGACTCAGGTTCTGGAGTTTATTACGGCAAATATTACAAAGCCCAGGGAGGGGAGAAGAGAGAGTAACCAATACAGACAAAGAAGACAGTAACTCGGCTCAACTCTCCCAACCAGCTCCCTGCCCGTCTCCTCTTCATTCGCAGCAGCAACAACACAAAAAGAGGGAGGGATTTTCCCCCTCCCTTCCAGCCACCAAGGGAAATAAATTATTTCCAGCCCGTGCGTTTTCTGCCTCCACCTCAGCCCCTGGATCCCGGCGCGCGCTCCCCCTGCTCCCACCAAGTTGCCCTCCAGAGCGCGGGCTGGGCGGCGAGGGCTTTAAGAAGGTGTGGAGGGGAGAGCCGAGGGGAGGGCGCACAGCAGCCCAGCCAGCCACCGCCTCCTCCTTGCAAGCTGCCAAACTTCGGCGGCTGCCGCCTACCTCCCGGAAAACTTTCGGCGGCGTCTGCCCGGTGTGAGCGGCAGGGCTCGCTCGGGGTCGGTGCGTGCCTGGGCTACCGCGTGCACCGGGACTCGCCCTTCTCGCCGCTGAATGAGCGCGCGGCGCTGGCTACAGCTAGAGCAGCAGCATGGAGCAGCGGGGTTGCGCTAGGAGATGGACTTGCCTCTGGGCGCTGCTAGTGGGGACCCTCCTCGCAGGGCGCCCGGGGGCCCAGGGGGCGCCCGGCTACTACCCCAGGTTCTCGCCCTTCTTCTTCCTCTGCACCCACCACGGGGAGCTGGAAGGGGACGGGGAGCAGGGAGAGGTGCTCATCTCGCTCCACATTGCGGGCAACCCGAGCTTCTACGTCCCCGGCCAAGAATACCATGGTAGGTACACGCGCACGTGTTCCCTCCGCAGCTTGCCACCTGCTCAGGCGGGAGTGAGGTGAACTGGGCGCGACCCCGCTGAGGTACCGGCTTCGCCTGCAGGGGGGGTCAGGTGTATATACACACCGGGGGGGGGGAGTTAATTGAACTGCCTCTAAGGATTGACTTATTTGTAGGGGGAGAAGCCAAAGGGACCCCCTCTTCCATCTCTTCAGAGCAAGGATTTCTCCGTTTCCCCCTCTTGCTAGGCTCAGTGGCTGACTGTATTGCAATCCGCTGGGTAGCTAGCTAGCTTCCCGAGCTTTTGTGTAGCGGAGAATTTCCCCAAGAGCACTGGCAGCCGGGTGCTTCCGTGCGCCCGTCACTCGGAACCTTGCGTTCAGATTTCAGAAGTGGCTTTTACAAGTTCAGCAGCTGAACTGTGGCCAGGACTGCATGTGGGCTACTGTAAAAGTGCCTGCTGGCCAGTGACCATACAGTACTGTGTTAACTACTCCTAGGATAATACTCCTGATGCTTCTTTCACAATAGCCTGTGTTCTTTGGTGAGGAAAAAGAGTGCGTCCTGCAGAGATGCTTAAAAATGTTATTTTCTAAAATACCAATAATTGAAAAATCATGCCTTTTTAAACTTTGACATTGGAATGGTATGATATGCCAATAGCAAGTACCTAGGTTAATCTTATTGGTCAGTTAACTCCTAACAAAACAAACCATGTGGGTAGTAGACATTGTGTATTTTCAGGATTTATATAGAAAGAAAGAGCCTGCTGGCTAGTTTTCTGCCATAGAGATTTAGTATTTAACACAGAGCTATTTTATTGTTTTAATTAGGGCTTCAAGAACCTTTGGGGATTATGAACCTGCCCAAATAGAAGCTGTTGTCTAGTGCGGCCTGTAGGTGTTTGCAGTCTTGACTGTTTGTACTAACTGTGACATAAGAAGAAAATAAGCCACTCTAGAGTTTGTATGTCATTTCTCATGTAAATTATTTGGACAAATTGTCCTTGGGGGCTTCTTATCTATTTTGATCCAGTTTCATAAGTAGCATATACGGTAGCCTTAACTGCATTTTAGCTTCTTTCTATTTGTATAGAACTTCTCCAGTGGGTTAAACCTGTTTCTCTAAACAGGTTGATAACTTTCTCTTGGGACAAGCAGCTGCTCTTCAATGTAAATCTGGATTCTGAAAACTCATTTACGGTATCTTATTCAAAGCTCAGAGGATTTGGTGAATGTCTTTCCAATGACTTCAGTGGCCTTTGGAGCAGACCCCTCCTGAGCAAATTGTAGTCCGTTTCCTTGATAAATGTCCACTAAAAGAGCTGACTGGTGCCATTTGGAGGTCACTAGCGTATTTTGTAGGAATGATCAGCCAGTATGATTGTGACACACACATGACCTGAGAAGTGATTGAGTTTTGTAACTCAAAGTGACCCTTCTTCTCCCCCCCCTCCTCCCCCCGGAAGGGGAAGGGGTGTGGGATTGTCTATAAAATATGAAAGTGAGAATGTTAGGTCAAACATTCACAGCTTGTCTTAAAGGTGAGATAATAAAAGTTTGTTGGAAAATAATGCATCCTTCTGAAACTAGTTTGTTTTCTAAGCATCCAAATGATGGAGAATTAAATTAGATTAAAATATGACAATGAACTACACTTTATCCTCTTGCGGTCTCCCCCCACCCCCCACTCGTGTTTAACTTTTGTGGAATGGTATTACATGTTGAACTTGCCCTAGGTAGGACTGGTGCATAGGAAGAGATATTAGGCCAGTAATGGTGGTGTTTGACTACACCAAACAAACTATAGTTTGTTTGTTTTTTTATGTAGGAAACTTGTAAGTGTAACTCCTTTTTGATTCATGATCATTACAGACGTAAGAGAGTGCATAGGAATACAAAAAGAAGAGGAGATGCCCTCTGCCACAACTCAAGAAGAAAAGCTAATTAAAAATGCATTATAATCTTTTTTTTTAAATGCAAGAAAGTCACTTGCAAAATACAAAGTAAAGGTGTAATTTAAAAGACCTTTTTAAATTGATGCAAACATTTTCTTGGCTCAATATTGTTGTTTACAAAAGTTGGATTAAATAAGAACTGATTTTGGATTAACGCTGTAAATAAACTTAAACTTGAACTTGAAATAAGTAAAAACAAGTTTTAAAATATTTTGTTAGTTTAAAAAAAAAACTTCAAGGGAATTCCTAACGTATACTTTAACCAATTGAATTTTTATCGAATTGACCATAACCAATATTGTATGGTTCTGTGAGATAAATAATTTTAAAAACTTTACAAATAAAATAAAATCTAATGATATTTAGGCAAATTATTTTTTTCTTCCACAGTCTCTAAATCTGGCCTAAGGCTTATTAGAATCCACCTATCTCCACTTTCTAATATGAATTTTTCATTATAAAATTGGGCAAAGATTGTTTAGGTTGATAAGTTTTCTATCTTGCAACCCCTCGTACTCCATTCCCCCTGTTATGTAATAGATACAAAACATCAGGTAAGAAAAAGAAGTTTGTTTTTCTAAATGTCAGCCAGAAGTAAACATTCAGAGCCAAACTGCAAATCTCCTGAAAAGTGGATTGCGTGCCATTGCTTAATTACAAATATTGCTGCCCATGGGCTAACGCATGCACTAGGTGAACAGGAGCCGAGAGCTGATTACTTCAGTCTCCTAGAAAAGGAGTTATAGGAGGAATGACTTATGTGTTGTGTTGCTCATACTTTCTCTGTAGCTGCCAATACAGATCAGCGTCTCCGAGGAGTCATCTATCCCTCTCACCCCAGGGAATTGTGCTGTGACATTGCCTTGGATTTTAAAAGGATGGGGAAATAGTTAATTAGAAATGAAATGCTCCAAATGATTGAAATTTCCTTTAGGTAGGCAGGGGTGGTTTAGGCTGTACTGTTTTTCATCAGATACAGAGTGATCATTCCCACATCTATAAATGGGTACTGAATACACGTTTTACATACAGTACATAAATTTTGGCTGTGGTCGTTGATCTGTAGTTGTATTTACTATGGATAATGCCTACTGTGGCTCAGGAAGCTTTTGGAACCAGTGCTTCCACCAGAAAAATGCTATTGGTCCCAATTCTCAACTATTCCTATGCCTTGAGCCTATTCAAAAGCCCAGTAAAGTAAATGGAAACACTCCCATTGATTTCACTGTACTTAGGCTCAAGTTCGGATATCTGTGGAGAGTGGATATAAACTGCTACCAAGCTAGAATAGTACCCTTTTATAGTGCATTTCTGCAAATGTGATAACGGGAAGAATCGGGTTCACTAACATCTGTATTTTGTTAAACACACTTCAGTTTCATCCTCCCTCCAAAAAGGAACTTTTTCTTGTTATTTTAACTGAACATCATATCATTGGTAAACACCCTGGACCAGAGTCAGACCCGGTGTAAGCAGTTGTTCTTCCATGCTAATGCTTAAAATTGTAAAGAGGGCCACTAGGTTTATCTTAAAGAATCCTTTTAAACTACAGAAGAATGTTTGACGTTTATGTATTATTGAGATTAATACTGTTTTAATGACTTTAAAACAAAGTGTATTAAAATTTTGTTGAATAAATTATTTTATATAGCAGTAGATGTAGGAAAATTATTTTTTTGTAAAACAATCTTTTACCTTATGTTCAACTTGGAAAGGATAGAATTTTGTTTCTAGACTAATTTCAGTGCCTAGTACTACAAAAAACACAACCCCACAGCAGTACTAACTGCTTCAGAGGATGCAATCCACAGTTCTCATTTTATTATTATTATTAACAAACATTTATATAGCGCCAGCAGTGTACATGGCACTTATATTTTATAAATTTTTTGAGTGTTCACAATATAGTCTGAAATACTGCATGGTTTAAATTGTGCTGTGTAGAGCCTAATCCTGTTGCTGATCAATTATCATTAGCAAATAAGAGAGAGGTGTTTGACTTTTATATGATGTTTTTGTCCAGCACTTTTTTCAGTGTTTTTACTTAAAGTTAAAGAAACTAAGTGAGATAAGTGACGGGGAGGATGAGAGACTTGCCCAATCTCTCACTGTAAGACAGTGGTGGTGAAGAGACCAAAACTCTAGGGCTTTCTGTGAGCAATAGACCATGTTGCCTCACAATGATTTTTGTGGTAGCTGAGAGTGCTTGGTACTTGGAAAAACTGGACCATTTTTTACTTAAAATAATGTGCCATTTTGGGGTTGATGTTGGTTATATTTAAGATTGTAACAAGTAAATGTGGTGATTTAGTGGTTTACTGAAATATCATAAACACAGTAGAGCAACAAGAGAGGCATGTGTAAGACAGCATAAGAAGTTTTAACCCAAATTGGAAAATCACTTAACTACCTGCTGAAGTTGATCTTTATTTAGTGAAGCACCTAAACACTTGTTTGACTTAAAATTTTTGCTTATTTTCCATCGAAACCAATAGAATGCAAGAACATAGCAGAGTGCTTTTCTGAACTCGCACTGACTGATTTGCTACAAGCTTGTTAATAAGTGGTGTAAGTCCTGTCTGATGATTTATGCTTTTCCTGTACCTTCCAGTTTTCTCTGGAAGCTTGACTGACTCTTGATCATTTTATTTCCAAAACTCTGATTTTAAATAAAGTTCTTAAACTGAGAATTTAAATTCCTGTAGCACAGACTGGAAATAAAGTACTCTAGTCCTTTTCCATTTATCCAAATTGTAACCAATTCTTCTTCAATTTCATGAAGCTATATGTAGAGATGTGCACTAGAAATACTGAGCCATAAAACCCACTTTAGGTAATAATCTTTGTTGCACAATTACAATACGTGCTTTTTAGGGACACAGACCAAATATTAAACATGCATAGAAGTAACTTCCTAGCAAATGTTAACAACCTTAGTGCAATTACGCGAACAAAAAGATATGCTTGTTGTTTTTATTCATTCTGAAAACTGTGCCCTTTTCCCAAGGCGTTGCCTTTAGATCTCTTTAAAACAGTTTCTAACTATTTTTCCATGAGTGATGTGAACATATGTGAAAACTCTAGTTTTTCTCTGAAAATAATTGTCTATAGTGACAATTATGTTTATATTCCACTTTCAGTTCTTCATTTTTTGTCCAGAACTAGTCAAACTCGCCAAAGACTCTAACATTGTCAGTTTCCATCACTGAGTAACACTCTTCTTGAATGTACTGTTTAATATATGAAACTGTGATGCTAGCTTTCAAAAGTTCTTTTTAGCCCTTGTTTTTCAGAAATAGTTAACCACTTCCTGAGCCCTGACAGAAGGTCCTTGAAAATCTTACCTACTTTCTCCTTCGCATCTCAACCACTGTCTTTGTAAAAACAATATAATTTATTATCTCATGATTACTTAATTCCTTATAGTATTTAATGTTTCCCTTAACCATTTTTCTATGGCAGTTTTAAGTGTGTATTTAAAAAGGTGGATATTAAGCAAAGTATAAGTAATGTTATGGGTTTCTTAGTGGAAGGCAGAAAGCAGATCATGGGGGGAGGGGGGAGTAGAGCTATATGGGGTGAAGTGAAACAAAATCTGTAAATGTGTTTTTACCATTTGTGACATGTGACCACGCGCTGCGGCAACCAAGTCCAGGTCGGGGCAGGAAGCCACGGCTGACACGGTCCGGACTGGATCGGGTCACAGTGTGGAATGAGCATCATCGCAGCTGGGGCCCACGGAGGGCGAGGAGAAACATGAATGTCTGGCCAGCACTGCGCTGCGCCCAGCCCCCTACTATGACAGGCAACCATGGAAGCCAATGACAACCAGCCATGGGAGTCCCCAACCCAGGCCGTGTCTGACGGCCTGAACAGACATGATAGCCTCCTGTAGCCCGCTCTGGCTGGGGTGGGCCTTAGACCGGGCTGTGACCTTGGAGGTCTTCTGAGGTTAGAGCCTGGGCTAGCTGCCGACATGGCCTGAGCCAACATCTGGAGGCGCCTGTACAAACATGTAGGTGAAGTTTGGGGCACAGCAGGCTGCTGTCATATCTGTTTTTACCCAGAGCAGCAATTACAGCCACTGTTTACACTCTTCACTGAAAATGTACAAAAATAAAGAGAAGAGGGCGTTACAATTTCAGTGGATTTACATTGGGGTAACCAAGTGCAGACTTGGCTCCATGTTTTCAAATCTTGTCACGCTATTAAGCTTTTTTCAAGTTGTCGTCTTGACAGCTGCCATTTCACTCACTCATCTACAGTAATCTTCAATTGGAGATAGAAATGAAAATTTTCACCTTTTGGAGGTGTGATTTTTTTTGTTTTTTTTCCCCCTACCACCCCAAGTGGAAAGAGACACTTAAAAGCTATTGTTCTCAGGAACCTATTTATGCCCAGGAATTGTTGTGCAGCCTCAAAGGTAAATAAATGAGGATTAAAAGTAAGAAGACAGAGAAACATTAGGAGTATGGTTTTGGTGCTTGCATTTCTTTTCTCTTTGTGGGATATTTTCCTCAAAATATATGAAAGAGGATCCTCTTGAGATCAGCATCTGCAAAATAGATCTGATCCACAAATGTTCACAGAATACATCCTTTCTAGGGACCATCATTTACTAAATATATCAGAGGTGTCCCAAGTGGGGTCACAGCATCTGCAGGGTTCATGATCCTTCTTGATATTTCCTATAGTAGTCTGTTGCTGCTGTTAAATTGTATTGAGCCTGAAAATGGGATCACACAGGTAAAAGGTTTGGGAACCACTAGCATATATTTTCCAGACTTGGAGATGCAAAATTATTTCTTAATATCCAGGTTAATTCTACAGCATGCCTCCCCCTGCCCCCAAGTTTCTTAAACTTCAGTATAAAACTTGCCTTTTTCTCTTGTTTGTGCCTGGGGAGGTTGCATCTATGGGGTTAGTATATATTTGAATGACAAGTGAGTCTTTTGGGTAAAAACAAATGAGAGATTAACCTGCTGGAGTCCAGGGTCGTTCTGTGGAGCCCATGAGCAGCTGCCATTTGCAGGTTCTGCGCAACAAATAGGACAGATAGGCAGGTGCTGTGCTCCGCCCCTCAGCCCCCCTCCTGACTCACAGTTGCAGCGACCCCTGGGTACCCGCTGTGGCTTTTTTCCAATTTTTTGTTTTTCGCTTTTTGGAGCTCTCCAAAAAGCGAAAGTAAACAGGTGCGATTGTGAGAGCAGAGGGAGTGCTTGCTCCCTGGACTGCTCTAGGTGCTCTGCCCAGGACTCTGTGCTAGTTGCCAGTGGGGACTCCCTACAAATGCATGAAAGACATGGCTGGCCTGCCTGTTTATTAGGCTGGAATCTTGGACACACAAAACATGTGAGTGGGAGCTGCATGGACCAAACCTGGACTGCAGTGGTAATGTCTCGTTGGTTAACACCCTGTGTTTTACCCTGGCCAGAGAGAAATGATGGAAGCTTTTGTACATAAAACATAAAGCCTATTTTGAGATCTTTCCCAGAAATTGATGGATGATGCCAGGCTTATTTCTATGTGCTGTTTATCTGTCCTCATTCTAATACTAGGTTAAGATACATGGTCAGCAGATGGCTCAGCTGTAGATATAGCTGCTAGAATTGGGATTTATGCAGAATGAAGGAGGGACAGTGTTCAGAATGACCTAAACGATTCATTCTTGCAAATTTGGAAGAGTGGCATAATCCCCTTTTAAATCCTCTCCTCCCACATCAGGGGGTTGCCACCTCCTGTAAGGAAGGCTGGATTCTCCTGCATTACAGGACTCTAGAGTCAGTATGCAGAAATGGGTTGTATTAAAGCTGGGTTGCTAGAATGACCCAAATTTGTCAAGTGGCATTGACTGCAAGAGAGAAGAGTTATTATTTTCATTTAAGATGGTGCTTGCAGTGTATTATGGCCTGTCTACGCAGAGTAACATACAATGTCTGCCCCAAAGGTCTTGGCATTTAAGGTTCAGATCCCAGCATGAGCTCTGTGTGCATGCAAGGGCCCACCTGAATGTAGCTCATTGTTGAACAGCTGACATATGAAGAATGAGGGCAATGCAAGCACTGCTTTATAGATTATTTTGCACACATACATACCTTTTTAATTTTTTTTAAAAACCAACTTTTTGCACAACATAAACCTGTACACCGCAGTCCCGGAGGATATTATTCATGATTGTTCGGAGCCGGGTGCGTTACTGATGCTATTATAACAATAACATCAAGCCATTTGTAAAATTCATTCATAAAAAATTAGATACTCATAGGAGTAAGAAATGTAAACTCAGCCCACTCCATTGCATAAGTCAATCACTGACTGACAGGAGTTAGCAACTCACTTCTCTTACGGGTAGGTTATCCTGATGAGTGGGGTTTTGTATTTTCATCTCGAGCATCTTAAAGCAGATGAACTTCCCACAAGCCTTTTCATGATCTAGGCCAAAAAGCCACTCTGACTTCTCTTCCCCCAAGTGCCCAAGTCTCATTCAGTACAATAGCTAAATAGTCTAAGGAAAGCCCCCTTGTGGGGCTCCCAGCCAAGTACCTTTTGTGGTGGGCCCTTTGCTAGGCTCCCAGCTTCAAGTTCTCTGCCTTGTAGTGATGTGCCCTGTACTTCCCTTGGGTGTTCCAGCAGTGCTCTGTCCCTTTGTCTGCCAACTGTGGCGATACAGGGCTACCACCTCATTGGCTCCTTCTCCTACTCTTGAGCCCCTTCTTAGGATGAGGGCTGTGCAAGTCTTCTCTGAGCTTTCTACCGTAGCTAATTATACTCCTGGCATTTGCCCTCTGCTGACTCATTAGCCACTTGGCTCCTTAAAGGGTCGGACACTTGTCCCTTTCTGGCAAACTTCTCAGGGGTTACACCCTGCAGGGACTTAAGCTGCCCCTCTTGAGCCTAACTGTGCTGCAACTTAGTATACCAGACTAAATGACTCATTGGTGATTCAGTATGGCAATTTACCCTCTCAAATAGTACTAGAAGTAGGGGATGCTCCATGAAACCAACCGGCAGTAGATTTAAAACCAATAAAAGAGTTGTGTTTTTTTTCCCACTCAATGTACTATTAACTTATGGAATTTGTTGCCAGAAGATGTGGTCAAGGCCAGTAGCATAGATGGGTTTAAAAAAGGATTGGGTATTTTATTGGAGGATAAGTTCATTAATGGCTATTAGCCAAGTAGGTTGGTGGACGTAAACTCTGACTTGGAGATGGGCATGAACAACAGGGAATGGATCACCCCATTATGACCTATAATTTAAGGTCATTATGTTGAGTACTTCTCCAAAGTGACCAAGATTGCCACTGTTGGAGAATGGATGCTGGGCTCAATGGTCTGACTCAGTTTGGTGGTTCTTATGTTTTTAATTCTTATGTTTCTAGTGAGATTAGAATCTGTAAATACATTTTTAACTAGCTTTTTCACTGCCCAAAGCAGACTCCTTTATTTATGGCAATAACATGATAGTGTATAATATGTGATCGCCTTTAGAACACAGTTCATGGTACTCTAAGAAGGTTTCCAGAAAAGACACCCCTGGTGAACTTAAAATACTTTGACAGTACTCAACACTGACTTAACTCTTTCCCCCTTGGAGTCAAAGTCCCCCCTCCTTTCATCAAAGAGAGAAAAGTTAAGTCAATGTTAAACATTTTAAAACCCCACTCTTTGAAGGTTAATTTGATGGCTGCAAAAAAACCCCAAACAATTTAATATATATACTCAGTTTTAACAGATTCAGAGAGTAAAACTGTGGGGCTCGGGGTTGTAGGAAGTGAGCCCCACGGGGAGGGGACCACACAGACCACTGGCGCTAGTGCCTCGCTTCGCCCACCAACCGGCGGGTCCCGGGCGGGAGGTGGTAAGGCCTGAAAAAGGACCCCTCAGGTTCTTGTGGTGGTGGTCTGGAGGGCTTAGCCACTCCCCACCGAGATCATCATTGGGGTGCGGCCAAGCCACTTCCCAACCGGGGAAGGTCACAGGACACAATACTACACACACAGGGACCAGGATCACTACAGGGGTGGAGGGGGAGCGTGAGGCAGGGCCCGGTGTAGCACTCCCAGGCGGGGGGGAAGAAAGGATGGGGGAGAGGCGTTCGCAAGGGCCCAGGGCACCACGTGCTATACTCAGGGTGGAACACTTACTCACAGGCACTCCCACGGTCACACTCACACGCACTCCGTCAGTCACTTGCAATCACACTGGGTCTAGGTATTCAGGTCGCAGTCGCACAATCCACAAAGGGCCAGTCTCGCAGGGCAAGGCTCTGTTCACCGGCGACGCAGCCCTGTCTGCCTCCTCCTTATAAAGGCTGCGCCCGGGACTTCAGCTGTAGCCGCTCTGAGCGCCGCCGGGCGGGTCCCGGGGGCGTGGCTATGGGCGGCGGCGTCGCAGGGGGATGATCTGGCCCTGCAGTATCCCCAGCGTGGGGTTGTAGCACGCTGGTGGGCGTGGCCAGGGGCGGGTCCAGTCCCGAGATCTCCCCAGCGTGTTGTTGGGGCACGCTGGGGGGCGTGGCTAGACACCGTGGTGCTGGGGTTAGGGCCGCTCTGCTTGCGGGCTGCGGCGGCGGGGTTCGAGGCAAGTCGGGGTTTCCCCTGTGTCTGGGGCATCTTCTATGGTGCCCCCTCTGTCCCCACTTCCGCAGGCCAGGGGGCCTGACAGTACCCCCCCCTCTACGCCGGCGCCAGTGGCTAGGTGCGGGTTTGTGGGGGTACCGGTAATGAAAACGCCGGAGGAGTTGTGGGGCATGTACGTTGGTCGCGGGTTCCCAAGAATTCTCCGAGGCATCGTACCCTTTCCATTTAATTAAATACTGCAGGAGGCCATGACTGCGTCGCGCATCGAGAACTTCTTGTACCTCATACTCCGGTTCTTCTATCCCGCGGACGGCAATTGGGTCTGGCGGCGGGGGGTTCAGCTGGTCGCCTGCAGGTTTCAGTAGGGAAACGTGGAACGTAGGATGAATGCGGTAGTGGGAGGGTAAGGTCACTGTATAGGCCACGTCGTTTACCTTCCCACTAATGGGAAAGGGACCCATAAACCGATAGTCCAGTTTTGGTGACGGCCTGGTAGACGGGTAATGCCTTCGGTCGACCCACACGCGGTCACCTACTTGAAATTGGGGCGCTTGTTGGCGACGTAAGTCGGCGTAATATTTATAGCGTTGCCGTGCTTTTTGTAAGAATTGTCGTGCTGCTTCCTGTGCCCCGTGAATTCGGGTGACTAAGGCCCCTGCAGCGGGGACCGGGGAGAGGCCCACCCGGGGCACACAGAGGCGGGGGTGGAACCCATAGGTAATGAAAAAGGGGGATGACCCTAAGGAGGCACTCAAAGTGTTATTATAGACAAATTCCGCAAGTGGCAACAACTCACACCAATTGTCTTGCAGGTGGTCTACATAGCACCGCAGGTATTGCTCCAAGGTTTGGTTTGTTCGTTCCACCTGTCCATTCGCTTGCGGATGATATGCAGTAGTTAAATTAATGCGCACCTGTAACGCTTGCAGGAGGTGTCTCCACAGACGGGATGTAAACTGCGTGCCCCGGTCCGAGACAATGTCAAGAGGAATCCCATGGAGGCGGACCACGTTTTGCAATAGTAGGAACGCGGTTTGCTGCGCGGTCGGAAGGCCGGGGCAAGCGGCAAAGTGTGCCAACTTTGTGAAGTGGTCAATGACGACAAAAATGGTTGTGTGCTGTTGGGATGGGGGAAGATCCACAATAAAGTCTATCCCAATACGTTGCCAGGGTCCTTGTGGCATTGGTGCCAAATGTAGCAACCCGATGGGTTTCCTTCGCGGGATTTTGGTTTTGGCGCAGATTACGCAGGCCTGAACATAGCGTGCCGCATCTGCTTTCATGGACGGCCACCAGCAGTGTCGCTGGAGGAGCTCATACGTTCGTTTAATTCCAGGGTGTCCTGCCAAGGGGGCATCATGATGACTCCACAGAGCGTGTTTACGAGCCTTTTGGGGGATCACAATTTTGCCTTGATGGAGATATCCCCCGGGACACGCTAGAATTCCCTCGGTTTGGATCAGCTGCTGGTCTGAGGGAGAGAGCTGTTGCAGTTGTGCAGGGGAGAGGCTGGTCGCTACCCCCACGCAGGGTGGTAAGACGGGTTCCCCCTGGTTACTGATCTTGGTCTTCTCCTCTAAGGACCTGGAGAGTGCGTCGGCTAGCACGTTTTGTTTTCCGGGTCGATACTGAATCTGGAAGGTGAACCGGGAGAAGAAGAGGGCCCAGCGCCCATGGCGCGCGTTGGCGATCTTCACCGACTGGAGGTATACTAGGTTGCGATGGTCTGTGATGACCGTCACGGGGTGCCGGGCACCTTCCAGATAATGTCGCCAGGTGGTGAATGCAGCTTTAATGGCAAGTAGTTCTCGATCGAGGATGGTGTAATTAGTTTCTGCGCTCGTTAGTTGCCGAGAATAGTAGGCACAGGGGAGAAGGGTCTTCGTCTGGTTGTCCTCTTGAAGGAGGGCGGCCCCCAGGGCGCTATTTGATGCGTCCGTCTCTACAGTAAACGCCTTGTCAAAGTCAGGGAACTGGAGCAGCGGGGCCCGGGTGAATGCAGTTTTCAGGGCTAAAAAGGCTTGTTGATGCATGTTCGTCCAGTGGTAGGGTACCCCTTTTCGTAGAAGTTTCGTTAGGGGCTCCGTCGCAGCGGCGTACTGGGGAATGTACTGGCGATAGTAATTTATTGTCCCCAAGAAACGTTGTAGGGCCTTCACTGACGTGGGGGGAATCCATGTTAAAATCGCTTCCACCTTGCTCTCCTCCATTTTTAATCCTTCGGGGGAAATAATGAAGCCCAGGAAAGCTATCGTTGTGGTGTGGAAGGCACACTTGGATAGCTTGCAGAAAAGCCGATGCGATCGAAGTTTTGCCAGCACGGTTTGGACATGGACCACATGTTCTGCTTCGGAGGAGGAATAGATCAGAATGTCATCGAGGTAGGCGATCACATAAACGTCCAGGACTTCTCGTAAAACATCATTAATGAAATGTTGGAACGTGGCTGGGGCGTTGGCAAGGCCAAAGGGCATTACCCGGTACTCGAAGTGCCCATATCGGGTTCGGAAAGCGGTTTTCCATTCGTCCCCGGCCCGAATGCGTACTAAATTATAAGCCCCTCGAAGATCTAGCTTGGTGAAGAGCCGCGCCCCCTGCAGGCGATTTAACAACTCCGGAATAAGTGGAAGCGGGTAGCGGTTCTTCACCGTGATGGCATTCAGTTCCCGATAGTCTATACAAGGTCGCAACCCTCCATCTTTTTTCGGAACAAAGAAAAGCGGCGCCCCTGCCGGGGAGATGGAGGGGCGAATAAAGCCCTTTTGCAGGTTTTCATCGATGTATTGTTTCAGGGACTGTAGTTCTGGCCTCGATAGGGCATAGATGCGACCATAAGAAGGTTGGGTGTCAGGGAAAAGGTCGATCGGGCAATCGTAAGGTCTATGAGGTGGCAACATAGCCGCTTCCTGCTCATCGAATACGTCAGCATACTCCTTATATCTGGAAGGGAGCTCCGGAGCCCCGATTTCCGTGACAGTAGCCCCCAGTTGTCGTGGTCCCCTTGGTACAGCTGGTAGCTCCTCGCTCGAACCGAACACCTGCCACTCGAGGGTTTGCCAATTGATAGTGGGGTTCCATTCATGTAACCACGGCAGTCCTAATACAATGGGGAAAATTGGCGTACAGACAACGTCCAACTGCAAGAGCTTAGTAATCCCCTGCACCATCATGGGTAGGGGCGTTGTTTGCAGCGTAATTGGTCCGGATATCAGGGGGGAGCCGTCTATGGAATGGATCGCTTCGGTGGGGACTCGGGTTTGCTGTGGAACTTGGTGTTGCCGCAGGTACCTTTCGTCAATGAAATTCCCTGACGCCCCAGAATCAATAAGAGCCCAAGCTATCAAGGTTCGACTGGGGCTAATCCCTAGCATCACAGGGATCCGCAGATGCGGTCGTCGTGCAGCCCTGCCACCGGGCGGGAGACTCACGCTGTCTAGGGGCGAAGTGTCGGAGCTCAGGATGCCCCCTATACATCCCGAGCGGCCGCATTTCCCTGGTCGCGTCGATTAGAGGGGAGCGCCGGACAATTACGGGCGAAGTGTGTTGCTCCCCCACAATAATAACATAACCGGGATATCCGCCTCCGCTCTCTCTCTTCACTCGTCAAGGGGCCCCGTGAGGCGCCTACCTGCATGGGCTCGGGTTCCTCCTTCCGGGGGGCATTGCTGCGTAGTGCTCCTCCCAACGGCACTCGGGGTAGTGACCCACGGGGAGCCTCAGAACGGCGTTCCCGGCGCCGCTCATTGAGTCGTTCCTCAATCTGTAGCACTAAGGTAACCAGTTTCCCCCAGGTCTCAGGGGGGCTGGTGAGGGCTAACTGGTCCTTCAACTCATCGTTTAAGCCCCGACGGAACATGACACGGAGCACGTTATCTGGCCACTTCAGCTCGACCGCTACCTGCTGGAATCTAGTGACATAGTCCAACAGGGTTCCTTTCCCCTGTCTTAAGGTCGTGATCAGGGTTTCTGCGTCCTGGAGCCTATGGGGGTAATCATACAGGAATTTGAATTCCTGTATGAACTCCTCATAGTTCTCGAGCAGGGGACTATTACTGGTAAGGAGTGGCGTAGCCCAAATTAGGGCCGGCCCGTCAAGAAGCCCTATGATAAAGGCAACTTTTCGCGCCCCGGTGTTGTAGGTTCGGGGCTGCGTTTTGAACGTCAGCTGGCACAAGGCCAGGAACCCCTGAAACTGTCGCCGATCTCCCGTAAACTTGGAGATGGTAGGCCCCTTGGGCTCTCGGGGCAATGCATTGCCCAAATCTAGGGGTACCGGTGGCGCGGCCACCACCGGTGGAGGGGCTTGCTGGCCTTGTTGATCTTTAAGATCCTTGACCTCCATGGCCAAGGATTGTACTACGTGGCCTAGCCGCTGTACTTCTGCTAGCAGCTGCTCCATGACTATGGCAATTAGGGTTTTTGTTGAGCCGGTGAAACTGTGGGGCTCGGGGTTGTAGGAAGTGAGCCCCACGGGGAGGGGACCACACAGACCACTGGCGCTAGTGCCTCGCTTCGCCCACCAACCGGCGGGTCCCGGGCGGGAGGTGGTAAGGCCTGAAAAAGGACCCCTCAGGTTCTTGTGGTGGTGGTCTGGAGGGCTTAGCCACTCCCCACCGAGATCATCATTGGGGTGCGGCCAAGCCACTTCCCAACCGGGGAAGGTCACAGGACACAATACTACACACACAGGGACCAGGATCACTACAGGGGTGGAGGGGGAGCGTGAGGCAGGGCCCGGTGTAGCACTCCCAGGCGGGGGGGAAGAAAGGATGGGGGAGAGGCGTTCGCAAGGGCCCAGGGCACCACGTGCTATACTCAGGGTGGAACACTTACTCACAGGCACTCCCACGGTCACACTCACACGCACTCCGTCAGTCACTTGCAATCACACTGGGTCTAGGTATTCAGGTCGCAGTCGCACAATCCACAAAGGGCCAGTCTCGCAGGGCAAGGCTCTGTTCACCGGCGACGCAGCCCTGTCTGCCTCCTCCTTATAAAGGCTGCGCCCGGGACTTCAGCTGTAGCCGCTCTGAGCGCTGCCGGGCGGGTCCCGGGGGCGTGGCTATGGGCGGCGGCGTCGCAGGGGGATGATCTGGCCCTGCAGTATCCCCAGCGTGGGGTTGTAGCACGCTGGTGGGCGTGGCCAGGGGCGGGTCCAGTCCCGAGATCTCCCCAGCGTGTTGGTGGGGCACGCTGGGGGGCGTGGCTAGACGCCGTGGTGCTGGGGTTAGGGCCGCTCTGCTTGCGGGCTGCGGCGGCGGGGTTCGAGGCAAGTCGGGGTTTCCCCTGTGTCGGGGGCGTCTTCTATGGTGCCCCCTCTGTCCCCACTTCCGCAGGCCAGGGGGCCTGACAAAAACAGGAATCGGAAGGTAGCAGAATTCTATGTAATCTTTTTAACTGATTATATAAGTCTTCATAGTCAAAATTTTAAAAGGCCTATTTTTAAAAATATAGTATTATATATTTGATCATTTATTGAGCTATCACATTAAATCTGATAAGACAAGATTTATAAATGAGAGATGCTACTAATGTTAATCTTTAGTATGTTGGACTGTAGAACCAAGAACCAGATTTGTCATTGCCTGTTGTTTATGTAATGAGGAAAAGAAACAATATCTTACCTCCAAGAATGTCCTGTGTTAACTTTCCTAATTGATTATACAACTGTTGAGATTTTCAATAGCATCTAATGCAGTCTCCAGTCTTTTTTACATGCTTACTATCATTGTATTAACATTCCATGCTGTCTCAAGAGTTGTGTGTATATTTGGATCATTTATTTTATTCCTACAATTTATTTTATTCCCAGTTGCGTGGGCATAAAGCCTTAGGCCCATTACAGTTATTCACAGCACAACATTTTGGATCAAAAAAAATCAGACGGACTATAAAAATTACTTTCTGGCCTTCAAAAAGACACTATTATCTGCTGAATTCTTGGAAGTCGTTCCTTTTTGAGTGTGAATTAGAATCTCGGTCAACAAAATTTCTGTAACACTTTGGTACTAATACCCAAGATACACTATAGGTAGGATAATTTTTCCTAACTGGCCCTTGCAGTTTCGGTTGAGTTTGGAATTTTTCTTCCTATGCTGATGTTTTGTGGTGGGGGTGGGTTCTGAGTTCTGCTATATAATTGCTACATTTCATCCCACAGCTAGTGTACTTTAGCTCTATTCTCCTGTCTTTACTCAATTGGCATTAAAATGGTAAATGGAAATAAAATGTGAAACTGCAAAATAATGTACATTAGAACAAAAATCCAAATTGTACGCACAGTGTGGGTTCTACTTGGCCAGAATGGTAAAAAAAGCAAGCAGAACTTTAGGAATTATTGAGGAAGGGTAGGAAATAATATGGAAGTATCAATGGCAATTAGCCAAGTTAGCCAGAGGATGAAACCTTTGGAAGCGAATTACAGGAAATAGATCATTTGATATATACTCTTTGTTTTTGTGTGCTTCCTCTGAAGCATCCAATATTGGCCAGTTGGAGACAGGATAGTGGGGTAGATGAATCACTGGTCTGACCCTGTATGGCAGTTCTTATGTTCTTTGGGTAAAAATAGATGAGACTGTGGCCTGGGACCCCACCGGCATGTGTGTTCACGCCCCACCAGATGTTGACCTAGGACTTCCCCGGGGTGGGTAAGTGGCTAGCCCGGACTCCGTCTTCAGAAAATCTCAAAGGACACAGCCCAGGTCAAGGGCTGCCCATGCGGGCCAAAACAGGCTAGCGCATTTGTTCATTCCTGCCTTGGGGCAAGGGCCGCCATGGCCAAGTGACATGGCTGTCTGTCCTGCAGGCAGGGGTGGGGCCCCCTGCCTGCACATTCCTTGAGTTCCCGCCCTACCTGGGGCGTGCGACTGGCAGAATGACTCTCTGGCTGTGGGCATGTTAGTTCAGTGCCCCTCCCTGATGTGGGAAGGGATGGCTGCTATTTCCTGCCTCGGGCCAGGCCAGAGAGCTGCCATGCCACCCGCATGTCTTTTTTTACCCATTTTTACCCAGTACCCACAAGTAGTCCCAGCTAAGAAAATGGGAATACACTTAAAGCTAGGTAATATTCAGCATTTAGGAGTTGGGCAGAATATGGTCTTAAACTAGGTAAGGAACTTTTCCAGTGCAGAATTAGGAATACACCCTTCCCTATGGGTAGTGTGCATTCTCCACATATGAACTATTCTAGAAGGAACAGAACCGTTTCTTTTCATCTTATTTGGTTTCCTGGATACCAGACAAGGCAGTGGTATTTTATTGTAGCCAAGACTGATATTGTTGCCCTACTAAGCATGAACTCACGGTCTGTCCTTTGGTTTATCAACTGTGGTGGCCAACCACTTTCATTTTCATCTTCCACTTCACTCTGCCCATCATCTCCTTATAAACCTCCTTCCAGGCATCCTGTTGCATCACTCCATAATGTCATCTGTCCACCTGGGGAACCTGCCTCTTGTCTGCTGCCCTTCACTTATCCAAAGACCCCAGTCTTGCATGTGATATAATGGCCAACACACTATGAAATAAAAAACTTGCTCAAAGGTCTAATTAAAACAAGCTAGCTGGAAGCTCTGGAAGGGAGCCTGTCCAAAAATCAAGGCTGGAACCCATGGAAGGGTCTCCTGGACAGTGGAATTGAAGCTTAGGAAAATGTTCCTTTCAGAGGATCCCAGCATGAAGGGGCTGTTGGATTATGTTAGGAGCTGGCATTTGAACATATTGTGGTGACTTCACACTTTTGTAAATAAAGAAATAGGTATGTATGGACTGTGTTTTGGAACTCATGCTGTGGGGACTCATGCTTCAGCAGATGAAACCTATTAACGTGGCCATAGAAAGTTTCATCATTTTACTATGAGCAAGAGAAATAAATCAAAGACAGTAGCAGTGCAAGTCTCCATAAAATGAATTGACCATAAGACTATAATAAGGCTGGACAAAGTTCTCAACTCCAAGAGCCACATACCAAAATCTTCATGTGGCCAAGAGCCACAAGACACACATGCGTGCCCCTTTTGGAGCACCTCCTTGGCTGAGCCTCTCCTGCTTTAAGACTGACAGAACTTGTGCTCTGTGGTCCTAGCTGCTGAGATTCAGAGAAATGCAGCTGTGATTAAGCTGCTGAGACTTAAGTGCAGTGATTAAGGCCGCTTTCAGACCTCCCCCGCCGCCCCAGCCCCAGCCCATATTCTGACTGTGGGAGGGAATGCGGAGCCAAGATATTGGTGGGGTGCCGCCGGTCTGAAAGCCCCCCCCCCCCGGTGCAGTTTTGCCGGCAAACACCCACAGAGATGTGTTTGTGGCAAAGCTCTGCGGGCGTTTGCCAGCAAAGCTGCACGGGGGCGTTTCAGACCGGCGGCACACTGCACATATCTTGGCTCCGCATTCCCTCCCACAGCCAGAATATGCATGGGGGTGGGGAGGGGGGTCTGAAAGCAGCCTAAGACACAGGACCAATAAGGCAGTGCAGGGACTGGGACTGGCCTTAGCCAAGAGCCACACTTAAAGTGCCTAAGACACACGTGTGGCTCCTGAGCCATAGCTTGTCCATTTCCTAACTATAATCTTTCTCCATGTGCTTTCTGCTGAGATGTTCCAACAAGTTCACTCTGTGTTAGCATGCGAAATGATCATTATAGAGCCATGGGGAGCAGTTCTATAGCTAAGATGGCTGCATCGCTGCATTAAACAACAAACATTCTATTAATTATAAAATTGGAATGATTTGTCCTATCCGTGACTGCTTGTATATGAAGGGGGGGGGGGGGGGGAGTGCCTCGAACAGCAGTCACACGGGGGTGGGGGGGTGTCACGTGAAACTCCGCTCATGTGCGTGGGATTTAAAACGTTTGACAATTTCTGCTGCAATTTAACTCGCGGATTACAGGGCTCAAAATCCAGCCCTGTAATCTGCAAGTGAAATCGCGGCAGAAATTGTCAAATAACATTTTAAACCCGCGTTCATGAGCGGAGTTTCACGTGACCTTGCACCCGGTGTGATCACAGCTTGTGGCACGCCTGTCTCCTGTACAAGCGCCCAGTGTGAAATTTGATAGGGGGAATTCCTTGGGTGACAGGTGTAAAATCTGTCCTAATCTCAGACAAATTGGATGGAAAAACAGGAAAACTACAGATGTTTGAATTTTTGAGGCAGAATGACTTGTTTACACATGGAAACTTAGTTCTGGGAGCAGTATTAAGAAATCAATCTGTGCTTGAAAATTCAAGTTTGACCTGTATTTTTTCTCCTGTTTTTTTAGTTTTTGAAAAATTTGTTGTATAGTTTTGAAGTTCTGATGTTTTGAAGTACCTATCTTGATAAATGAGGAAGAATGAGAAAAGTGGCTTCTCTGCTGTCAAATGTTTTACATGCGGGTTGCAAAGGAAATGATCAGGTAAGGAGGGGTTTGCAAAGCAATCTTCCCTTGCACTTCTCACTGGTCGAATTTAAGAAAGCTCTAGGCTCCAAGAGTGAAAGTGATGGAGTGACTTGTGTGGAGGCTTTATATACGTACAGAGGTTTTGTGACAGGCTGTGGATTTACATGTGAAGGTTTTATGGGTGACTCTGGGTGTACACACAGAGGTGTTATGGCAGGCTGTGGGCAGATAGATGTGAGGAGGTTTTATGGCAGGGAATGGACAAGACTGTGCAAGTTCCTTTCAGTGTGTCTTGTATTCACCTGAAATCTTGCCATGGCCTGTAAAGATGGATGGGTATTCTGTCCTGCACTATTGCACCAAATATTTCTGGTCTACTATTTCATCCAGTTGATGGACAAGTTGTAATGCCTGTATAGCAGGAAGACCAAGTAAGGGTACAGCAAAGTTACAGATCACAGTTCTACACTTCTCTGCTGGAGTGTCATTTTTGCAGTGAAAGATCCCAGTAGCCTTTTAGTAGGAGGACTGAGGATCCCATGTCTATGTTGGTGTAGTATGTATTGGGTATAGCTGAAACTGCTGCTCCCGTATCAATTTTAAATGAGCTTGACTGTCTATTGAGTTCTGTTTCTGTCCTCCAGAGTGACGCCTGAGTTTGAAGAGGACTCTGTTCTTCTAATAGCACAATATTTGCTTCTACAGAGTCTTGTTCTATGACTTCAGGAAGTCTTGTAATTGAGTGACAAACTAGAGCATGGTGAGCTTTCTTTTTGCACCGTTGCCATATTTTCTCCTTTGCAGTACAATTAATATCTTGTTCTGGGGTTTTACCACACCTTTGGCATCGCCCCCTCTTTACAATGCTGGGACCGCTTCCTTTGTTCAGTATGCATGTCCAGTCTGCTTATTCTAGGTTGTCTTTTCCTGACAACATGCATTGCATCCGTATCAACCAATGCCTGATGGGGCTTGGAATCAGTTCTCATTTCCCTTTGCTGCTGTTTAACCAACTCTGATTGGTGAGCTTGTGTAATAGCTTTCTGGAGTGTTAAATCAAGATTCAACTGTAATCTTTGTGAGAGCTCTTCATCATGGAGGCTCACTACTAAGCAGTCCCTAATAAGTGCTTCTCAATAATGGCAGGATTCAGCCAGTGTTTGCAAAGATGTGATAAAGCTGTCCATAGGCTCTGAAGGTTCCTGCTTACAGAGATTGTATCTGACTCGTTCATAAATCCCATTTCTTTTGCCCAAAAATGTTCTGTTAATGCTTCCACCACCTCACCGTATTGAGTTTTTTCTATATCTGTAAGGGGCAGACACATCAGAATTTCATCTGCTGGATCCCCCATTGAATAGACAAGGGTACTCACTTGGTAAATATCTGACCCTTTGTCCAGACCTGACACTTCCCTGAAGCGGTTGAACCATCTAATCCATCTAGGCCATGTGCCAGGGGACAGAAAATCAAACTGTTCTGGTGGTGTAATTTTAAATCCATGCATTGGCTCTGTGGCCAGCATGTGCCTTCAGATAGCTTGGTCTGTCATCTGGGAATTCCTGTTGCAAAATTGTGTACTATGTCTTTAAACCCTTTGCTTTCTTATAGCTTCATTTTACTTCAGCACAGTTTGGAAGAGCTTCTTCCTGTTGCCTGTTTTTCTAAAATTCCCTTTCTAAATCCCCACTCGGACTGTAAGGCCTGTTACCACTAGTGCTTTCACCATGCATGTCCACTGGGTCACCCGTGGAGTGGGTCAGGGGTCCCAATGTCCAGGTGGATGCTTCAGAAATAATTAATTTGGGGAATTTAGCCTACTTCTCTAATCAAGCCACATGAGTGTCTGGGATCTTAAGTCTGGAGATGTAATGTACTGCGACTTCTTGAACCCTGGTCCCCTAGAGAGAGAAAGACAAGGTTTTAATACAGACAAATTCTATTTATTGCAGGGATACATACGCCATCTGACTTGGTGATTATGGGGTTAATACAGAGAACCTGCACCAAATGAAGCAGGAAGGATTGCGGTTGGAGTGACGCTGGTGCCGGACACGCGTGGAAGCCAACCGATTGCAGCATAAAGCTAGCTTAAAAGTGTATGTTGTAGCGGTGCGGGCAGCAAAGAAAGAGTTCTTTGCTACCCTCATTGCATCGGCAAAGTCACGTCCAGCCGAGCTTTTCTGGGTGATACAGAAGCTGGTCAGTCCAGCCTCTTTCCAACTGGAACTGGAATCTTCCAGTGCCTGCTGTGACATGTTTGACTTCTTTGTGAATAAAATTGCTCGGATTCACCACGACTTTGATGCTGCACTTATGACAGTGGGTGAACCTGAGGTAGTGGAGACGCCACCTTGGCTGTTTTCATGGGATCAATTTCAGAGAGTGTTGCCCACTGATGCGGCGGATGTCCTTGGGGCGGTAAGGGCCACCTGTTGTGAATTAGATCTGTGCCAATCCTGGCTGGTTAAGGCGTGCCGAGAGACATTAGGCCAGCTGCTGGCGGGGGTTGTCAATGCCTCCCTTAGGGAGAGCAGAGTGCTGAGCTGCCTCAAAGAGGCAGTGGTGCGGCCTCTGCTTAAGAAACCATCTCTTGACATTGACTCGCCAGCTATCAGCTAGTCTCTAATCTTCCCTTTTTAGTGAAGGTTACTGAACAGGTGGTGGCTCAGCAGCTTCAGAGGCATCTGGATCAGGTCAGTTTTTTTGATCCTTTGCAGTCTGGTTTTTGTCCTGGGTTGGCACGGAGACTGTGCTTGTGGGTTTAGTTGATGACCTGTGCCGTGAATTAGATCAGGACAGATTGCCCATCTTAATTCTGTTAGATGTGTCGACTGCATTTGATACCGTTGACCATGAGATGTTGGTGACTCGGCTGCAGGACCGGGCCGGGATGGTTGGAATTGTTCTTGAATGGTTCCACTCATTCCTGGCCGGGAGAACTCGATGTGTGGTTCTCGGGTAATGTACTTCATCTCCTTGGGAACTGATGTGTGGAGTCCCGCAGGATTCTATTCTGTCCCCCTCCTGTTCAAAGTGTATATGCAGCCTCTGGGCGAGGTCGTGAGAGGGTTTGTTGTGCGCTGTCATCAGTACACCGATGACACACACCTTTACCTCTCTCTTATTGCAGACCCAGACCTGGCAGTCTTAGTGCTTACCCAGTGCCTGGCAGCTGTGGGGGACTGGATGAGGGCAAGCCGTCTGAAGTTGAATACCAAAAAAATGGAGGTGGTGATGGTGGGTAGGGCTGGGGGGGTGGGTGGCACCCATCATTGATGGGGATTGCCCCCCTTTGGCCACACAGGTCCGTAGTCTGGGGGTGCTCCTCGACACACAGCTCTGCCTGGATCTCCAGGTGGAGGCTGTGACGAGGGGAGCATTTCGCCAGTTACATCTGGTACGACAGCTGCGGCCGTATTTTTCGGACTCTGATCTGGCCACCATCATCCATGCTTTTATTACCTCTAGACTAGACTACTGTAACACACTGTACGTGGGGCTGCCCTTGGGGATAGTCTGGAGGTTGCAGCTGGTGCAGAATGCAGCGGGGCCTCTCTCTCAATGGGGATGGGTAGCTGCGAGAACATTACACCAGTGCTCTATTCTCGGCACTGACTGCCTATTATCTTCCGGGCCCAATTCAAGGTGTTGGTACTGACCTATACCTAATGGCCTGGGCCCTGCTTACCTGCAGGACCACCTCAGGTCCCGGGTCATATTGCACCCCCTGCAGTTGGCTGGGGATGCCTGACTTGAAGTCCTCCGGGTTTCCTGGGTGGTGATGATGGGGAGGGCATTCTCGGTGGCCGCTCCTAGACTGTGGAACTCCCTCCCGACGGAGGCCTGCCTGTCCCCAGGCGTCCTCTCTTTCCAAATACAGTGTTAAGACCATGCTGTTCCGCCAGGCCTTTGGAGAGGGAGATGGGTAGGGTGGCATGGGTTAGGGGAGGGGGTGATTTTTTTCTGCCCTTTTAATATATTTTTAGTATTTTAATGAATTTTATATTATGATTGTAATTTATTATTGTTATACAAAGAAGGGGGCTATCGAAGTCGTCATGATTCCAACTAGCCACGTGGGTGCCCCAGACTGCTTCTCTTTTAGATTGCTCAAAAAAAGGGGGGGGAGGGGTTGATGTGTTAGGCTCTTCCTAACAGGCCCTTTTTACACGGGTGGAACCCACACATGAACATCCAGAAATCCGGGTGTTCATGCCTGGGTGAGTCTCGTGTACACACTGCAGCAGGTGGGTATGCATGTGTGCGCACTCCCATGAACACACATGCACATCCTCCTCCACCTATCACACACGCACTGAGCAACCGGTGAAAAAGACAGTTGCTCCATGCGTGTGTGATGGATGGAGGTCGGTGTCCACCTGTCTACCCCCACCCACTGCACCTGCACCAGCGTAAGCACTGAACCCCACTCCCCCCTCGCGTGCCCATGTAAAAGGGCCCAAGGCTGCTTTTAGATGGTCATTTGAAACTTCTTAGTCTGATCTAGGATGTTTTTAAATGTGATCATGTAAACACTTTAAAAAAACAACAACACACCACTTCTTTGTTTAAAAATGTCCGTTTCCCCCCGTTTTACAGAAATGTTTCAATTTGGAAATGTTTCACAGCAATTGTTTTGTTTATGTAAACATTCTAAATGGGCTGCAGAGCTGTTTGTTAGGAGCTATAGAGCCAGGAAAGTGCTGGAGGTGGGCAGGAACTGAAATTAACAAGTGCAGGCCAGGGAGATAACTGAAAGTAACACGAGCTCTGCAGCAGACCTGGCATTCTGCTGAGGAACTGAAATTAACAAGAGAACTGACATTAACAACAGTTCTGCGTGTTGTAGCAGATCCCCTGAGTCCTCCAGCATAAGGTTGCGAGACCTGGGAGGCCTGGACGGGACTGTCCTTGGGTGATTCTGCACATTGCTCTTGGGGAGAAGCCAGTGGGTGGTGCTGAGGGCTGAAACATCAAGCCTTCGGGCCTCATCCTGCGGCGTTCCGCAAAGTTCGATCCTGTCTCCACTATTGTTTAATGTGTATATGCAGCCCCTGGGGGAGATTGTGAGAGGGTTTGGGGTGCGATGTGGGGGGTGGGTGGGTTTTGAAGGGGATTGTTTTTAATTTCTTTGTTGATGGCTTTTAATTTTTTTAAACTGTTATTGTATTATTGTGAGCCGCCCTGAGATGCCATAGGCATGAGGGGGTGGCTAAAAAATGCTTTAAAATAAATAATAATGCTTTAGGCTATTTTTAGAAGATCTTTTTACACATACAATTCATAGAAAGTTTTAGTAAAGATCTAAAATGTTTTTGTTATGATACCTTAAGAACTTTTCAGTATGACCATCTAAAAACAGCCTGAGTCTTTTATTAAGTACAAGAGTGCTTTGCAGACTCACCCAAGTTGTAGATTTGGCTTTTGTGATGCTGTAAGGTAGCAGGATTCAGCCATTGTTGACACCATGTGCTAACTCCCTGGTTAGTTTAGGTAAGGAAACTTCTTATTATCACCAAGTGTTTCTTGCAATTGTTAACACATGTACAAAATAGCTGCTGTCCCAACTGTCCCCTGTTTATGACATCATCAGAGCTCCCAGTGAGGGTGTTAACCTGTACTAACTACAAAGACAGAGCTGGAGCTGAAAGGGAAAATCGCTGGCTGGCTGCCAAGCAAACTCCCCAGCAGGTAAAATTGAGAAGGCACAAGGAATGCCAATTGGAAGTAATGGGGCTTTGGGAATTCCAGTAGCCCTTAATGGACAGTAAACCAATAAAATGGCAGATGCTTAACTAAAACAAATAAGTGGGGGAGGATCTGAAGTGCCAAAGAAGGGGAGTGGGGTCTAAAAAAGGCCAGAAAGGAAAAAAGTGAGGAAGCCACAGAGAGGAAATGGAAAGATGGAGAAGGGAGCTGGGTAGAAAGATAGGTAGGAGATACTGGTGGCCCGCTTGCAGGGCCATGCCGGGGTTGGGTGGGATTGTTCTTGAATGGTTCCACTCCTTCCTGGCCTGGAGAACTCAGAGGGTGGTGCTCGGGGACTATTTGTCAGTTTCCCGGGGCCTTGTGTGGAGTCCAGGTTCTCGTCTGTCCCCCCTCTTGTTCAACGTGTATATGCAGCTACTGGGCAAGGTCATGAGAGGATTTGGGGTAAATTGACGTCAATATGCTGATGACACCCAGCTCTACCTCTCTTTTTCATCTGACCCAGACCCAAGAGTCTCGGTGCTTATCCAGTGTCTGGTGGCTGTGGGGGATGCAGGTGAGCTGACTGAGGCTGAATCCTGACAAGACTGAGGTGATGCTGGTGGGTAAAGCAGTGGGAGTGGTGAGCTCTTCCCCCCCCCCATTGATGGGGTTCCCCCACCACTGGTTTCCCAGGTTCAGAGTTTGGGAGTGCTCTTAGATCTGCAGCTCTGTCTGGATGTCCAGGTGGGGGCTGTGGCTTAAAGGGGCATTTCGCCAATTATACCTGGTAATACGACTTAGTCCGTATCTCTCCGACTCTGACCTGGGCACCATCATCCATGCTTTGTTACCTTGAGACTGGACAATTGCAATGAGCTCTACATGGGGCTGCCCTTGGTGACGGTTTGGAGAGTGCAGCTGGTGCACAATGCAGTGGCCCACCTTCCTACAGGGGCAGGCTGCCACGAGCACATTACACCAGTGCTCCGTGCTCTGCGCTGGTTGCCAGTAGTCTTATGGGCCAGATTCAAGGTGTTGGTTGTTACCTATAAAGCCCTAAATGGCCTGGGCCCCAACTACCTGCAGGATCACCTCACTCTCCATGTCCTGGACCAGCCTCTGCGGTCCGCTGGGAGCACCCTTATTGAGGCCCCCCCAGGTTGCTTGGGGGATGGCGATGGAGGCCATTCTCGGTGGATTCTTCTAGGCTGTGGAACTCCCTCCCAGCGGAGGCCCGGGTGGCCCTGGACCTCACCTCCTTCTGTCATAGTTGTAAAACTTGACCGTTCTGCTGGGCCTTCGGTGAGGGGGATGGGTAGGGTGGGCTGGGGGGGAGGGATTCTTTTTTTCTGTGGCACCCCCATTAGTTTTAATGGGTTTGTATTTGGGTGTTTAATGTTTTGTTGTATTTTGTTGGCTTTAAATGTTTTTATTTGTAAGCTGCCTCGAGCTGCTTGATTGCTGGAGAGGCAGGGTATAAACATTTATAATAAATTAATTAATTAACTGTCAGATCAGGTCTGTAATGGAAATGCTCCAGTGAAGAGGGGGTCTGCAAAAAACCTCCCCTCCCTCACCCACCTTCACATGAAATTGAGAAGCCTGCTCCCAGGTGGAAAAAAAACCTCCAGTGGTGAAAGTGATACAGCTGGGGCTGAAAGGAAAATTCACTGACTGGCAGTGGCGCCTGGTGGGTTCAGAGGCTGGTGGGACAGTGAGCTGGGCCAACCCAACGGTAGGCGGAGCCAACCCTAAAATTGCACACTTACATCATCATCTGCCATAAATGCTCCAATTGATCCCTGGGAGGGAAAAGGTACCCCATTCCATTTCAATTGTTGTTAAAATGGATTAAAGAGAGAGCCCACACTTGAAATAACAACAAACAGTAACTTTATTTATATAGGTCCCTCTCCCTGCCAGTGACACACAGAACACTTCAGAGAAATATTAACTGCAGTAAAATAAAAACCAATCCACTTAAAACCCAACTAAAACAGTTAAAGGGGCAGGAATGAATATATGAACAAGAACCAGCAGACCATGGGACTCAAGGCTAGAAAGGGTTTACCAAGGGTTAATGCTTGTAATGAAAGTGTGCCCTACGCTCTTTTTGTGTGGCAAATAGTTAAATTATCCTATGATTGAAGTCCCATATTTCTTTAATCATCCACTTTTCTATGGACAGCATTGCTAATGCATTTAGTCTTTGCTCTGACATTGTGTTTTTCAGGAAAGCTTTTATTCTCTGTAGAGTGGAGAATCATCGCTCAGATTCTACTCTTGTCATTGGAGTGGTCACAACAATTTGCCGCAATTTCACTGTTTCTGCAAAGCAAACCTGCTGCAGATTCTTGTCCAGAAGTGTGTGCAGCAATGTGGAAGCTTCCTTCATATTTTTGAATTCTTCCCTCTCATACAAGATAGAAAGCTCTGTCCTCAGTCTTTCTTTCTGAAGCATTGGGTAGGTTTCTACTGTCCCAGTTAATACTTTCTCTGGAAAGATCCGCTTATGCGCTTCAAACAAAGTCCTCTGTAATAACGTTGCACTCACCAGATGTTTAGTGAATGCAAAACCATTCTCTGGTATATGAAAATATGTCATAGACTTTGACTGCGACTGGATCCAAGGCATCTATGGTTTTGCCTGTGGGGAGCTGAGATTGTTCAGGTAACTGAGAATGCAGGTCTTTAACTGAATCTCTGACTCTTGATGCTCCTAATAAAGTCTGATGTAGATCTCTGAATTGCTGTTGAGTCAATGCCTCTTTTCTGGAGTTCACTGAAGAGGATATCCACATAAGGCATTATTCTGTGGAATAGAAACAAGAAATAGAGGAACACCCCATCTTCTTCCAGCATCTGAAGAAATCCCCTGGCCTAAAGAACAGCAATGGTATTGAAATGCCAAGATCTTATTTCCTGAAAACATTCAATGAGAGCCTCTTGACACTCAAAGACCACATTCGCCATCCGGATGTTGAAGTTCCATCATGTTGCAGGTGCTCTGGGGAGCCTTCTTTTTACCACTGCATCCAGAACTTCAGTCCTTTTTGGAGAAGGTGAGAAGAAAGCTGGGAAGTCAGACAGTTCTGCAAAAAATACCTTCACTACGTTTATTTGGGACACTGTTTGCTGCCTTACTAAGTTTAATTGATGGACATAACAGTGAACATAATGGGCATTTGGGTATCAGTCCCACATCTTCTTTTGGACTCTCCCATGCATCATGCTCACACCATCATAACTTTACGCAATGAGTTTCTGCTTGTCCATGGCCTCTGTTAAAAAACAAACAAACAAACAAAAAAAACTACACCAGTATCTAATTACTGAAGCAAAGCTGCAGCAACTGTTTCAGCACAAGAGTCTGGCAGCTGCGTAAATCCATAGAAGCGTTCAACAGATGAACCAGTTTCATCTATGTACTGGTAAATCAGTACACTTTGGGTGTGCGTAAATGCATCTGTGGTGTCATCAGCCTGGATGGCCACAAATTCAGTGCTTTTCAGCTGCTGAATAATAAAATCCCTAGCCGCTATAAGGATGCAGTCAAGCAGTTCATTCTGAATGGTTTTCTAAAGGCCCCTGAAGACTGGCACGCTCTGCAAATGCTTCTCCATTGCAGAATCAATGGTAGCCACCAGGTTCACCAGGCCTCGAAACACCCCTGGATTCAGGGATCCCCCAGTTTCATCGTGCCCTCGCATTGCTAACTTGAAAGCACCGCAGAACTGTATACAGTCAATTATTTTTCCAAGTACGTACCGGTTGTGTTCAACTTCCTGGTTATACTTTCTTACAGACAGACGGTAGCCTTCATCTGTTTTGTCTGCAATGTTTGTGCTACCCAACAATGCCAACTGTAGGCAGGTCTCAATGTGACTTCTGTGTTCTTTGTGTTTCTTGGTCTTTTCACTAAGATACTTTTATGCCCATGACTCCTGTCTGCGTCCATGACTTTTCACCCCCATACAACAAACAAAGAAAGCAGAACAATGAGTTTTTGGTAGAACTGCCACATAGCCAGTCCTTTCGCTCCTACCATGCTCTGCTAAATATCCGTATATAATCTTTGACTTTCTCTCATGCAGCTTGCTCAATATGTAGATCAGGATGATCAGGTCCCAGCTCCTTGACATGACACTTGTCAGCCAAATCTAGTCTAGAGAAAAGAGTTGCAATGAGTGCATCTATGATGTTCATTTCTGGTAGCTGTCCTCAACTTCGCTGCTCTGTCCTTGTCCTGTAAAATCAATTGTAATGGGGAAGATGTATTCAATATTCACATCACAAGTACAGAAAGGGCACAATTCAGAGCCCCAAAATGTCAGTGCAGAGGCCAGGTCAAAGCACGAACCAAGCAATAAAGCCAGGGAGAATGGCAGCTCTGGACTCCACCTGCTGAATCCACGATTCTCCTCTGCTTCAGGTTGCGTTTTCCCCTGTGGCATCGTGTCAATCTGTGTCTTTGGGTCTCTGTCATCCATGCCTTCATCACCTCAAGGCTGGATTACTGCAACACGCTCTATGTGGGGCTACCCGAGAAGCTGGTCCAGAGACTGCAGCTGGTGCAGAATGCCATGGCCCATCTCCTTACGGGGGTGGGTTGCAGGGAGCACATGATACCGGTGCTCCGAGCTCTGCACTGGCTGCCTATAAAGCACTGGGCCAGGTTCAAGGTGCTGGTTTTAACCTTTAAAGCCCTTCACAGCCTGGACCCTGATTATTTGCGGGTCAGCCTCGCTCCCCATGTGCCCATGCGACCCTTGAGATAGTCTGTGGGAGCTTTTTTGGAGGTTCTCTGGGCGAGGCGGGTGACCACTGATGTTAGATCTTTTTTGGTGGCCGCCCCTGTGCTGTGGAATTAGCTCCCAGAGGAGGCTCGGTTGGCTCCCACTCTCCTGCTATTTCGGTGTGTATGTAAGACCTGGCTGTTCCATCAGGCTTTTGGCGAGGGGTGGGGTTGGGGTTTCCCCGCATATTGTATTTTAAAATTGTTTTAGTTTTTTTAAAATTGTTTTGGTTGGTGTTCGCCGCCCCGGGCTGCCCTGTGGGCAGGAGGGGCGGGATATACATTTTAAATAAATAAATTTAGTTGCCCCTCTTGTTTCCTCCATGTCACAAAGTGCCTTCCCGGTCTCTCTCCCTTTTGGTGTTTTTCCCTGCAAACCTTCCCTGTAGTGAGTATAGCCCCTGGGTTTCTTTACTTCTCTGTATTGATCTAGACCCCTTCACGCCTTGTGTCTCTCGCTTGTGTCTTGTCTGCATGCTTCTGTTCTCCACTGCTGCAATTCCTCTTCAGCCCTGTGTCCTGCCAAGCCCTATATTTGTTTGTTCCCTGTTACCCCCAATCCTCCTAAGCCTGTTGTCTCTTCCTTCCTGTTTCCCCAAATCCTCCTGCAGCCCTGTGTCCTGCCAAATCCTGTCCCATTACCCCCAATTCTTCTGTAGACTTAAGTCTTGTTTAGCCTTTTGTTTTGCTTCGTTGCCCTGTCCTCTTGTGCTCTTGTTCTCTCTGATCTTGATCTTGCTCCTATAACCCTACCCCTGGCCTGTGTACCCTTCTGGTTCCCAGTTTTGATTCCTTGTTCCCTTCCTGGACCTTGATGATGATGAGCTGTATGTGCTCTGAGGCCAGAGAACTCAGCCTTTTGCGCTGATCCTCATTCTCCACTAGAGCAGAGAATGGCTGGGAGGTTCCCTCATCTGGCTGTCACCTCCCCTCTCTGGCCCTTGGCCTGTCTTCCTACCTACTCTAGCCCTTTCCTTCTGCCCTCCTCTTGGTTCCAATCCCTGGAGCCTGATGGGGCAACACTGAAGCTGGGGAAAGCAGGAGGCAGCTTGCTGCCCCTTGCCCCCTTACTTTCCCTATATGCTTTCACTTAATTGGGAAAAACAGGAAGAATGTGGAAAGTAGAGGCTACTGGTAGTTTGCATCCAGATCATAACAATCCGAGTCAGACTTGGTTAAATACTGGGAGTGAACTCTCATATAACCCTGCTAGAATCTGATGTCTGTGGAGCCCTGGAAGCAGTATAATGAGCCCTGAATCACTGTTGCATGTGAGTGAGGCAATCTGAGTTCCAGCCTTGCTTTAAACTCTGATCGGACAATTAGATCTGATCTAATCATCAGATCCAAGTTTAAAGCGGAGTTGGAACTCGGATTGCTTCACTCGCATGCAACAGTGATCCGGGGCTCATTATATAGTTTCTGGGAGCCCGCGGATATTGGATTTTAGTAGCATTAAATGCGAGTTCACCCTGCAACTGGAAACATTAGGAGGCAGGGCTAACCTTGCTGTTTCCTGCCTTGATGATTTATTTATTTATTTATTATAAAATTTGTAATATGATGTCCCTAGTCTGTAAGATTGAGGCTGGGCTGTGGTTGCATAATATTTGAGTAGTATTCCTCCACAAGGATGCATTGAGGTAGTATAGACAGCACTGATATTAAGATGTTTAAGAGTCTTGGAGCAACAGGGCAGGTGCAGGTGCCTGAAATGCAGATCTAGAAGGCTTGCTACACTGATGCAGTACAAATACAGTATGTTTAAAAAAACAAACAAAAAAACCCCAGTTAACTAGAGATGTGTCCTTGGAGGCTTTAGGAAGCAGGGAACGAGGCAGAAGTGGTGTAGGAGTGCCTGAAATATGCTATGTCCACAATTATTTCTCAAGAGTGATCACTCACCTTTAGTTTTACTGGGAAAACAGATCTTCTGAGGTGAGAGTTTGCTAAATTGTACAATGGTACACTAAAAATGTGCGACAAGAAAGGACATTCCAAAATAAACAGCTGTACTCAGTCCAAGGGATGTTTTTTGTGAGTACTAATATAGAATGAAGGCGAGTTAGTGCAAAGCAGGGGAAACTGACTGTAAGCAGCAGTTCTGCCACCCATTCTCCCACACCCACAATACAGAATAGTACCCCAATTTGCTTGTCCTTCTCCTGTCCTTAATCACAGGGCACAAAACATGCAGGCACCTGGGAGCCATTGGTACCCAGAAAACTGTGGCTGGAGACTGGTTCATGCCCTGCTGAATCAGTTGTGCAGTGAGCAAATGTGCTTGAACTGCTACCTAAGAAAGGAGCTATAAATGAAGGAGAAATTGTGGCCACAGAGAAGACTGAGGTCAAGTACATAAAACTGGGGCAGAGAGGAGGTTGCTGTCCCTAACTTCAGTGTTGCCCCCAACCTACAGTGGAAGAGGATTTGGGCTGAAAGATCAAGGCAAAGTGTGGGTGGATGGAGCCTAAGTTGTAAGTGAGCACAGTATATGAGACTGTACCATGGGAACCTTAACTTACAATTTCTATGTTTCTTGGAATATGAGTTGTAACTCCTCTCTTAAACCAAAGGTTTTTTGATTTAATGTAAGTAGTTGGAGTAAAGCTCTTACTCCGTGGTTTTATTTATGACTTCAGACTCGGCAAGAATGCTTTGTTGTACACTAAGACTGCTTCCCCACGTGAAGATTTTCATGTGAGAGTCTATATCATGTGAAATTAGCAATAACATAAGCTTCCTGCTGCGTTGCATGCCAATGCTATTTTTTCCCCTCCCTGGGCTCCCCCATGCCCCGCGAAGCCCTGTGACCTTAAAAGGATCCATGCACATGTTGTAATTTTCCCATTGGTTAAATACACGTTAAATTCATCCCATGAACATTCCAGTCTTGCGTAATACAGAACTTGCCCCATGCACATGTTCAATCTTGCCTAATACAGAACTCATGTTAATGCCAGAACTGGATTTCCCTACCCTGGCATCTGTCCTGAAAACCAGCGTTGTTTCCATGCTCAATGAGAAAAGATGCATGCACACATTACAAAATTTTATGTAAGATAGTAAATAATGTGATCCAAGGTCTCGGAATTCCTGTGGAGAGTATTTGTTACAAAGCAGAAATATAATATTTCGGGCAGGGAAAATGAATAAATTTTGGCCCATTATATCAAGGCCGGGGTAATGTTAATTGTGAGGATTATTATCTTTGCTAAAATTTTGTTTGTGTATGGGCCCAATTTTATATAAATTTTCTTTTTAAGTTTTTAAGTTTATATTGTTGTTGTTGAAGTAAGATGGCCAATTTTGTAATGGCCAGTCTGTTTTTCCGTATGAACAAATAGCATAATTCCATCCCCACTTCGTGCTTGGAGAGGTGGGGATGTGCTTGTGCTGTTAAAGAAAACGGATTGAATTGAAATGCTATGGGGTCAAGAGTCTCCCGCACTCAAGCTCTGCAGAAGAGCTAGAGTTCATTTTAGTACTGTACTTCTTGCTGGGATAACCTTGCTATGGCTATTAATCTACTAGCCGTACAAGTATACCTGCATATCTCACTGGAGGCAGGGGGGACACCCTTTTAGAAATACAACTAAACTATTTGACATGTTTAGCTTATTTTTAGGAGGTTTTCAATTGCAAATGTGCTCGCTAGATTTACTAGCCGAAAGGGGAATTAATTGGTTCTATCTGAAATTGTTATGTTTATGCTTTAGTGAGGACTGGGTAGCAGGTAGCTGCTTTTACTGTAAATGTTCACTTGGGACTTGACTTAATGTTGGAGTTTTGTGTTGTGCTGTCGTCTTGTCTTATTACATCTATCTTTTGTTATGGCCTATCGTCGAAACAATAAACTTTACTTACTATTTACTGAGAAATAACGTGAAATTGTGTAATGTGGGCAAGCAGCATAAGACCACTCCCTTTGCAATCAGCTGAACTAGAAATTCAGGGCTTCATTCTGCTTTGCACATTGGGTGTTTTAGAGGGACAGAAAGTGGGGAGCAAACATGTGGTTGACCTAAACCACAGCTGCATGCACCCACAGGTTAGATCACGCAGACAGACAGTCCAGAGTGCACAGGCAGCAAACATGCTTTTCCCCTGTCCTGGGAAAGCCCTGGCTTGGGAACACATGGACAGGCAGGCCAACGTTGCTGGCCAGCCTGCTGTGCTCACAACTCCGCCCAGGAGCCCACCCCTTGCCAAGAGTCCAGCCCTGCTAACCATGACAAGGGGACGTGGCAGTAGTAGTTAATCTTAGTGCCAACCGCCCCGGGAGCAGGCCAAGCCCCAGCCCAGCTGCATACACCCAGGGTGGCAGAGCAGGACAGACACATGGCCAGCCCCGGAGACCCTGTGACACCCACACAGTGCCCATGTCCAGGAGTAAAAGGCAGACCTCATTAAGTGAGCTGTGGTCCCCACAAGCAGCAACCCCAAGTCACATGGGCAGCAAGCTGCAGAAAGACCAAGCAGAGCCCTGCCTGATGTGGGGAGGGTGAAACCCCCACCCTTGCACATAGTCCCCGCACAAACATGCAGTCCCTGGACTGGCACCACAGCTCCAGAGGGGGGATCGAACACATACCTGCCCGCCAGGGGCCTGCAGGCTCTGGGCTACTCCACACCATGATGAGGGCCACCAGCCCCCTGGCAGCAGCAGCACCCCCATGGGGTCCTAAGGCAGGAGGGGCCCCCAGGGAGATCCAGGGATCCAACTGTACATAGTTGCACATTGCTTGCCAGGTGGGGCAAGCAAGTACCACACAGTTTCATCCCAGGACAAGGAACTGACCCAGGTGAGTGCACAGACCATCTCAACGAATACCCAGGCACTCTGTCAGTCGGCTGATGCCACATGGCAAACCAGGGGGCGGTCATGGTCCCTGTGCTGCCAATCCTAGGTCTGAGCCCCCATACAAGGACTTCAAAAGAACGGCACGTTGCTGTCACCACACAGCATGGAAAGCGAACAGGGAGCCATAGACCCTGAATGCATGGTGCCACTGTTGAAGGCTCTCCTCAACAATAGCGAGGCCAGTCACTGGGCCATCCAGCAGCTCCGTGCCACCTGCTCAGCCTGGGTGGTGGAGCTGGAGGTGTAGTACAACTAGCTTAGCTGCCGGTGACCTGGCACAGGCTGCTTTGCTGGTGATGGACAGCCCTCCTGTAGTAGCGGACCTCACTGCCTTGCATGGTGGCCCCGCTCAAGGCACTGAGGCAGGCGGTGAGCGGGTTCCTCTCCAGGGACACTGCCATGCTGGCACACTTCTGACATGTGACCGTGCACACCCAGAGGCAACTCTGGGCAGGGGAGCACAGCAGGGACTGGTGGGAGACCATCATGGGTACCTGGCAGTAAGAGCAAGGGAGGGAGCACAATAATAATAGAACTAACAGTATAGCTTATGCAAAACCAGACGTATCTATAAACAGAAAAGTACAGAATCATAATTCAAGTTTTGCCCTTCCTGGCTTCTCACCCTCAGTTCCAGCTGGTGGCAGATGTTCTGTACATTTTTATTAATGTGCAGAAGACTAGAAGGCAGATCATTGCGAGAGAGTCCTTGAGCTGCCTCTCTCGTAGCTCCCAAAACCATAAAAGTTGAAGACGAACTATGAGTTATGCTTGGGTTGCCTTAGATGCAGTTCCAGCTAGCATGTATTCCGCAAAATCTATGCCCTTTATTGGGTGTGTGTGGAATGGGGGCAGTTGGCCAGGGCCTCACCCAAGAGGCCCACAGCTGCTCCCAATCATGGGAGGTGGTGGGGACTGTGCTAATACACAGGATACATGCTGTGTGTAGACAGTGCAGGAACTGTTATCTTTTCCTCACGACACCAACAGAGCGCCCTGAGTGGCTGGAGTGGAGATGGATTGGGAGAATCCATTTGGGATCAAAGAGTTGAGAACCTGGACAGGTTAGATGGAAAGGGATATTATTTATTTATTTATTTATTTATATTTATTGGCTGCCCCCTCATGCTATACGGCATCCCAGGGCGGCTTACATCAAATAAAACAATAATAAAACACACAAAACATTGTCAAATATAAATAATTAAAAAGCTCCCACCCTCTCCTCCAAGGGGCTGGGTGAACAGCCAGGTCTTACAGGCTCGGCGAAACGCCATCAGACCCAGGGCCAGGCAAGCTTCCTCTGGGAGGGAGTTCCAAAGTTGCGGCCCGGCCACAGAGAACGCCCTCTCCATTGTGGCCCCCCGTTTAACACGGGGAACCTCCAGGAAGGCGCCCCCAGCAGACTGCAGGGGTTGCCCTGAGGCGCGGCAGGTGAGGCAGTCCCCAAGGTATGAGGGGCCCAGACTGTGTAGGGCTTTATAGATCAACACCAGCACCCTGAATCTGGCTCGGTACACTATAGGCAGCCAGTGCGGAACAGGTGTTATATGCTCCCATCGCCTCGTCCCAGAAAGGAGACGGGCTGTCTCATTCTGCACCAGCTGCAGCCTCCAAACCAGAACCAAGGGAAGTCCCACATAGAGCGCATTGCAGTAGTCTAACCTCGAGGTGATGAAGACGTGAATAAGAGTGGCCAGGTCGGGCCCAGAAATGTATGGGCGCAGCCTCCGTACCAGATACAGCTGGCGAAAGGCGGCTTTAGCCACCGCCTCCACCTGCCGATCCAGACGGAGGCCCGAATCCAAAACCACCCCCAGACTCCGAACCTGCTGGGCTATTGGAGGGAAGACACACACACACCAGAGGGGCCGGCACCTCCCCCGCCCTACCCACCACCATCACCTCCATCTTATCAGGATTGAGCTTCAGTCTGCTCTGCAGCATCCAATCCGCCACAGCCTCCAGACATTGGGAAAGCAAGGAGACAGCAGGGCTTGGGTCGGTCAACAACGAGAGGTACAGCTGAATATTATCAGCATATTGGTGACATCGCACCCCAAACCCTCTCACGATCTCCCCCAGGGGCTGCATATACACATTAAACAAAAGTGGAGACAGGATCGAACCCTGCGGAACACCGCAGGTCAAAGCCCGGGAGCTCGATGTTTCATCTCCCAGCACCACCCGCTGGCTCCTTCCCGAGAGGAATGAGCGGAACCACCCAAGGACAATCCCGTCCAGACCCCCCCAGGTCTCGCAGCCATCTCAGCAGCAGCCCATGGTCCACGGTATCAAAAGCAACTGAGAGATCTAGCAGGATCAAGAATGTAGAACATCCTGCATCCATCTCCCGGCAGAGATCATCCACCAAAGCCACCATCGTTGTCTCAGTACCATAGCCAGGGCGGAACCCAGACTGAAAAGGGTCAAGGAAACTGATACGGGCCAGATGCGCCTGGAGCTGCAGAGCCACAGTCCGTTCAATAACCTTCCCTAAAAAGGGAAGATTAGAGACAGGACGGTAACTGGCAAGTGCATCCAGATCCAGCAAAGGTTTCTTCAGCAGGGGGCGCACCACAGCCTCCTTGAGACTGGGCGACAACCTCCCCTGCTGAAGGGACACGTTAACCAACCTAAACAGAACAGACCCCAATGTCTCCCTGGAAGCTTTTACCAACCAGGAGGGGCACGAATCTAGTTCACAACTTGTGGTTCGAACAGACCCCAAGACATCCATCGCATCGGCTGGCGTCACTTCCTGAAACTCCTCCCAGAAAGTTCGCCCAGACGGTGCCTCCATAACCTCACACTCCTCACCTACTGCATTCAACTCGGAGTCGAAGTTTGGGTTTTCTCCTTCGTCTCTATCAATGTTGTTGTTTGTGTGTAAAATGTAAGTTTTAGATACTTTTGCTGTTCTTATGAACAGATGGAAGGATTACCAATCATCCTTAGGTCCTGGTATGTCAAACCAAGCAGTACCTAAGGACCATTAGTAAGCCTGACATCTATTAATGAGAACACCAAAGTACCTAAAACTTACATTTTACTCAAAAGCCCCCACTTGCCCATCCCTTCCAAGGGGCAGGGACAGCAGTAGCACACTTGCGTGCCATTACCTATCCTGCAGTCTCACGCAAGTGTGACATCTGGGACATCCTGGGAATTCCAGGATACTGCAGTGGTATGCCTAACCATGTCACCCCGAGGCTCATGGGCTGATAACTGTCCAACAATACGACCGATCACCACGGCTCCTGGGTTGCCCACACCCATCAGAAAGAGGGAAGGGTCTCCTACTAAGGGTGAGCAAGGAGCTTTCTTTACAATGGGTTGGTAGCTGGCAAGGGCCAGATTGGCTGCCTCTCAGCACCTTTCACCTGTCCCCTCCAAGCCGCAGCTTTTCTTGGCCGCTTCACTGGGGTTCCTTCAGGGTGGGCATCCTCTTCTTCTGGTGCCGGTGGCTCTGGTGGGTGAGCTGGTGTGTTGGATCTGCTGGTGGATGGGAAGGCAGGCGTGGGTACATCGATGTCATCAAGCATGGGGACAGTGTAGAGTGGGAAGAGCCCAGTTGCTGGGCAGCCAAGGTTAGCTGAGGGGGAAACCCAGGCTTGGTGAATGGGATTGGGTGGGGCAGCAGTACCAGCAGTAGGGAGATAGGCATATGGAGCCCACATCTGGGTGAGCAAGGCGGCATTCACTGCACTTATGTGCTGGGTGAGGGAGTGCTGGAGTTCAAGGAACTGAGCTCCGTGACACAGCTAAGTGGTAGCTGATGCCACCACACTCCAGGTATTATGTCCCTAGTCTCTGCTCTTGCAAGAACCAGCTCAGTATGGGTGACCTGCAGAACTGCCAAGAGGTGGTTCCAGTGCCTGTCCTCCTGCCAGCAGTCCCTGTGAGCCTCTGCAGCGAAGGCCCTGAGGTGTTCCTTGTTCTGCACCAGGGCCCTCCTATGCTGCTCGGCCATGTCCTCGATGAATCTTTGATCCCCTCCACCCAGTGCATGGTTTCCTCTGTCAGTTCCCTTGCAAGGTCCTCTGTGCACCACCTGTTCCACGCCCACCACTTCTGGCTCCTCTGGGTGTTCCCAGCTGGCACCCAGTGACGGACCTGCAGAAAAGGGATGGGGAGATGAGATGTTAGTTGATGCCACCCCACTCCAGACTCGGGGCCCCGGTGTGTGGCCCCACCCACCTGTGTGCCTTGACACCCACCCCCCCCATCGGTCTGGCTGCCAGTCCCCCCTCCATGGTTCCCTCCCACCTGGTGGCCACACTCACCACTCCAACACGGAGCTGGTGTGTCCTGGCACTGTTCCAGACGGTCCCCATTGCTTGGCACCTGTTCACATGATATAGGACGACTGTCATGGACTTACATAGCACTCTGTCGCTGATTTGCTCCTCTGACCCCCTCCATCAGAAGGGCTACTCACTGCTCTCCTCCACATCTTCACTGTCCCCTGCACCCTACCTGCTTCCCCTCAGGCCTGGATGGGGGTCCTGGCACTTAGACTCAGGGGATGGCAGGCGGAGGGTGAAGGTGCTGCTCCCATCCCTTTTTCTTCCTCCGTGGCTGACAGTTCTGTCTGCAGCAGGTTTTTTTGGGAGGGGCTGGGGGGCAAATGGATATGTCTCAGTTCGGGCAGGTAGGGTCAATGGGAGGTTGCTCATCCACCTGCTCTAGGTCCCGGGCAACTGTGCTTTCATGCAGCTGGGAAGTCACAGGCACCCTGTCTACGTGGAGGAACTGGTCTAGCAGGTCATAGTACAGGTTGCCTTCTGCAGCCAGAAGTGCCATCGCAGATCTTTGTGTCCACACTACAAGTCCTTTGTCCGCTGCCAACATTGGGTCATAGACCTGTTGTACCCAGTGTGGGCCACTCTGAGAGAACCCATAAGAATGTGGAAATATTCCAGGGTTTCTTGAACTGACTCTGGACCTTTTCCTCCCCCCACAGGGCTATGAGCGCCCTGGCCTCCTCCTTGGAACAGGGCAGGGTGTTCTGTTGTCTGGTTGCAGGGCCTGACCTGCATTCAGATGTGGCCCGCAATGCTGATGTGGTGCTTGGGTGCTAGTACTTGCCTGTAGAGACAGTACAGGATTGTCAGACTTGCTGGTTCAGGAGAGGAGGGGGGCATGGCCAGTACACTTTGGAAGCCCCGAGAACTCCTCCCCTCTCGGCAGCTGCTCCGCTTGCGCCCGGGGCCGGGCTGGGACCACGCACAGCTGGGAAATCCCCGCGGCAGCAAGCCGCCTTAGGGCCCCACACCGACGTGGCAGATGGGGAGACAGGACCCGCCCCCTTGCGTCGCTCCATGTGATTGCGAGACCGGCAGGGGGCGGGGCTTTCACTTTAAAAGCTGGCGCTGTGAGGCACACAGCACTGGTAATCAGAACACTGCAGACTGGCCCTGGAGTGACTGCAAGGATCTCTAAGCTAAGCGTGAACTCTGCTCCCTACCCTATTGTACTGCCTGCTATAGATTATTGGTGTGTGTAATTGTATCCTTCCTTGTTGCCCCTGGGTTGTGTGTGAGAGTGAGAGGACTGTGTGAAGAGTGTGAGAGAGCCTTCTCCCCTCACCCCCGGGGGGTCTCCCCGTGTTCTCCCCTCCCTCTCCCCTGGTGAGCGAACAGAACCTTCCCTGCCGTGTCCCCTTGGGTACCCTCCCTCGCTCTGCACAGTGCCCGAACTCCTCCTTCCCCTCCCCCCCCCCCCCCNGCCGGATTGGAGTGTGGATGTTGAGGGAGTGTGTGGGACTCGGCCTTCTAGTAGTGCACTGCTTACGCCATATGATGAGAGAGGTCTGGTTTTGTTAAGAACCATTGAGCCGCAGTCTATCCTGATGGGCATTTATCTCGAGGGCCTTATCCTGAAACAGCAGGACATGAGGCCGAGCGAGCGTGACTTGGACCTTTATCCTTTCCCTCTTCTCCCTTTCCGTTGGGGGTTCCCCATACCTGGTTTCCCCCCCCCCTTCTGACAAGGATACCCATTTGTGGCCTCCACTTGGCTGCTAGACCTGCTCCCCCCTGGGGGCCATGACCCTACCTGGCTCGACTGGCACCTTTCCTCCATTGTCTGCAGGCCCTGCTGCTGCTCCTCTGCCATCCCCCAGGATGTGCTCGGGCGCTGGCCTCCCTTCTCCCTCCATTTTCAGGTGTATGGTGAATACATGTTTTGATTTCGATTTCATGCTTGTTCCTTTAAGGGCCGAGGTGGGTGTGGGAGCAGGGAGCCAAGATGGCCACACTCGGGGAGTTGCTCTGGCCATTTGGTCCACTGGCATCTATGAGCTGGGTGGGGCCATGTTTGGCCCAGGCTCGTGGGCCTGTTTAGGCGGACAGGTGTTACATGTTACCATGGGTTTGGCCAGCTCCTTCAGCGAGGTGTACTGTGGGATGTTCCAGAGTGTTGCTTGTGGGGCTGCCCTGGGGCAGCTGCTGCCTTCTCTAGTTTGCAGTCTGGTGGTCACTCTTTGGATGGACAGGTCAACCCAGGAGTGAAGTGGGCTGGCGGAGGCAAAAGTGGAGCTTCTGTCCATCTGTCTACACCCGTTGTGTAGTCTGTTTACACCTATTGTGCAGTTGGTTACACCTGGACAAACTACAGCCAAAGACACTACCAAATTGGGATTCTCCTTTCACCTACACCACTTCACAGGAACTTTTTCAGAACTGTAAATTACTACATTAAAGAATGCAGGGGAATAGTATATCAAACCTATAAGTGGAATATTCATATGTGAGATACCATTGTACTCGGTGAACAGTCCTACTTAATAAAAGTGGCTTCTGGTGAAGTAAGATGATATTGTAAGTAGGGCTGTGCATTCAGGGTTTGATAAAACCTAAAACCCCCACTTGTTTGGCTTCCATATTCGTATTAGGTCTGGATAATCTAGTTTTGAGTGAACCCAAAATTTCCTGAAAAACGTATCTGAAGTCTTGGAACGGAAATTCCAAGACGGAACTGTACATATACAGTTTTGAACTGGGCAGCTTTGACTCCCAGCTTAGCCACCTGCTCGGCGAGCCTATAGTAAGCCCTCCCTACCTGCCGGGGCTGCCGCGGTCTCCAAACTGCAGCCTTCAGCACTGCAACCTGGCCCGGCCCAGCTCAGCCAGGGAGAAATGATGACTTCTTGGCAGCCTCATTCCCTTTTCCCCAAGCCAGCAATCTCTCCCCCAAGCCAATGACCCTCCCAAACCAACCTCATGCCCCATTCCCATGTAGGGATCCCACTTTCCTCCATCCAATGACTTCCCTCCAAGCCAGAAACAACTCCCCACCCCCAAGGCAGAACCATGCCTTATTCCTCCTTCCCAAGCCAGCAACCTTCTTCCTGAACTTCCCCAAGCCAGGAATCTCCCCCGAGCCTAGTCCCATGTCCCATTTCTCCCCTAAACCAGTGACCCCTCCTGGACCAGATCCATGCTCCATCCCCAAGCCAGAAACTCCCCACACAAGCCAGCTCCATGTGCCATTCTCCCCTCCAAGCCGGCTTCATGTCTTTCTCTCTCTCAAGCCAGCAATTCCCCTGAGCCAGACACATGCCCCGTTCCACTTTCCACAAGCTAACTATCTCCCCATCAAGCTAGCCATGTTCTTCACAATCCCCCAAACCATTGCCCCCCTTCTTAAATTCGTAGCAGACTTAACAGCAGCTTTGACTGCCTTTTCCTTTCCTTATAAACCTGGCAGACCCTTACTGCACTTCTCAGTCAAAATAACCCATACACACGGACCTGTATTCATTGCATTTTTCACATTGGCAACGATGGGGGAAAATGCAGTGAACGTGGGTAAAGATGCAAATACAAATAAATGGAAATACTAAAAACACAAACACCAATATAGATAATACATGATCCATGCACAGCCCTAATTGTAAGTCAGTGTTTCAAAATCTGGTGCTTATTCAGGGGAATTCATTATAGAAGGGAATTTTTCAAAACCACAAATAAAGGTGAGCCGTCTAGCAGCCATTTGTGCCTTTGGAAAATTTCCTTTTAAAAATCAGATTTCTGTGGATCACATCTAAACTTCTGTTGCCAATTTGTAATCCTTAGCTGCTGACATGGTTACAGGGAGATTAAAAAGCATGGGGAAAACTCATATAATGGTGGGGTTAAAAAACCTGTAAAAATTTAACCAACTGATCAAGTACTGTATGTGGCCGCTAAGAAACAATTTCATTTTAACTGAATTTTCTGGCAAAGGTATAGCATATTGTAAACATCACAAATCACACATCTGTCATTTCTTCAAAGGGGAATATCTTTTGTTGCATTGAATGACTGATTTCTTTCTAGAGCCTACAAATTTGTACTTAGAAACCTTCATACTGCCACTTTTTCAAGAGGGAAGTAAGAAAAAACTGTTTCTCTAGATAAAGAAGGGCTTTTATTTTACAAAACAAATGTTAATATCTTGAAAATGTATGATTTTTGTTTTTAAATGAATTAAAGCTGCTTTCTCTTTGCCAAGAGGAGTTGACGAAAGGGATTTATCCAGGGTAGTTTAGCCAGATGAATGGAAGGATACGTCTATCACTACTAAAACGATGGCTAGTCCTTCTAAATATAAACTGATAATATTATATTAAATGTTTTCTAATACCGTTAAGAAGATTAGTACATTTAGATGGAATATAAAGGCTCATGTGCCCTAAATGTAATACTAAAATAGGTGATCTTTGCCTATGGCAGTACCACAATATTGAGCTCTTTTGAGCAAGAATTCTCTTTAAAAAATAAATAAAAAAATCCATAAGGAACAATCAGTATAGATTGTTTGTGTAAATTCACAAGTTGTTCTACAACTGACCGCTTTATGGGGATGTGATTTAAATATCGTCAAAGTAATCGTGGGCTGTTTGTGATTCTCGCCCCCCCTTCCTGGTGGCAGAGGGAGAGGGGGGGCGAGGCCAGGGGGTTTCCCCCCGGTGGCTTTGGGGTGGGGTTTCTGGCCCCAATAGGGCTGAAGAGCGGCGTGCCTGTCAGCTCTGCCGCATTCATCAGCTGCTCGGGCCTCAGGAGGCTGGGAGCTGGTTGGGCTCACCCTGGAACAGCTTGTCCCCCACCGGAACCATGCCGGAGCTTGACTGGGCACCTTGGCCCCTGTTTGTGATTCTCTCCCCCCCCCCCCCACTTCCTGGTGGCAGAGGGGGGCGGGGCCACAGGTTTTTCCCCGGCAGCTTTGGGACAGGGTAGGCTGAAGAGTGGCGTGCCTGTTGGCTCTGCTGCAGGCGTGCACCTAAGAGCCGCGTGGGGCCCAGGGGGGCTGGGGCAAAAAGCTGGGAGTTTGGGGGGAGTCCCAGGAAGGTGTTAATTGATGGGAGGATTAGAGGTGTTTATTTTGTGGTGTTTATGTAGAAGGAGGTAGAGGGTGTGGGGCTTTTATATCCTATTTTATATTATCTTTGGGGGGGGAGGGATGTTTTGGAGGGGGAGGGATGGGAAGAGAATGGGTTAGGGAGGTGGGATGGGGAATTTATATGGGGGGAGGGAGGATCTCCCCTGCTGCCAGGGCAGGGCAGCCTGGAGGGGGGTGGACTGGGGTTGGGGGGGTCGGGCGGGGGGTCGGGCACGGCCATTAGGGTCATGACAGACCCGGGGAGATATGGTCCCAATCGGGGGGATGTGAGATCAGTGAGACAGGACAGGTGTTTGTTGCATGTCCTGCTCACTACCCCCCCAGGCAGAGGGGCAGGTGGTTCTCGGTCAGAGGGCCCCCAGCCCTGTGTTGGTGCTGTTAAATGTGAGGTTGGTGATGAATAAGGCAACAACTGTCCAGGAAGTAATCCTGGACTGTGTCACTGATCTTGTATGTATCACAGAAACTTGGCTGGACATCACCTCTAGATTGGATTATTGTAACGCGCTACACATGGTGATGGCTCGGAAATTGCAGCTGGTGCAGAATGCGGTGACCTGTCTCTTGGTAGAACTGATCTACCGGGAGCATATTACACCAGTGCTCCGCTCTCTGCACCGGCTGCTGGTGGTTTTCTGGACCCGATTCAAGGTGTTGGTTTTGGCCTATAAAGCCCTAAATGCCCTAGGCCCTACCTAGCTGCAGGACCGCCTCACTCCCCAGCTGCTGGATTGGCTGCGTCATCTGGGGGTGCCCTGCTCAAGGTCCCCCAAGTCTTCCAGGGGGCCACGCAGGGGAGGGCATTCTCAGCGGTTGCACCATGGCTGTGGAACTCCCTTCTGGTGGAGGCCTGGTTGGCACTGGCTCTCCCCTCCTTTTGAAGAAGCTGTAAAACCTGGTTGTTCCGCCTGGCATTTGGCGGGGGAGATGGGTGATGGGGTGGAGAGTTTTTGGGGTGGGGGGGTATTTTTCTTCCTCCTTGAAGTTGTTTTTAATTGTTGTTTTAATGTTTTATGAATTGTAAGCCGCCCTGAGCTGCCTGTGGCAGGAGGGATGGGGTAGTAAAATTTAAAAAATAAACAAACAAATATATGGTTAATGAACACAAGAATTACCATACTGGGTCAGATCAATGGTCCATTGAGCCCAGCACCTGTCTCCGAAGTGGCCAATCTCAGTTGCTTTGAAGAAGTATCCAACAGGTCACAATGGGGTGATTCATTCCCTGTTGTTCACTCCCAGCCCCTGACAGTAAGAAGTTACATTCTCCAAACCTGCCTGGCTAATAGCTGCTAATGGACCTATCCACAGAAACGTGTCTAACGTTTTCTTAATCCCAGCTGTACTACTGGCCTTGACCACATCTTCTGGCAACAAATTCCACAACTTAATTGTTCGTTGAGTTACTTACTTACTTTTTATTTGTTTTATATCTGCGACCTGTTGTTTTCATGGAGTGTCCCCTAGGTCTAGTACTGTTTCACGGGGTTAAATAGCTGTTCCCTGTTAACGTGTTCCACACCAGTCATTATTTTATAAACTTCTATCATATTCCCTCTCAATCATCTCTTCTCCAAGACGAAGAGCTCCAGCCTATCCAGTCTCTTCATAGAGGAGCCGTCCCACACCCGTTATCATTTTTGTTGCTCTTCTCTGTCCCTTTTCTATTTTATCTTTTTTATGATGGGGCAACCAGAATTGCACACAATATTCAAGGTGTGGTCGGACCATAGATTTATATAGTGGCATTATGATATTTTCAGTTCTATTCTCTATCCGTTTGCAAATAATTCCTAATGTTCTTTTTGCTTTTTTGAAGACTTGCACACTGAGCTAAGGATTTCAGTGTATTGTCCACAGTGACTCCAAAGTTCTTCTCCTGAGTGGTAATTCCTAATTTAGAACCCAGTATTATGTAAATAAAATTTGGGTTGTTTTCCCTATGTGCCTTACTTTGCATTTGTTCACACTAAATTTCATTTGCCATTTGGATGCCCAGTCACCCAGTCTCGCAAGATCCCCCTACAGTTCTTCACAGTCCAGTCATGTTTTAACTCTCTTGAATAACTTAGTGTTGTTTTCAAATATGATCATCTTGCTCCCCTTTCCAGATCATTAATGAATACATTAAACAACACTGGTCCCAGTACAGATCCCTGGGGCATTCCACTAGTCCTATTCCTTGTTTCCTATCCTTTAACTGGTTACAAGTCCCACAGTACAACACTGCCTCCTATCCCATGACTTTTTTTAATTACCTCAAGAGTCTCTCATGAGGGACCTTATCAAATGCTTTCTGAAAATCCAGGTACACTATACACTAAAGGGTTCAGACATATGTATTATCATGCCGATTTAGGGAATTCTGTGACTCATCCAAGGTGTTATCTGAGGGCATTTGTACTCTTATTAAACAAGTTGCAATGAAAAATTTTAAATGAGCTCTAGTGTAAAGCAAGATGATAGAAGAGACAAATCTGATAAGGTTTCTCAGAATCCAATCCATACTTCACAACTCTGAAGGTCTTGTAATTCTATGGTTGGCAAACTCTAATAATGTGGTAATGTGAATCTTTTTTGACGGCATTGAATTTATGACATTGAATTTAAGACTTTTGTGCTCATGTCATGTAGCTTGTTAGGTAGTGTTTAACATGTCTCTGACTCTTTATATCATGTTGCTTTCCCGCAATAAAAGATTTTATGTAGGGGAAGTAAGAATAGGGACAAGCTACTCTTTTTATACAGTTGTTTTCTTGACTTACAGCATTTTAAAATTTCTTTTTCTATGTTGCTTCTGAATTAGGCAGTCTGCATACCTCTTATTTATTGATTGATTTTGATTTGATTTTTATGCCGCATTGCTGCCCCCTCCTGCCAATTCAGCTCAGGGCATCAACATTAAAATCAACATTAAAAAGTGTATATATATAAACAGTAAACCAATAAAATCGCAGTAAACAAACTACAAAAAGACAGAGTTAAAAAGACTTAATACAAAAACCAAATAGACACACACACCCTCCCCCCAATTACCTGTTTCTCTCCCCAAAAGCCCAATGGAACAGCCAGGTCTTACACTTCTTACGAAAGGAGGAGAGGTTCGGAGCCAGGTGAACCTCTTTGGTGGGGGGGGAGGGGAGGAGTTCCACAGCTTTGGTGCGGCTACCAAGAACGCCCTCTTCGTTGTTGCCACCGGTGAAACCCCAGGGGACTCCGAGGAGAGTGTCTCCCAATAACCATAGGGGTTGCTCTATAACCTGGAGAGTGAGGCAATCCCGCAGGTAATCGGGGCCCAAGCCATAAAGGGCTTTATAGGTCAAAACCAACACCTTGAATTGGGCCTGGAAAACTATAGGCAGCCAGTGTAGCGACCGGAGCACAAGTGTAATGTGCTCACGGCGACCCATCCCTGTAAGAAGATGGGCCGCCGCATTCTGTACCAGCTGCAATTTCCGAACCGTCCCCAAGGGTAGCCCCACATAGAACGTGTTTCAGTAGTCCAGTCTTGAGGTAATAAAAGCATGGATGATGGTGGCTAGGTCGGAATCTGTGACATACAGCTGAATCCATTACACCACATGTAATTGGTGAAATGCTCTCTTCGCCACCACCTCAACCAGGGTATCCAGGTAGAGGTGTGGGTCAAGGAGCACCCCACTCTGCACCTGTGGGACCAGTGGAGGATGGACCCCATCAATAATGGGAGCCACCACATCCTCAGCCCCCCCCACTAGCATCACCTCTGTCTTGTCGGGGTTCACCTTCAGACGGTTCCCCCTCATCCAGTTCCCTACAGCCACCAGACTGTAAGCACCAAGACTGCTGTGCCTGGGTCAGCTGAGAAAGAGAGGTAAAGCTGGGTGTCATCCACATACTGAGGATGGGACCAGCAGTGGTACCTGCCCATCCATTGTAGCTGTAGGAGCATCCTTCCCCACTCACCTGAAAGCCCCTGCCTGGCAGTTCCCAGCCCCAGTGACAATGGGAGATGGGGTAGGAATACCACACTCGGGTTAAGTGCCCATCAGGATAGAAGTGCGGCCCACGTGATCTCTGTGAGATCAGGCCTCTATCATCATAGGGTGCAGAGCAATACAGGGAGCCCAGAGTCTTGCCTCACTCGCTCACTCAGTGCTGGCACATGAGGCAGGGACGGGGAAGGACCAATCGTGGGGGGTCACGTGGGAGCGAGGGCGTGAACCCTGGATCTGCAGAAAAGGGACAAAGGACTTGCACATGGGGAAGGGCGAAACCCGGTCGGGGCAGGGGCTGTCATTCATGCACCGTTGTTCACTCAATTAGCCAGGAAGCCAAAAAGGGAGTCAAACGCACGAAAAGGTTCTCGTGCACTGAGGCTCTCTCTCGCGCACGCACACGCACACCAAGATACTAGAACAAATAAGCAACTCGCTACTTAGCTTTTGGCAGGGCCGATTTCCCTCTGATCACCAGTGTTGGAGCTAAGTACAGCGCCGGCATTTATACTGAAGGCCCCGCCCCTGCGTGTGCCCGCAGGCGTTCTGAGCATTGCAGCAGGGGCGGGGCTGACCCTATGCTGCGTGGGGGTGAGGGAGGCACAGCCAATGATCCTGGAGCAGGGCCAGTTGCTGTAGGGACCGGCGCCTGCGCTGCGGAGTGCTGGGCTGCTACACGTGATGTCACGCCTCACCTCGTGCTACCGAGGCGCCGCTGCGGATGACCAGGGGGGCCCGGAGCCACTGCCGGTAAGCGGGGCTTACACTCATGTGCCATCACACCACACTGCCCCCTCTCATGCCTGTTGGCATGCTCCACCCCAAAAGCTCCTCCCCCAGCCTTCCTGGTGACCATCCTTGTCCCTCTCCCCTCTGCCCCAGGTCCTGTAACTTATCTCTGTGTTTGGGAGAGAGGAATGTGGTAGAATATCTGTGAGAGTATGTCTCTGCATGTGTATTAGAGAGTGTGTGCACGAGACAAATGTCTGCTATGTGTGCATTTCTCAGATGCAAATTTATTCATGTATAGTTTTGCAAATTGGGTTAACACAGGCAGAACATAGGGTGCTTCACTTTAAGGCTTTCTAAATCAGGGCACTTATTTCAAACAGAACTACTGTGGGTTCAGGTGCCAGATGAAACTGTTGTGCATTCCTGACCCCTGCTATCGCAAAGCAGCCAGAGGAAGAGTACAGGGGCTGGTGATGGGTCAGCACTTGTGGCTCAGGAAGCTGGATGATGTGTGACTATCTACATTGTTGTTGTTTTTTTATATAAAATATTTTTCATTTATGTATTATTTTAGTTAATCCTTTTTAAATTGGTAGCAGACTTAGCAGACATTTTAACTGTGTTTTCCTTTCCTTATAGGCCTATCAAACTGCGCTCCTGTGCCCCCCCCCAAAAAAGAAATATATGAAAAGACACAAATATAAATACGTACAGATACCTGACCCCATGCACAGCCCTAGGCGAAAGTAAAAAGAGTGAACAGCCATGAAAGGAGATGAAAAAAGGAAAAACAAGATAATAAATATCAAAGCAGGGAAAGGAAAGGGAAGACATGATCTGTCCTTGACTGAAGGTTCACTATGTAAATCAGAAAGGAAAATTTTCCCCTTAGGTACCATAGCTACAACTGACTGTCTTTTTGCCAATCCCTTTTCTCCTGCTTTGTTGTTTGTATCCATAGTCTATACAAAATATATCGTGATTTTGTACCATTCTTTTTCTTAATTTAATCACTATCCAGATTATATTGTATTCCTTTTACATTTTCATCACTGCGTCTGTTTTTTCTTCTTTCTTGCAGTAGCCTGGTCTACTTCAATAATTTACATATTAGCAACTCTTTTTTTCTTCCAGCTTGCTTTGAACCATCAGCAGATATTCTGGTTTGTTTCTGTACATCTTCAGTGGTATGAACATGTATGCAGTACCTCAGCTTGTCTTGTACATTTCATGAGGAGTCCTGCTGAGAGCTGGAAAAAGAACTAGAAGTTGATTCTGTGTTTATGGATTTAATTTTCTCAATATATTGTTCAGTAATTCACATCCTAGGATGGTGACCTGACATCTGCCTGGTGGTTTCATACAGTTAAGTTTCAGATGATTTAAAATTGCTGTAAATCCAGTTATAATAACTGTAGTTAGAATAGTGCAATTTGAACATTATCCAGTCCTGAATGTCTGATGCCCTCTCCGTCTGTCTTGGTCTGCTGTGGTTGAATTTCTATGGGGTGCACTGCTCACTTTTATTGTGGAAGAAGGGTCCTTTTTCTGGAATCTGTTGAGCAGTCTGCAGAGAGATACAGCATAGACCCAGTAGTTTAGCTCCTGATCAAATGAAGGACATGATAGCTGGTTGAATTGACATTGTATTCCAACTGTACCATCATGATATAAATGTTCAAAAGCATTTCAAGATCTTCATATGGTATATATGTATGTTTGGAGCCTCCTGAAGAAGCTGTCCAAGCAATAGACCATCTTCTATGTACATGCAGCTCCATTGGTCTTTTTACTCATTCTTCTTGCCCTATTTGCTTCCCTTCCCCCCACTCTCCTGTCCCAGCTGCTACCAACCTATTACAGGCACAAGAGAAGTGAATCTGTGTTGTTTGGTGATCTCTGCTAACAGCACTTGTGGCTGGCAAATTGTCCTGAGGCCTATGGTTGTAGGATGTTCTGTTAGAGCAGTAACTGGTTCCTTCTAGTGTTAGTCTAGATAGCTGGTGGGGGAATTAGATTCCTCTTTGCTTTTTTTATATGGGCAAATCTAATTCTTTACAGTTTCCTCAATATAATTTAAAGAGTAAGTTACAGGGCTGGGTTTCGCTTAGTTGATGATAGGATTTCAAAAAGGGAAATGAATCTTAGTTGATGGTGGGATTTGAGAAGAGTGGGCTGGGATGATAGGTTGCAGATCTGTACATAATTCCTTGAGGTGTTTATCCCCACACCTAGCCAGGACCTTCCCCCAGGAATGGTGCTGTTGGTCTTGGGCACAGGGGACTAGGGTGGCCATACCACCCCTTTAAAAGAGGACACTTATGAAAAATACATGATACAGGGCTACACTGAAACCAATGCAGCCCTACAACATGTATTTTTCATAAGCATCCTCTTTTAAAGGGGAGGTATTGCCGCCCTACAGGGGACCTGGGTAAGGGCCAGTACCATCACCCCATCTCTGGGAAGTAGAAGAGCCCAAAGTCATCCATGCTTTTATTACCTCGACATGGGGCTACCCTTGGTATTGGTTTGAAAACTGCAGCTGGTGCAGAATGTGGTGGCCCGTCCCTTAATGGGGATGGACCGACACGAGCATATAACACGGGTGCTTTGCTCTCCGCACTGGCTGCCGGTAGGTTTCCAGGCTCAATTCAAGGTGTTGGTGCTGACCTTTAAAGCCCTAAACAGATAGGTCCCACCTATCTGCAGGACCGCCTCACCCTCTGGGTCCTGGCGCGGCCCCTGCAGTCGGCTGGGGGCATCATTCTTGGGGTTTCCTGGGTGTCTACTGTGAGGGCGTTCTCCGTGGCTTGGCTGCGGCTGTGGAACTCCCTCCCGTTGGAGATCCGCTTGGCTGCCGACCTCCCCTCTTTCCACAGACAATTTAAGACCTGGCTGTTCCGCCAGGTCTTTCCCGAGGGAGATGGGGTGGATGGGCTGTGTTAGCGTCCGTGGGTGGGGGCTGGGTTTTTACATTGTTTTAACTGAAATTATTATGGTTTATTTTAATGTTTTAATATATTGTGAGCCGCCCCAAGATGCCTGAGGCAGGAGGGGAGCGGCATATAAATTATAAAAATAAAGTGGGAGATGTCAAGGAGAACAAGCCAAGGACCATTTCTTCTAAAAGTGGGCCAACAAACTGTGCATCTAAAGGTGGAGGCCTGTGGGAACACCCAGTTCAGGAAGCATGGAAGTGAGCAATCCCCTGATGAGCAACAGTTACTTAGAGAAGAAGTTAGCCTACAATTAGTAAAAAAGGCAGAAACAACAGCCAGGACAGGCATTACACAGACTGCACGGAGGGAATTGTAAATTTGGAGCTTTGTTCTGCAAATGCATATACTGGTCCACCTTCCATTACAGGTCAGAATACAGTCTACTCTCCAGTTCATCAGTGGAAGCATAAGGTTTAAGGAAGCCATAGGGAAAGTAGTTGCAGTAGCCAAAGGGAGACAAGATGGAGTGTTTCAGCAGAGGTGGAGTTGAGCCAGTGACAAGTACAAGTATGGTTTTAGATGCTAAGAGACAAATTTGCCTCTGTTAGAGATTTGAGAGAAAGATGAGCGTTGTTGTTCTTAATACCAGGTCCACATATGTGCTGGGTGCCTCTTAAAAGTGAGACCATGTCACTTCCCTAAAGAGATTGATAAAGTTTTCAAAAGTTCTATTTTGAAAAGTGGCGTTGGCATCTAGAAGTGTAAGGTCTTATGACTTCCAATGAAAATTGGTTCCTAAGTGCCCAAATCACACTGGAAAATGGGATTTGGGTTTCCAAGTCATTTAGCTTCTAAAAAATAGTTGCTTTACCTTTTTGTTTATTGACAAAGATTGCAGGTCCTGATGAACAGTGAGAAACCAAATAGTTAATTAACTAACCTGATATAATTAAATTGAAATAACTACTACTACATTTTGGTACTGTTCATACTGCATCTGCAAACAAAAGTAATTACTTCTCAATTTCCCCCAATGGTTGTGACAAACAATGTTACGTTTTTCTTTTTACTCCAAAGACTTCACGCTACAGTTACTTGAAAGTACAAAGTGAAGAGGAGTATGTACTAATTTTTTAGGAGTACGTAGTTCTCAATGTACTCCTGAAAATCTTCTTTTAGAGCTCCTGACATGAAAAATTCAGGAGTGAAAGTTTTTGTTTGTTTATTTTATTTAAGCAATTTTCTATCCTGCCCCTCCTGCTCCAGGCAGCTCAGGACGGCTCACGTCATAAAAGCACATAATACAGTAAAAGGGAAGGAAAACAGAACCAAACTCACCCTAACCCACACGCCCCATCCTACACCCCATTTCCCCCGCCAAAAGCCAGGCGGAACAGCCAGATCTTACACATATGGTAGAAGGAAGGGAGATCCGGGACCAACTGGGCCTCGGCCAGGAGGGAGTTCCACAGCCTAGGTGCGGCCATCGAGAATGCCCTCTCCATAGTGACCCCCCCGGGGTACCTTGAGACAGGCACTCCTGGCAGACCACAGAGGTTGCTCCAGGGCTCTGGGAGTGAACCGATCCCGCAGGTAAGTTGGGCCAAGGCTGTATAGGGCTTTATAGGTCAAAACCAACACCTTGAATTAGGCCCAGAAGACTATAGGCAGCCAGTGCAGATCCCAGAGCACCAGTGTAATGTGCTTGTGGCGGCCTGACCCTACAAGGAGATGGGTCGCCGCATTCTGCAGTAGCTGCAGTCTCCAAATCGTCACCATGCATAGAGCGCTTGCAAAAGTCCAATCTCGAGGTAATGAAAACATGGATGATAGTAGCCAGGTCATTATCTGAAACATACGGCCGAAGCCGTCGCACCAGATGTAATTGGCGGAATACACACCTCGCCACAGCCCCCACCTGGAGGTCCAGGTGCAGCTGCGGATCAAAGAGCATGCCCAGACTGTGAACTTGGAAGGCCAGGGGAGGGTGAATCCAATCAATGATGGGAGCCACCACAACTGCCTTACCTACTACCATCACCTCTGTCTTGTCGGGATTCAACCTCAATCGGCTCGCCTTCATCCGGTCCACCACAGCCACCAGACATTGGTTAAGCACCAAGACTGCCGGGCCTGGGTTGGATGAAAAAGACAGGTAGAGCTGGGTGTCATCAGCATATTGATGACAATGTACCCCATACCGTCTCACAACCTCACCAAGTGGCTGTATATACACGTTGAACAGGTGAGGTGACAGAATGGAGCCTTGCGGGACTCCACATGTGAGATCTCAAGGGGGCGAAAAACAGTCCCCAAGTACCACACGTCAAGTTCTTCCAGTCAGGAAGGAGCGGAATCATTCAAGAACGATCCCACTCACCCTGGCTCAGTCCCGCAGGTGAGTCACCAACATCTCATGGTCAACGGTATCAAAACCCGCCAACATCTAACAGAATTCACAGGGTCGAACAACCCTATCAATTCACGGTGAAGGTCAAAATCAAATCAAATCAAATCAAATCTTTATTAGGCTCTAGCTTTCGCCATGGCCAGAAGGAAAAAAAACCAAGGAACAGGAAGGGAAAAACGAAACATCAATACTTCTGCCACACAAGCTCAACCAAAATTAAAATTAATATTAAAATTAACAATAAAATTAACAATAAAATGAGTAATAAAACCCCATATACTGATACATCAAGAATACTATAACATAGACATAATATACCTTTGTAGCCATAATTTATTCACATAAGATAAGTTAACCACTTTACTCAATAACATGCTATTATTTCGCAATAGTACGTTGTTTTTTCACAAGAATTGTGACATCAACACTCTCCCCTGGTAGGGCAGCCGAAATATAAGCAGAAAAATGCATCTTTGTTCCATTGATCCCCCTGCCAGGCCCCCCAACATATGTATTTATCCTCTCCCTCTTACTTTAAACTTAATGACTCATCCTTCACAGAGGTCATGTCATTGATGTATATCTCCTATCCACACTTCCCAGCACATATACTTCCACTTACCCTTTAACATTGATTACAATTGTGGCCTACAAGATGTGGCTTGCTTCCACCTGATCACATTATTTGTAACCGAGATCTAATACCCTCTCTTCTCTTAATCCTAAGAGTAAGGAACATTGTAAAGGATGTGATGTCACTAATGTGTGATAAATTTGCTAAATACCTTAAAGACTGTGATTGGGTAAGTTCCTTACCCTCCAGCAGAGGAGCCAGCAAACTCGCCCTTTGATGCGCATAGTAGGGGCAATTAAAAAGTTGGTGCTCCACTGACTCTATTTCCATAAAAGAGCATGAGCATACACGTTTTTGATAAGGGACTTTAGCATACCTGCCTTCCACCAATGCAGATGGAATAAGATTAAAGCGGAACAATGTATATTGTCCTGTCTCTTATACACATCTAGATGTGTATAAGAGACAGGTTGTATACAGGTTTTAATTTTGCCAAGGGTTTGAGTACTTAGGTAGGCAATTGAGAAGCCCAGTTTGCTCATTATTGATGCGGTGTGCCGAATCCATGGGTATGCTCTAGCTCCCTTGTGTTGAAGTTCTTCTTTCAAGCATAAAACTTGGAGTGAGTCAGATGGCAGGGTCAATAACTTGGCCCAATACCTGGCCAAGTTGATCCTTAAATAATGTTCTATTGAGAGCATATTTGTCTCAACTCTAAGAGCAGCTCCTGGGATACTATCTCCTACTTTTAACAATCTGCGCAGAAAGTGATTCTGTACCCGTTCCAAGTGCATTCTAGACCAAAGGTTATCATGGGAATAACCTTTGTTCGAAAAGCTTCAAGGATAATAGCAACAGAACTATCTCTTGATGAGTTAAATGCCTTAATCAGCATCTTTGTGGTGGCCATTGACACTCGGGCCCTGTTCGTAACATGTGGAATCCATGTGCCCCTAGGGGTAAATGTTACACCTAGGTATATAAATTTATTTACAACCTTAAACGTGGCCCCCGAGATTGTCCAGCTTATATTCCTTCGAAACCTTTCTCCTATTTTCATGATCTTAGATTTTCCCTGGTTCACCTTTAACCCATTTGCTGAAGCATACTCTAATAATCCTCTGATTGCTAATCTTAACCCTTTTTCTGTCTGTGCAAACAATGCCAGATCATCCGCATACTGTAGCGCATATAATGGATATGCTTGGATCTTAGGAGGGTGGGGACTATATTTCTTAATCCATTCTATTAAATCACACATGAAGAGATTAAAGAGGAGAGAGGCAAGTGGACAACCTTGACGTACTCCCCTTTGAATCGGAATTGGATCACTCATCACCCTTAGGGACCTTCCCTTTACTTTGGTCTCATTCTGCTCATGCAGTCCAATCAGTATATTTAACAGTAAGGGATCGATGTTATACCCTTTTAGCTTCTTCCATAAGAGGTGTCTAGGGACAGAATCAAAAGCCTTCGCAAAATCTACAAAGGCAATATATAGTTTCCCTGTCTTAATTCTGAGATACTTCATAATCAAGTGGGCCATTATAAAGGAACAATCTGATGTTGATCTTTTGGCCCTAAAACCATATTGCTCCACAGGAAGAATGCCCTTTTCCTCTGCCCACTGCTGCAGATGTTGAGAAATTATTGTTGAAAAAAGTTTACTTGTCACAGGGAGCAGACTTATTGGTCTGTAACAAGTTGCGGTGAAGGTCGTCGACCAAGGCCACAAGCGCAGTCTCCATGCCATACCCCGGATGAAATCTGGACTGCAAGGGTCCAGTTAACTGATTTAAGGCCTAACTGCTGCAAAGTATCTGTTCATTGGAACGTGGCTTCAGAATATATCATGTGGAGTAAAGGCCGATGGCTTGACTTGAGCCTGATGGCATCTGACTGCTCTTGTTGGGCCTGAGCCGGGCTCGCTGTCTGGTGGAGCTTCTCGTGATTGGACTGGGCCAGACTCCCAAGTTGCGGGTGGCCCTGCCAGCCATGAAGCACCATGACATTATGGTGGTCCATAGGGGTGTGGGCATGATTGGATAATTTTGACTTGTTAAACAGACTCCACTGTATGTTTATGAACCTGTTTAAGACAGTACCTTAAAATACTCTCCTCAAAGACATTGCTGAGACAAAGAGCCCAGAGCTAGTTTGAGTGAAACAGAAAAGTCTGGGCTTCATTGCCCACAAGAATTGGTGAGTATAGGCTGGCTTAGAGTGTGCACATCTAAACTGAGTATGGAGACATTCAGATTATTTGGGGAGAATGAGGTAGGACACCTTCCATATCACTGTCTTTTCAAGCTGTTATTCAGATTGTCTTTATTGCATGGTTCAAGTGCATCTATCTATTTGTGGCTTTATGCCTGGTCCTTCAGACATATCCATAAACCCTTGTTTTGATTCCCAGGGTATTTCCTTTTAAGATATGGCAAGATTCAGTAATTATTCAAAAATCTATAGCAATCCAGCTTTAGCGATTTGATTCTTCTTCTTCACTTATACCAGTGCAAATCAGAAGTAATTCAACCGATGTAAGTACAGCTACACCAAAGTGATAAGAGAATCAGCCCCCACAACATTGTGTCTTGAAGCTGAACGTGATATATGCAACTTAAGACAGGTCCCCGAGGCTTGCACAAGGACATAGAGATGGAAGAATAAAATATTTCAGAAACTGCAATGACTCTAGTCTCTCCAGTACTGTGCTGTATATTAAAGGTGACTTCTTGCAGTAGAAAAGTGGAACATATGATGATATGAGAAATTGTATTAATAAAATGGGAATCCTTTGGCCAATTGCTTGGTTTTATTTCTTTTTTATATATATAAAACAAGTTTTTATTTATTTGGATTTATAATTCTCCCTATGCTGAAGGGCCCAGGCATGTAACAGCTCATTATAAAACAAAATAAACTATAAAATATGTATAAAATAAATATGCAATATAAAAAAAAAATCCTTATAAAACTTCCTAAGAACTTAACTCTGTCTGCTGAGCCATAGTGAAAGGGTAGGATATAAACTGAAATAACTAAATAAATGCCTGGCCAAGTAGAAAGATCTTGTATTGGTGCCAGAAAATGCTCACTCAGGCTGGTGTATCTCTAGAAGACTCCAGCATTATGAGGTGGCCACTGAGAACACCATAAAACCAAGGGTCTACTTATGATGATTAAAGATTCATGGAAATCTTCTCAAAAGCGAAAGTGTTAGACCTTCAGTATCTTGAGCAAATTTCAGTTTGAGGAATTAAATTCTTCACACGTACTACCCACAATTTCAACCTGCTAAAGAGGGATATAAGACCCACTGCATGACCAATAAACCCAGCTGCCATACACTCTTGCATGCTCGCATTCACACACATTTCCTGGTAGGGGCAGAGCTGGCCCTAGGCATGTGCAACGTGTGGTCGTACATGGCACTGCATGGTCCCACAAATCCTGGGTCTGGCCTTGGGCAGGGTTGGGGCACAGGGCTGGATTCAACAGCAGCAGGGATCTGGGCCCTTGGGGAAAGTGGGAGTGGGACTAGCTCCAAGCAATTTATTTATTCTATTTATATTTTTATGCTACCCTTCCCCAACAGCTCAGGGTGGCTTACAACACACATAATACAATTAAAAGACTTTAAAATAAAACACAGTAAAAAACCCTACCCAGTTCATCCCCAGCCCCCCAACAGCCTCCTACCCACTCCCTATTTCTGCCTGCCAAAAGCTTTAATAAAAAGAAAGGTCTTGCATCACCTCTGAAAGATGCTCAGGCTCGGACTCAGCTGAACCTCCAGGGGAAGGGAGTTTTATAACATTGGGGCAGCAACTGAGAACGGCCTCCTGCGTGCCCCTGTTGTATGGACAAGCGTGGTAGATGGAACCCACAGGAGGGTGCTCGCGGCTGACCGCAGGGGCTGCAGTGGGGCATGGTAGTGGGGCCTAGGCCGTTGATGACTTTAAAGGTCAAATCCAGCACCTTAAATTGTGCCTGAAAAGCTATAGGCAGCCAGTGCAGACTTTGGAGCACTGGTGTAATGTGCTCCTGGAGACTCGTCCCCAAAAGGAACTGAGCTGCCAAATAGGCCAGCTCATAGGTGACTGATAACTGGCGATGGTGGTGGTACACAGGATGGAGTGGGGGTTGGGCAGGGGTTCTGTAGGTTTCTATAGTACTTCCAAAAATCTGAGGGGGCACGAGTCCCTCTGTGTCCTCCCCACCCCCCATGGGCCAGCTGCAGGGGAGAGAACCATGCTGGATTCAACAGTGGTGTAGCTGACAGAGGGTGGGATGGCTGGGAGATGGTGGGGCGGAGTAGCAGCGCATGGGAACCCCAGCAATGCCTACATGCTCTGGTGTTGCATGTACACAGGGATTCTGGCAGTGGCTGCCTGAACACTAGAGCACTCTAACACTCTGGCAGCCACTGCCTCCAAATGCAGGGCTTGGTCTGCCCTAGACAGAACTGCAGGATTTCCCCTTGAACGTAGGGCTGTCCCACCTAATGTGGGACTGCTGGGAGGCATGTTCACATGTAGATACAAATGCATCCTTAATTTTAATTGACTAAGTCAGCCACTTAGAAAATAGACTTTGTTTTATGAGTCAGATTACAATGCAATTTTGCTCAGCAGCTGCCACACTTTGTGATAAACGTAGTTGCATATAGAAGAACTTAGGTGTCATTTTTGATCATGCTCTATCCATGAAAACATGGGTAGCTGATATGGTTCAAAGTTGCTTTTTACAGCTACACAATTTGCTAAATAAGCGATACCCTTATTTAATTCAGGCAGGCTTTAATGAATTCGATTTGCACTAAATCTGGACCTGGTGCTTTGTTGTTTTAGAAGGTCCCTATAAGTGCTGTGATCTCCTGGTTTGTGACCGCCGGCCAAGCTGACAGGTCACCAAAATCATTATGGGGCTGAAGTAACCTACATCTCTTCGAAGAACATTTTCCAGGTAGTAGAAGGGATAGGGAGAGTCCATCCTCTTCTGGGTTTCCCCAGTGCTCCGTTTATCAACTGCCAGAATGACCTCGAATTTTTAGCCCGAGAAGCTTCAGTAAGAGCCCACCACGTACTCTCCCCATACGCACGCTTCTTATGCCTAATTAGCTCTCTATAATCCTTTTTCTTGGAACAAAAGGTTGCCAACAGATCAGGAGAAGGGCATGACCGATAAGCTCCGTATGCGGTCTTTACACCCCTTCGGGCCTTCCTGCAGTCAAGTTCATACCATTCCCTAGATCCTTCTTTACTTTTCCTTTGCTTCCTCTTGGTCTGCGAGAAATCCCAACTATGTTGGTACAAGCGCAGACCGAGGCTATCAAAGTCATCAAGCACAGAATGAACCTTTTCCTCCCAGACTATATACTCCTTGCTACTAACTTCAGGGGCCCCCTACAGGAAGGAGCTCAAGGCATCTGCCAAATGCGAGTCCTATCTGGTGGAACAATAGCCCACCAGCCCCAATGATGGATAAACCCCACTGGGAAGGGGAAGGGATCCCTTTCCAGGGATGGTAATGTCCAGGGAGAGAGGGAGGTGATCCGAGCCCACACCATGTCCCACTGCAAAGTCCTTTAACAAAGGGCATGACACTATATAATCCACCACACTAGACCCCTGGACCCCGATGCAGGTATATTCGCCCTGAGCATCGCCAAAGCCTGAACCATTAAGTACGTACAAGTGCAGCCCGGCGACCAAATTCGCCAGTCTGATCCCAGACGCATTGATCTTCCCATCCCTAGATCATCTGGGGCCCATCCCCTCAGGGGGCAAAGGGACCGGGAATGTGCAATAAGGGGCTATGGCTCTTATTGTGCCATATTGTGCCACATGGCCCCGCAGCCAGCTGGGGCCCCGCACTTGCCTGCTGCCCAGCCAGGCAAGTGCGGGGCCCCAGCTGGCTGCGGGGCCATGTGTTGCCGCACATATGGCACATGCCTGGGGCCAGCCCTGCTGGGGAGCATCAAAGGCGCTCGCAACTGGGAACTCCACAGGACTAACTTCGGAATTCCCTTCCGATGGACGGGAAGGTGCAAAAGAATACGTTAGCTTGGATTGAACGGAAGTAACTGGTTTAGACAGCCTTTCGCTTCCCTCCGTCTCAATCTCCTGTGCTAGCGTAGGGTGCGGGCGCATACCCCGCGAACACAGTTCCATGAGGCACCTCAACCCCCCTGCCCCCCCCCCGACTGAAAAGCACCTCTGAGCGCAGGCTAGAATAGCTCTAGAATCCCCAGTAGTAAATGGTGTGTGGCGTCCCAGGGGAGGACCCAGAGCAGACACCTGCACATGAGGGTGGGAGGGGGGGCTTCTCCAAGGGCGACATTTAAGGGCGAGAACCCTTGTGCTCTCGCCCTTAGGCGCGTGCCTGTGGCTCTCACCTGGTACTTGCACTTGCTTTTCCTCCCCACAGTCAGGAAGCTCCGCCCCCTCTCCTCAGTGTCGCAGCTCTTCCCAGCACAGGTGAGATGAATCAATACAGCAAGGCAGAAGCTCAGCCTACCAGCCCCGCTCTCCAAAAGTCCCAATGCCCTTATTTATTCCAGACTGAACTTGCCACAGTCACCCATTCCCTGGTGATGACGAGGCTTGATTTTTTTGTACTACTTCTTTGGGCTTCCAGGAGCAGTGCTGCTTCATCACTTGTAGTAATTCAGTGTGACTGCTTACTGGTTTGGGTAGCTGTGATCATATTATGCCCACCCTGTGCTCTTTGCATTGGGTACCTGTAGAGAAGCATGTTGCATTTAAGATTGAACTTCTGGTTGTCAGGGCCCTAAACACTATATGCCAGAAATGGGGAATCTCAGACCCAGAGGCCAAATGCAGCCCATGGCTAGTCTTTATTTGACCCCTCTGTGGTTCCTGGATCTGGCCCCTGGTTCGAGTTCCTACCCCCAAGCACTGAAAGACAGTTGAAGGCAAGGGAGCAGAAATGAGGGCATGCACTCAAGGATAGGGGACAGATGTATGGCACAGATCCATGATCTGAACCCTCCTCTTCTTGCATGCACCCTCTAAACATCCTTCCCCCAACCTCTTGGAAATTGTACAAGGTGGCCCCCAGGGAGGGAAAAGGTTTCCCATCCCTGGTATAGGCCCTTGTGAAGAACTCCAAGCGCCATTTGCAGACACATAATTTGGGTGAAATTTCATAGGAACAACAGGTGCAAGGTCCACTCTGATATAATTGTATCTCCCCAGATAGATTTAAAAACTATGTTTCAAAGCAAGTAGATGATGAAATTTCTCAACCAAGCAGTTGAACATTTGTAAAAGCAAAACTGCATATTTTTTTCTGAAATGCCTCATTCAGCCTCAACCACATGTGAGGCAATGAAGTTAAGGCAGGAGCTCCCGCCTTAACGTCTGTGCCGTGTAAGCAGTAAAGATGTTGTACAGTCTTGCATATTGTGCTCACTTACAACTTGGGCTCCATGCACCCACACTTTGCCTAGGTCTTTCAGCCCCAGTCCTCTTCCTCTGCAGATTGGGGGCAACACTGATGCTGGGGACAATGCTATATAAAAGTTTAATAAGAATTTAAAGTTGGGTACATATTGCAATTAATAAAATGGAATGAGCATTGGAAGAAATGGAGGCAACAGCAGTGTCAACTTGGAAATAAATCCTATTGTCATTCCCGCTTGAGCTATGCCCCTCCACCCCAGATTCCAAGATTCCATAAAGTGGCTGTGAAAGAATACAACAAAGGTGCATCTTTGGGAGTTTGCAGGGGCAAGAGGGTGGTGTGGCAAAAATGAGTAAGGCACCAGGGAAAATGACTAGAATAGGTGGAATTATAGGCAGGAACAGGGATAAGGTGCAGCAGCAAGGAACTGGTGGAATGACAGCTGGAATGCCATGACAAACAGGTAGAATGGCAAGGATATTAGTGAAATTAGTGATTCAGATGAGTGATAGGATACCATGGGTAGCACTCCCATCATCCCACCCAGTTTCCATAGCTGGCTCCCTGCTCTTGCACTCCCTCCTTGTTCTTCCACCACCTCTCCTGTTTCTTTTGTTGTTGTTGTTATAAACACACCCTTACTCCTGTTCCCTATCAGAGATACAGCTCATTGTATTACCCAGGAGTCTTGGGTTCTCTGTAAGGGGAATGGTTACTGGGTGGATTAGAGAAGGGGGACTAGGCTTCTTCCTGAATAAACACACCTCCCAACAACTCTCTGCCCTGTGCCAATGCATACACTCCCCCTTCCCCCACCCTTCAACCCAAATGGAAAGGATGTAGGGAGAGGAGGGGTTGATAGGCCAGCACATTTCCCCTTCATCACCTTCTGTCCCCAGCTTCAGTGTTGTCCCCGACCTGCAGAGGAAGAGGCTTGGGGCTAAAAGACCAAGACAAAGTGTGGGTGCATGGAGCCTAAGTTTTAAGTGAGCACAATATGTGAGACTGTACAACGTCTATATAAATACTTGCAAACTTTCCCCTGTGGTTAATTCTCTTTGTGCCGTGGTTGGAGAACTCCCCTGGGGTTAGTGGAGGAGTTTGGCTCAATATGTTTCATGATGATGGAGGAACAGCAGATTCCATGTGTTGTTTTGTTTTTTGGTGGACTGTAGATATGTAGTGGTAGGTTTTTTGGTTGTTCTATGTACGATGCGAGTGAAATTGTGTGGGTTGTAGTGGATGTTAATGCTGTCCTCTATCTGCAGGCTCAGTAACACAACAATAGTTTGATTCGCCTTTGGAAAGATAATTTCACAACTAGGAGTCAACACATTATTTAAAGTGACGATCTGTACATACAGAACACAGCTGCTGCTGCGGAGCTTTCTCTGGCTCCCTCATACAACAAGGAAATGACCCTTCTTGCTAAAAGATGCAGCACAGTAATGGGGATAGTGTTAATTGCAGCCAGTTGCCAGTTCTTTAAAGTACTGCAGCATCATGGATTTTGCATCCGACTTACCCCATACTGCCATTTATCATGACACCTGGACAAATCTACCACATAGTATCAATGCGGTGATCAGTAGCAGAGGCACCTTAGATATTTTCTAAATGTACTGTAAGTGAAGATTTGTGAGCAACTGTACCCCCTGTCCACTTATAGAAGGATAGGAAGAAAACAAAACCTCTCCCACTGCCAGAAGAGTAAAGAGGATGAACAGATGCCCAGTATTGCCAACCCTAAATATTCAAAATTGACTTACGCCGCTCAATTAACAAGATTGACTTAAAATATGAAGTTTATTAAAACACAGGAAGTTTGGGATTCCTTTTATTTGCCATTTGGTTTTGAGCCCTCAGTGTACATACGGCAATAATAAATTCCCTCTGGATCCTTCATTATTAGCTGTTTTTATACCACCAGCACCAGAGATGTGCCCCTAACATCTTTATACTCTGGTGCCTGGCAGTAAGCCTGCTTCGGTACATAAAATCATTTCACACATTTTCTTTATCCTCATCTTTGCCTAGCTACATCCCATTGCCAGAAGATGCAATGTTGCTTTACCAAATGGTATCACAACCTGTGATGACAGCTATCAAATGGCTAGATGTCCTTCTGGTGTAACTCCAATGTAAGCATTTTATGCCAAAAGAAAACACTACCCTCAGTGGGCAAACTTCTGTTCTCATCCACTCTTCCCACTTCTAAACTATATTCTTTTTATCATCAAATACTTATTTTTCTTGGGATTGTTGTAACTACTGACATTTGTTTAGCATGGCAAAGGTGTATGCTAGCAATTAAGTTTCATAAAAATATACTTTCTTCTCCCAATCTTTTTTGATTGTGGCGCACTTAACTGGACCTAATTCTGGGGTGGTTCTATTCGAATTAGTCCATATCTGACTAGCATACTGTAGTTCGCCCTAAAGATGGGACTCTGCTAAACCAAATTTTATGTGCAGATATTGCTTTAAGTTAAAATCAAGTTTTTTCAAAACTGACTTGTGATTTTGATGCATCAGTTTTGAGTGTCTGGCTTGAAACTTCCCTCATTTTCAGAAGACATGACAATTGGTTCTCTTTAAGGTATACGAAGTTGATCATATAAAAATTAATGCACCAAAACCATGTCTGTTTAGGAAAACTAAATTTTTAAGCTAGTGGGTTATTCACATTTATTTTCAATGCTTGCAAAGCAGGACACAGAAGTATTTATTCATATGTCAAAACCCTTTGGTGGCAATAGGTTGATATCCATGACCTGAAATCTGATGGCGACTTGAGTTTTCCAAGTCTGTCTTAAAGGCAGAATAACAATTTTTAAAAGGCATTTGAGGCAAAGTAAACATTCACCATTGTTAACGGTAAGGAAAACGGGAGACGGTGACCACACAAATATTTAAAGCCTTGTTCACACTTATTCCCTCTAGTTTGAGTAAGTAAAGTAGGAATCAAAGAACTGGCTATTAAATTTAAGAATAACTGGAGTCTGGTTAGGCAAATAAAATGTCAGAGAGTGCATATGTAGTTGTAGCTTCTGATGTGGTATACAGGAAGCATACAACCACTTCCCCCCCCCCCACAATGCGTGAATTATTGTGAGACCAATTTAAAATAAGTACATAGACATTAAAGAACTTAATGAAAATCTTTGTATCCAGGATTGTAATATTTACTCTCATCATTGTGTATCTCACAGGAGGAATCTGATTTAATTTCTAGTATTACCGAGCATGCATTTGTCTTGTGTGTGTGTGTGTGGATGGAATAATAAAGCCAGCTCTACAAAATTGCCATGAAAATTTACTAGTCCAGACCAAAAAGAATCTCCTCCTCTTTGCCACTATGACTTATATGATGAAAAAACCAAATGCCCTAGGCATTTGGAAGAGTAGACTATTATAAGGCTCGGTGAAGTATAGTGAGGAAAGGATTGTGCTTTCATATGAGAAACAGCTGTGATCATTTATTTTTTAAAAATCAAATGAGATTCTCAATGAAATGTGTTCTGTTTGTACTCCATATTATTAAATTATTAATTGACAGAGGTTTTTATAGTAATCATGCTTTTCAATATTTTGACTGAGACATCTGATTCTCTTAATGCTTTCTTTTTTAGGATTTTTTCTTTCTTTCCAGATCTGGGGAAATAGCATTTTCCTGTCAATGTGTGAGCAAGCTGCAAATGATTCCTTTGCATTTTGAAGCAACATTCTTTCAATCAATAATATATTGATGCAACTTTCAAAATGCAGTTTGTTTTCAGGCTAGACCATCAAAAGATGTCAGCTTGTTTTATTTTTAAAACATTTATCCCTTAGAGTAGCTAAACTAGTAAACCAGTTAACTGCAGGTGGTTTCATTTGCTAATCAGATGGGTAATTGTTATACACTCTTTTAAAAAAAAAAGAAGACAGCTGCATGCAGTTGCTATACAAAAGTGTAAAGAGTTTTTTTAGCATGACAATGAAAGCAGCACCTGCCTTTCCAATATGTTCTACAATTGCTTGCAACACTATAGAAGATATTTTTATCTGAAACCCCTGTTTGGATTATAATTTTCTGAAAATGTATCTTTTGGTTAGGTTTTTTTAAACATTTGCTTTCAGCCAAAAGGTAAAACAATTTTGGGAAGTTAAGAAGAATTCTGGGAGGCGTTTTAAAAGTTAACATCACAATTTTAAAAAAATGACCCATTCCTCTCTGTTTTTCATCTGATAAGAAAACAATCTTGACTTCTTCTTTTTTTTTAATGAAGTTTAAATATTTTAGAAATGGCTTATTTTTAAACTGTAAGGTTTATTATATGCTTGGAATCAGTTCTGCAATCTTGCAATATACCTAACTCACCATAATCTGCAAATTTACTCTTGCCTCTTAGTGTGTCTTCTGCCTAAAATGCATGAAAAAATAAGTGTAGAAGTAAACAAGCATTTGTAAATCACAGAACCAATGCATTTGCAAAGCCATGTGCTTGAAGTACTATACACATTTCATGTATTTCAGTGGATGACCATTAGACACACATGAGCAATCAAGAAATTGAATCCTAAAAGCTACTGTATATTAATTCTGTTTTGTCTGTAATGTGCTATTCCAGATGAAAATTGAAGAGATTATGAAGGTGGCCTGTAGAGTCCCCATCACAGAAAGACTTTAAAAATAGGCTAAACACGTTTCTCTTAGGGATGGTGTAAAAACAGTTCGCTGTGTTTGCAGGTAGGAGCACGGACTAGATGTCACATTAAGGCACCTTCCAGCTCTAAAATTTGATTAATTAAAATGCACAGAGGTCAAAAAAGAGAGAGTCATTGTTGCGCAGCAACTTTAAATTGATCATGTTGTGTAAAGGTAGTAAAGACAAGCCCACCAGGGCAAGAACCTGTAACTAATTAATTAATTGTGCCGTGTCAGGTACATTCCTGGCACTATATAAATGCTTAATAATAATTATTGATATAAAATCATGAACTAGATGAGTAGTATGGGCCTCTATCTTGTATGGCCATGATCCTGAGGCTAGTGTGGCTGTGCTGAGGTGATCTGTGTCAGCACTGACCCTGGTGCTGTAATCCATTTCACATGGGCTTCTGGTAGCACTAAGTGAATGGCTCTGCAAATGCCCTAGCAATGGGGTGGAACAGTTCCTCACTTGAGGAAAATGGAGTGATAACTAGTAACCGACATAGGTTTGCTAAGAACAAATCATGCCAAACCAATCAAATTTCCTTTGCTAGGGTGACTAGTGTAGTAGACAGTGGGAATGCAGTAAACTTCATATATCTTGACCTTTGATAACAGTCCCACATGACATTCTCCTAAGTAAACTGGGCTGGATGGAAATAATAACCATTAGGCAACTTCACAAGTGACTGAAAAGCTGCACTCAGTAAATAATAATTACTGGAATGGTATCCGATTGTGAGGAAGTATCAAAGGATGTCCCACAGGGGTCTGTCCTGGGTACACCCCTCCTGAGCATTTTCATTAATGTTTTCGAGTAGAGTATACTCATCAAATTAGCAGATGACGCAAAACAGGGAAGGGGTGCAAACATGTTGCTGCATATAGGAATGAAAAAACAGAAGCGCAAATATAAACTGATTAGGCAGCAGCCCTGGAGAGCGGGCTCTGGGAATTGTGTTGAATCATAAATGGAATATGAGTTGTCAAAGTGACACTGCTGCAAAAAAAGCAACTGTCATTTTGGGCTGCATTAACAGGCTCATCATTTCCAAGACACAGGATGTGTTTGTGCACTTTTACTCAGTGATAGACCACACCTGGAATATTGGGTTCAATTTTTGGCACTGCACTTAAAAAAGGATGTAGACAAATTGGAGAAGATTTAGAGGAATGCAACTAAGGGTAAAAACAGATGTGCGGCATGGCAACTCCCTGGCCTGGGGTGGGAAACCGCAGCCGACGTGGCCCAGGGAGGGGAGGGGCACTGAACAAACATCTAAAGCTGGAGAGCCGTTCCACTGCCTGCACACCCCAGGTGGGGCAGCGAACTAAACAAACGGTTACGGGTGGGTGGGGTGGGTGGCCCTGCCCCCCCAGTGTCCCCCCCCATNTCTATCTTGTATGGCCATGATCCTGAGGCTAGTGTGGCTGTGCTGAGGTGATCTGTGTCAGCACTGACCCTGGTGCTGTAATCCATTTCACATGGGCTTCTGGTAGCACTAAGTGAATGGCTCTGCAAATGCCCTAGCAATGGGGTGGAACAGTTCCTCACTTGAGGAAAATGGAGTGATAACTAGTAACCGACATAGGTTTGCTAAGAACAAATCATGCCAAACCAATCAAATTTCCTTTGCTAGGGTGACTAGTGTAGTAGACAGTGGGAATGCAGTAAACTTCATATATCTTGACCTTTGATAACAGTCCCACATGACATTCTCCTAAGTAAACTGGGCTGGATGGAAATAATAACCATTAGGCAACTTCACAAGTGACTGAAAAGCTGCACTCAGTAAATAATAATTACTGGAATGGTATCCGATTGTGAGGAAGTATCAAAGGATGTCCCACAGGGGTCTGTCCTGGGTACACCCCTCCTGAGCATTTTCATTAATGTTTTCGAGTAGAGTATACTCATCAAATTAGCAGATGACGCAAAACAGGGAAGGGGTGCAAACATGTTGCTGCATATAGGAATGAAAAAACAGAAGCGCAAATATAAACTGATTAGGCAGCAGCCCTGGAGAGCGGGCTCTGGGAATTGTGTTGAATCATAAATGGAATATGAGTTGTCAAAGTGACACTGCTGCAAAAAAAGCAACTGTCATTTTGGGCTGCATTAACAGGCTCATCATTTCCAAGACACAGGATGTGTTTGTGCACTTTTACTCAGTGATAGACCACACCTGGAATATTGGGTTCAATTTTTGGCACTGCACTTAAAAAAGGATGTAGACAAATTGGAGAAGATTTAGAGGAATGCAACTAAGGGTAAAAACAGATGTGCGGCATGGCAACTCCCTGGCCTGGGGTGGGAAACCGCAGCCGACGTGGCCCAGGGAGGGGAGGGGCACTGAACAAACGGTTACGGGTGGGTGGGGTGGGTGGCCCTGCCCCCCCAGTGTCCCCCCCCATGATGGACAGCCATGGTGGCTCCTACCCCGAGGCAGGTATGGCGAGGGTGAACATGTGCTAGCCAGCACTGGCCTGTGTGTGCCCTTAGCCCAGACTGCGTTGTCTGAGATTTTTTGAGGATGCAGCCTGGGCTAGCTGCCTATCGTGCTGGCACAGTCCCAGGCTAACATCTGGCAGTGCATAAACACCTGTGCTGGTGCGTCCTGGGCCAGAGTGGGCCACTGTCATGTGTGGTTTTTACCCATATTTGTTAAACGGGCAGGTAGACAAGCTAAATAAGGAATGACTGAAAGAATTGAACATGGTTAGCCTAGAGAGAAGAAGATTCGTGGGGGACATGATAGCAGTTTCAAATATCCAAAAGGATGCCACAGAAAAGATGGTGAGCACTAGTTCTCCACTGTCACAGAAGAAAAATTAAGAGGAAATGGACTTGCAGTCGTGTAGATTTCGACTACATATTGGGAGAAACTTCCAATCTTTAAGAACTGTTGGGCAATGGAATAAGTTTCTCAAGAGGGTTTTGGAATCTCCTCCTTTGGATGTTTTCAAAACCCAGCTGGAGAAGCATCTGTCTGCGATGCTGGAAGTACAGGATATCCTGCCTAGGAGCAGAGGGTTGGACTAGATGACCTTAGGGTTAGAAGTTACATCAACAGTTCTATGATTCCATGAATACCAACAGGTCACTATGCACATGGTCTCAGAGGTTGTTAACAAACGTGACTGTGGCCTGCTTAGGTCCATGAGCCACCAGCACATTTGTTGGCTGGGTGGCAAATGTTGACCTGGGTTTGATCCTGGGTGTGTTGGCTGTTAGCCTGGTCTGTGATCCTAGACACTTCTGTGATCACAGCCCGGGCTAGCCACCAACACACCAAGGCAACAGTCCACCCATCGCATGCGTTAGCCTGCCCATCATAGGGTGGGGGTGGGGCACTGGACGCAGTGTGGGAGTGCGGCCGTGCAGCTCCCTGCCCTCCCGGGTGGCCCACGTGCTGGCAAGTTCGTTGTGCCAGTCGAGCAGGTCCAGACCATGTTGCTGGCGTGTCAACCTGGGTTGGGTTGTGACAGCGGCACTCTACTGTTACATCTTTTAACACCCAGTTTACACTCCACTTGGTGTCTTGCAAGCATTCAAATTTTTTTGCATGCACAGTGGAGCCCTGTGAGTGGCAGGTGACACTCAAGCCCTGTATGGAAGAGGGCCAGCAAAGGACTTGTTCACACAAACACTCTGAATTTGCAACTCCTTAATTCACTTTAACTCTAGTCTTGTTCATATGAACACCGTTTAAAGTAGATGTCAGGCACCTACTTGAGACAGGGCTGAGTAGAGTTCACAGCGGATCAAAGAGGCAACAAGTCCAAACAAGCAGTTTCGAAACATAACCAGAGTCCGGGCCAAAGTCAGAACTGGAGAGGCAGTTCAAATGGGTGGGTCAGGCAGGAATGGGAACACCAAGACAGTGCACAGGCAACAGGGATCAGGAGTGTAGATCCAGAAGTCAGGACCCAGGGGACAGAGGCATGGAGCCAGGAGCCAGAGTTCAATGGCAGGAATCAGAAGACAGCAAACCAGTCACAAGCACAGAAGCCTAGTTGTTGCTCTGCCTGCCTTCTACTTGTAATCACATGCCTTTATATACTGGACATGCCGAACAAGGACCAATTGGGGACTGGTGGATGGAAACCCCATCAGGCTGTCCAAAGAGTCAATGGGACCACCAGAGCCAGGATTGAATCTGGCCTTAGCGTGAAGTTGCCAACCACCCACATCAGGGTCCCAGAGGCACTGGTTAGAAACCCAGCTCCTTACGTTATGGTATTATGGCTAAAAAGGAACGCACATGCTGGAGTATCGTATTCCTAGGCAGCAGAGGGACTGGGGAGGAAAGTGAAATGTGGACAGGGGCACTACAAACTCTTTTGCTGCTCTAGGTGACCTGACAACTGCTGCTCCCTCCCCAAATGCAGCCACAGAGCTTGGCAGCTGTGACTGGATCAGGAGTGGAGGGGAGAGCTGCCCCCTTGAACTTGCCTTCTGAGGCAGCCCCATCCCCACAACCGCTGTTGCTGCCAATCTCCGTGGCTGGATCGGGGTGTGGGGCCACTTAGTGTGGCAAGTTCAAGAGGGTAGCTCTTTGTCCTTGCCCAAATCCAACTGTGGAGCTTGGCGGCGGCGGGGACAAGACTGCCTGGGGTGGCAAGTTCAAGGGGGTGCTCTCCCCTTGTCCCCATATCCAGCTGGCAATAAGCTCTGTAGCTGGATTAGGGGCAGGGAGGGCACCTAGACTGGCTTTCCTGTTTCCCCCCACCCCATTCCAGCTGTGGAGCTTGACAGTGGCTGTGGGAACAGCAGAGGTGGGGCCATCTAGGGTGACAGTTTCAAGTGGGTAGCTCTCACCCCCCCCCCCCCCAATCCAGCCACAGAGCTGGGCAGCGGCTCAGTCAGGGTGGAAAAGCCGCCCCCTTGAACTTGCTGCCCTAGGTGGCTGCCTGTGCTGCCTATATGGTAGCACCAGCCCTGAGAAGGAACGGGTGTTAGTTATGTGTGTTAACACCTAGCACTTGATCACACAATCGTTAATCTATCTGTGCAACCTGCTCCGGGGTCATTACTCTAGCTGGGTTCATGTAAATATTTGCAAAGTAGACTAGTATCATCAAAGTAAATACCATGGGACTAGGGTTGCCATACCTCCCTTTTAATCCAGGACGCTTATGAAAAATACATAGTGCAGGGCTGCACCACCCAAGCTGTACTCCCAGTGCCCCATCCCCTGCCATGCCATGACAGACAGCCATGGCGTTTGGCCATTTCGTCCCCTGCCCCAGGGTGGGTATGGCAGGGCAGAACAAAAGTGCTGGGCTGTGTTGGTCAGTGTGGGTGACCCTGAGCCTGGGCTGTGACCTCAGAGATTTTTTGAGAGTACAGCCCAGGCTAGCCACCTACCCGACATGGACAATCTTGGGCTAACATCTGGCAGCACCTAAACAGATGTGCTAGTGGGTCCTGGGCCAAAGTGGCCATTGTCATGTCGTGTTTTGTTTTTTTACAGAGTTTAAACATTTTTAATGGGAATCAAAACATCAGATTTTCTAAGAGCTGTGTCTAACAAGGCAAAAAGTCTGAGAGACAATCTGTGCAATGAAATTTTTTTTACTCTCTCTCCATGCGCGCGCGCGCACACACACACACACACACGTGTGTATGAAAATATATGTAATTGTTTTCACAGCTGGTGTTTTGGGGGAGATTTTCTATACTGACATGCTAATACTAATACTCTGTGATATCTAAAACGCCTTTAGCTCACCATTTACGCTTGTCTAAGGGATATCACGAAAGCATCAATTTTAGTAAGCCTTCATAAGTAATCCATCATGCATGGGTGACTTAATCAAATACCACAGGTACTTACCCGTTGCTTATTATTGTTATTTTCATTATTATTGCAGTTATCCTTATCTCATCTGTGGCGAAAGTGTTGAGAATTTCAGATGCAGTTCAACATGTTATAATCATGTCTCTCCACAAAATATAGAGCAGCACAAATCCTATAACCACAATTCGGATGCTATTTATGGTAAAATGAAGAGGGAAAAAAAACTCTTGTTCATTTTATAAGGGACATACAAAAGTTTAATAATTTTACAGGCCTGTAGAGGTAATTTCATTAAATATTAAACCTTTAAATGTGCAGCAGCTGATTAATTCAGTATATTTCTGAGCAGCTCATGAATGTTTAATACTTGTATGTTGCCTGACTGGATATAATTTAAACTGTGAGCTTCACCCAGTGTTGTAGGACTAGATATTCATCTTTTATTTCTAGGTCCAGTTCATAACATGATCCCTTCTATTGTTGGTATTAGTACTTCAGCCTTTAAGTATTTTTCTTTATTGTTTCATAAAACGTACTATAGAATTAAGTCTAGTTGATAGCTGCTCTTTAAACATCCCTTTTAACTATAATCCCCTTAAAAACAGTTCAGGTTAGGTTTGAACAACTTAAGGAACAATTTTGATGTAACCTTAGCAGTCGCTCTACTACCATTCAGCTATAAGAGTAAAAAGCATAGAGTTGTTATCTGAATCTTTATTTAGCTTCTTAGTTATGCAGATTTATTCTGTATTTGTGTTCGATTCACATAATAAATGAGCGTGAAGTGATTCAATGCTGTAGTTCAGCCATCTCTCTAGTTACCAGGATGATACTGTCATGCGAACATGCATCTAGCAGTAAGTGCATTGTGGACCAATACTGATTGCTAGTGCAGGATTGTGGCAAGGCATTATTTTCCAAGATCCTTTATTCAACTGTTCAAATGTTTTGGAACTATTTGCCCTTTCCCACAATTGTTGTCATCCCAAAAGTGAATGGATTTTTTGAAGATTTTAGAAAGGCTAGAGTTATGATCTCTCGTAGTTTTCATCCTGATAGGCCAAAATGGGAGTGTCAGGGTCATAACTTCCAGGTGGAGGGGCCTTAGACACCGATTGGTCCGGTGGGCACCACAGGCCGCACACCAAAGGGCCACACCCACCGAGTTAGGGTTGGTAGTAGGGTGGCTTGCAGGCCGCGGGCTAAAGAAGGCTGGGGGAGGTTGGGCTGTTTTTAGTAGGCTGGGAAGCTCTTAGTCGCGTTGCTTTTGGTGGGGAAGTCATTGGGGTAGGATATATTTTTATTTATTGTGTGTTGGGGGGAAGATAAAGGGAAGGGGTTATGGCCAGAACCGCTGGTGAGAGTGGTGGGGGCGGTCTAAGGGATGGTGGGGGACTGTGCCCCCCCCGGTGAGGGGGGGGATGGGGCACAATATTGGGGCAGCAGCCAAAAACGCCCCACTGTGGGCTCCCATACAAGAGTAACAGATGAAAAGTGAAAATCCCCCCCCTCCCCCCCCCTTTTAAAAAAACAACCTTCAAACTTTTACTCACGTGGCTGCCTTGCTCCGCGTCGAGGGCTGCTCTGGGACTCCTTTCAGCTCTGCAGGGGCAAGCAAGGTGGTGAGTTTGTTGAAGAGGCAGCTGCCTCACAGTAAACCTAGAAATGTATATTAAAAAACCCCACTGCACATACGAAAATGGCTGCCGAGGCTTTTTTGCATATGTGCAGCCCTTTCCCGAAATGGTGCTAGCAGCATTTGTGCCGTTTTGGAAAAGGACTGTGCATGTGCAGAACGGACCTCTCTGTTGTTTTGCGCATGTGCAGCGTGTTTGAATTTTTTTTCAAGATTCTCAGGAGATCTTGGAACGTTGGAGAGCTTGTTGAGATCTCAGTAACATTTCTCAATTCTTGTGAAAATCTCATGAGAATCAGAACAATTCTCAATTCAGCTCTATTGGGAGCCATATTACCATCATCTGCCCACCCCATAGCAAAGACTACTACTTGAATCGCAAGGGGCTCTTCTCTGTAGCTCTCCAAGCTGTAGTGGACTACTGTGTCCAATTTGTGGATGTGCTGGCCGGGTGTCCTGGGAAGAGCATGACATCTGCATCTTCTGCCAGTCCCCATTCTTTGACAGTATGCACACTGGTTACTTTGGACCCACAACTGAAACCTACATCAAGAGGGTGCTCATGCCACCAGGTGTACTGGGGGATCCTGCCTACCCACCAAAGACCTGGTTTATGAAGCACTGCAGCATTTTCTGCACCCCAGAGCATATGTACTTCAACAGGCAGCTCAGTGCCACCTGCTCTGTTGTGGGGTGGGCTTTTGAAGCAGTACTGGAGAGAAATCACATCCAAGATCGATTTCCAGCTGGAAACCGCTTGCCTGCTAACCACTGCCACCTGTGTTCTCCACAGCATCTGTGAGACCGGCTGAACAGAGCAGATAGCGCATAGCCAGAAAGATCTGGGATGTCTCATGCTAGCACAAACTCCTAGCCCATAAATGACAGATCATTAAATATTTTAATGGCTTTATTTATTATCAGTAAAGACTTTAAAACTGTTTTCTGTGTCTGCTGTTTTTTCCATCCAGCCCTCTCTCTCACTTGTCCAGCATACTTTCCCTCCTTGTCCCCCCACCCCCCTTTCAGCCTGTGCTGTTTCCTGCCTTTTCCATTTCCTTTGTGTTCGCTATTGACATTCACAGGCTAGCCAGCCGTAGGCATGAGCCTTTGCTTTATTGGCATTCACAGGCTAACCACGTCTGGGAATGGCAATAGGAAGCACAGAGGCACAGGAGTGCTGCCAGCCACTATGCCCCCACCCCCCGTCGCCCTCAAGTGCTTCCAACCACCAAAGAGACTTATTGCTATGCCATAGCGCCATCCTCCATACCCCCCGCCCCCCATGTTCACCTGCCCCTCACATGCAAGTGCTTGGCCAAAGACTCCTCACCCCCTGTATCAGGGCACCTGCCCACCCCTGTACCTTCTAGCCTCCCGCAATGCCGTAACGCCATACTGGCCCCACTCCCCCAGATTTCTCCCCTTTCCCAGAATAAGCATGGAAACCATGGATTGAGAAAAATATAAAACTTTATTAAACAATAAAAACATTAATTTAACTTTAAATATAAAGTTAAATGCTTTCTCAAAAATCTCTTCTGTGCCTTCCCCTTTTTAGTGCAGCTGGCCCCTCTTGCTTGAATGGGTGTAATGGTGGGGCAACATTCTCCTCCTCGCCCTCCTCCCACAGATCCGCCTGTAGAGATTGAGGACTAGCAGGAGGAGGTGGTGTGTTGAACTTACTAGTGGAGGGGTAGACACGCCTGGATCAGGACAGGTTGACTTACACAAGCACAGGGTGGAGAGGACTTGGGTGGTTTCCCTGCGGAGTTGAATGCTGGGGAAACCAGGGTGGGCGGGACCCAGGTGGAGTGATGTGAGCTGCCGAAGGGGTTTGGCAAATGGCGTCTACCTCAAGCAAGAATTGTTGTGCTTGTGGCAACTACATGCTAGAAAAGGGAGTTCTGGATCTGGAAAGATTGGGACAACGGATCTCCCATCTCCTTGCTCACCTTCTGAAGCATGCTGTGCAAGCGCTCTAACTAGTGCCATAGGTGGACCCAGTGCCTGTCCTCCCGCTGGTGATCCAGGTGGGCCTTGGCAGCAAAGGCCTTGTGTCTTGTGTATTGTTTTGCCACAAAAGCGTCCCATGCTTCCGGGCCACACCCTGAATAGCATCCGGATTCTCGTCCCCTTGCCTCGTGGTCTTCTGAGCAGCTCCCTTGCCAAATCCTCACAGCTCTGCCAGTTGCAGACTCGCAGGTCCTGGTTCTGCTTGGTGCTTGTGGCTGGGGGTTCCATCTATGCCCGTTGTGGTGACAGACCTGTAACAATGCAACAAGGAAAGCCATTGCTTCATACCACTGCATCCTGCCCCAGTGCTTCAGACCCCAGCTAACCTTCCCACCCAATGTAACAGCCCTCTGTCCACACTAAGGGAAGCGGGAATGAGTACATGGGATACGCTGCTGCTGTGGAGGTTGTTGTGGTAGGATCTCTGGGGCACATGGTTCTCCTCCCATGAGCATTGCTATTAGCATCCTCACTTCTTCCCTCCAGGGCTGCCATTTGGTTCCCACCTCCCCCAAGCCTGCTGTCCCTCCATGGTTCCTCTTCTTCCCTCCCCACCCCCCGAAGCCTGCAGGGCTGCCATGGTGCCTTTCCCTACCTCCCACCCGCTGTCCCGCCATGGTGCTTCTCCCTCGCCACCAGCCTGTGTTCTCGTCATGATCTATTCTCAGCCACTTTCTGCGCATACAGTTTGTCTCTGGTGCTGCTGTTTCTCAGGGAGTATCCTGCTGCTCCCCAGTGCTTTCCTGGCCACCTGTGAACACAATTTAAAATCAAAACAAAAAAACTCCACATAACTAGACAGCAATAAATGGAAGCCCACAGCCCACCCCCTCAGGTGTATTCACTTAGCATTCTCCCCTGCCACCTCTATAAACATGGCCTTTACGTCCTGCATATCCTCTATGAGCATCTCCAGTGGCTCCTGAAACAGAGGCTGGCGTTCTGTGTTGAGAGAGTAGATCGTCAGTCATGGTGTTCATGTCCTTATTGACTGTTGCTGGCTCTGAGGTGGGGACAGGCATGGAGGAATCTCTGCTGGCAGTCATGACGTCTGTTTGGGGGAGTGGGTGTGGCTGGAGCAGGAGCATTGGGAGTGGGTAGTTGAGAAGTTTCACTATCTGCTTCTGGCTCCTGGCAATGGCACAGCTATAGGGGTGTGATGCCACGATGGTTTTATCTATGCAAAGGAACCGGGCCAGCAGCTTGCAGTAGGGAGAAGTTTGTATCCCACGGCCAGAGGCGAAGTTGTTGTCCTGGATCTCCTTGTACACCCTGCACAAGTCCTTGGTCCACTGCTTGGCCTGAGTTCTCGTTCATGTCCCTGTTGAACCTCTGAAGTGCCATTTGTGATGAGATTTCCAGGAGCGCCAGCTCATTCGGATAGCCCTTCACCAGATAATATTATGCCTTCTGCTCCCCCCGTAGAGCGATGAAGACCTTAATCTTATCCTCGTTCTAGGGGATACACCTCTGGGTGGGTGGATTTGTAGGTGGAGAGTGCCCAGGATGGAACACTGGAGGTAGCAGTACTGGTAGTTGCCAGTGAACACAGGAAAGGAAAAAAGCCACATAATTAGATAGTAGTAAACAGAAGCATTTATAATGCAGCTCTCTAAATGCACCCCCCCACCCCCATGTGCATTAACTTGCCATAATTGATTGGCTGACATTCTGAGCCATGGCCACTGTGATGGAAAGCCTGTTAAGTTGCTCCTTAGAATGTGACAGTTCGTAAAGAGCAGGTGTTGGGCACATGTTGTAAACCAGGACGCGGTGTGACAATGAATGTTTGAATTTTGTACACGTTGGACTTTTAAGGTGAACCTAGAATGAGGGCGGAGAGATAGTCAGGCAGCAGTTGCTCCGCGAAGTGCCCTAAGTTTTTCTCCTGCAACTTTATGGTGCTGGTGGACCTGTATGCATGCAACACTGCATGCAACCTAATTGGTGGGATATGGGCACTCATTAGTGGGGTGAACAACTGGCGTGTACTAATGTCTCATTTGTTAATGCCCTAAAAGAGACCTTAAGATTCCCATTCCTAGACCCACTAGCAAGAATGTATGTGCTCTTCTGTTTGTTACAGACCTTGTTCCTAACTACTAATAGCTAATGAAAACTCTTCTTCAGCTCAGGTGCTGATGCTAAGGGCTTTTTGAGTAGGAGGATCTGAATTCTATATTTGTTGCTGAAAAAATTTAAATTATATGGTAAGAATAAATATTGAAATATTGGAATTTTAAGTGGTCATTCTTTCACCTTCGCACTGAACCAAATATTTGAGAAAGGTATACTCTGTCACTTGCAACCCTAAGGATTATATATGGAATTTACGAACACCCAGTTCTTTCCAAGTATGATAACCAGGGTTCCTAGTTTTTTCTTTGCAACAGAAAAACCAAGATTTTGCTTTTTTTTTCCAGAGAATTTTGCAGAAAATGGCAAAAACTTTCAGGTTTGAGAGGAGGACACGGTAAGCGTGGGGCAGCAAGGAGACAGAGGTTTGAGGGAAAGCAACCTGAAGGCATGTGCTGTGGAGGGGCACAGGCTCTGCATTTGGAGGGATGCCACAGATCACCTGTGGGTTGTGGAGGGAGGGGCACTATGAATTGAGGCGTTCAGATCTTCTGGACTTTGGGAAGAGGGAACAGCAGGTGAGCCTAATTGGGCCCATAGCAGCATCCCCAAGTGCCAGCCTCTATGTGGGCCCCCTTTCTAGTTGGCAGAGCAGTGTGAGACCAGGCTGGGAGGAGGAGGCAGTGAGCGCAGGGCTCACTGGGCTGTGGAGGGTGAGCAACCTAAAGGTGTGTGCTGTGGGGAGGAGGGTCTCTGCATTTGGAGGGGTGCCACAGACCTCTAATTCTTTTATTTTTTTACACTGTTGGTGGGACAGGTAGCTGCAAAATTGCATTAAAATGAAAATATTGTGTTCTAACTTATACCTATATTGTGGTATGGGAAAGTCAACTAGTGTTTACATTTAATCACAGAAAAACAGAGATTTGGAGGTTTTAAATCAGAGAATTTGGGTTTTTTTATCAGAGAATTTCCAATTTTTTGTCGCAGAAAACTAGGATGATGACCTTGTTAAAAATAAGGCTTTCCTTGATTCACTCTTCTGAAACACTGGTATAGACTATAAGGAGAAATGTGAAGGAACAAATAGGATTTTAGAATTCAGTTGTTTATTGTATTATTAATCCATGTTGTGGGCTAGCCCAAACATTTCTGAGGGAAGTGGGAGTTAGTGATGTGAAGGTTTTGGATGGGAATAAAAGACATAGGGTTCCCCAATTGTGTCAGTGATGCCTTTAGCTCATTTAGAGAGCTTTGCTCCACTATAATTATAGTAGTATATCAACTGCTGCAGCTGATTTTGGTAATTTCTGCACCACCACTATAATATGTTTGAGCCAGATATGATGTCTGTTCTATTGATTGCCTTTCTCAAGAAGAATGAATGGCACTAGTTTAAGAGAAATCAAGACTAAAGAAGGATGATATGGGGCTGGAGAATAAAACGAATACCCTAGTTGATCAGAAGACCAGGGCTGGGCTGAACATCAGATGCTTCTTTTCCAGCCTTGTAAAAAAGTACTTTTAACTATACTGGAGCCAACACAGACTGCATAAATGCACGCTTGGGATGATGATGAGCATTTGGGGCTTTTTGGCACACCACGATCAAGCTGGCATTCTAGACACTACGCTAACTTCACCTAGTTTATTATTTCTCTTAATCCCTCAATGAAAGATGAAGGCAAAGTTTGAAGAGCTTTTTTAATGGAGTCCAAGTTTGACATTGGAAAGGGATGATCTAGAACTTCTGTCCTGTCCTGGCCCACAATATCAGATTCCTAATATCCTGCTTCACGTCACTTAGTGTTCATTGGTGACCCGTGAAGGATTCCTTGATAGTCCAAACTCTGGATAGCCAATCCTGGAAAGTGACATGTTGCTCCAAGAATAGAACAGGTGAGATGGTAACACTTGGAGGACCTGCATACTGTACAAATGACTTGGTGGACTGTAGCAGATGGAAAGTGAGTCTTTATTTTTACAGTTACACATGGAGACAAGGAATTGCCCCTGATGCTATACACCATGGGTGGGGAACCTCCGGCCCACAGGCCAGACTTCTGTCTGGCCCGTGGCGCTTCTTCCTAGCTCCCATTCAGTGCGGCCCACCTTCTTGGATTTCATGGCCCATGGTCTCTCTGGTGGACTGCGCTAAAGGGAGCTGTGATGTGGTCTGGAGAATGAGCCAACTCCTGTCCCTGCAAACCTGCTGCCGGCCTCACTGGCTCCCCCAGGTTTGTGGCCACCTGAAGCTTTCCTGCATGCACTATGGAAACATGCATGCTGAAGCCTGGCTCTTCCCGCCGCTGCTGCCACCGCCACCACCTGGGTAAGTTTTGGTCTTTGGTTGGCCAACAGCGAGCAGTTGGCCAACCAACTGCTCGCTGCTCCCCCTCCCCAAGGTTTCCGTGTGTGTGTGTGCGCGTGCGCTTGTGTATGGAGGGGAGGTGTGAGAGAGTGAAGGGTGCTTGTGGGAGGACAAGTGAGTGTGTGTGTATGAGAAAGAGAGACTGAGTGAGGAGGGTGTTTTATGTGGGGGATAAGTGAATGAGTATGGGGGGAGGATGGGGAGGGAGGTTTGGGAGCTTTATGTGGGGAGAGTGAGGCATGGGGCTCAGGAAAGGGGAGGATGGTTGGTGGCTCAAAATATTGTTTTTCTATTGATTGGTTAGATTGCTTAATTGATTTTAAATTACCTTTTAATTTCCCTTTAGGTATTTTAAAATTGGATAATAATTTAATTGTGGCCCTTGGAACATTTTCAAATTGCAAATGCAGCCCCCAGACTGAAAAATGTTCCCCACTCCTGCTATACACCTTAACTGGAACTGCCAGGGCAATACTGAACTTGTCTAGCTGGAAGTCTTGCTCAGTATATAAACCATGCCAACTGAGTCACATTTTTCTGCTTTCTCTTTAATTTTCTTCTTTTATTTCTTTCTTTTTCCTCTGACCTACTCTCCATAATAAGGGGATTTCTCTTTCACAGCATAACTGTCTTTTAAATTTTATTTAATTTTACCCAGAGCAATGAAAGCTTTTAATCATAGGGGGAAAAAACATGGGTCAGCCTAATTATGGAAGACAATACTGGTTGAAAACCTGCAACTTACAGCATTTGCATGGATCTGCGTTATCTGTTCCTTTCAAGATCAATGCCACCAAAGAACAATGCAGCTTCCCATCCATCCTTCCTGAGCCAGAGAGCCTCCCTAGAGGTGCAAAGCATACTATACTTCCATTCCACTCAATACAGCCCTGGAGTGCTTCTGGCTCCCTTCCTGCACCTGGATTATCAGGTTGCAGTGGTGGCCAGGAGCACTTTTCACGAACTCCATCTGGTGAGGAGGCTGTGACCTTTTCTTTCTGATTCGGATGTGGCCACCATCATCCATGCTTTCATCACCTCAAGGCTAGATTACTGCAATGCACTCTACGTGGGGCTGCCCTTGATGACTATTTAGAAGCTACAGCTGGTGCAGAAACCGTGACTCATCTCCTTTCGGGGATGTGTTGTCAGGAGCACATTACACCAGTGCTTCAAAGTCTGCACTGGCTACCTATAGCTTTCTGGGCACAATTTAAGGTACTGGTGTTGACATTTAAAGCCCTAAATGGTCTAGGCCCCTCATATCAGAAAGACTGCCTGTCCTTCCATGCCCTATTGCAGCCCCTGCAATGAGCCATGAATGTCTTTCTCTGGGTATCGTCTGATAGCTTTGCTCATATGGCGAGGACTTTCAGGGGGCGTTCTTGGTTGCTGCCCCAGTGCTTTGGAAATCCCTTTCCCCATAAGTTCACTTGAGCCCGGGCCTGAGTGTCTTCCAGAGGCGGTGTAAGACTTTTTTTTTTTTTTTTTGGCAAAGGCATTTGGCAGGCAGGGATAGGAATGAGGTAATGTGTGAGTTTGGGGTAGGGGTGTGAGAAGGGGGTTTGTGGGGTTTTTCTGTTTTTTCTATTTGAAATGCTTTTATGTATTGTAAGCCATCCTGAACCTCTGGGTAGGGCAGCATATAAATTCAAATAAATACATAAAATAAATACACTCAAGGCCCATCTCATAGGCACATAAGAAGTGCCATACTGGGTCAGACCAATGGTCCATCTAGCCCAGCATCCTGTCTCCGACAGTGGCCAATCATGGTGGCTTGGGAGAAGCACCCAGCAGGTCACAATGGGGGATCCATTCCCTGTTGTTTTCCCCCAGCTCCCGTCATGTTCCCTGATCCTTTCTGGCTAATAGCTGCTAATGGACCTATCTTCCAGAAACTTGTCCAAACCTCTTTTAAACTCAGCTATAGTACTGGCCCTTACCACAG
>QEPC01007399.1:3102728-3122195 GCA_003113815.1 Sphenodon punctatus | reverse complement strand
ATTGTGTATTCATAGTTTGGATTATTTTTCCCTACTTGAATAACTTGGTGTCATCTGCAAATTTGATCACCTCACTCTTAACACCCTTTTCCAAATCATTAATGAATACATTAAACAGCGCTGGTCCCAGTACAGATCCCTGAGGCACATCACTTTTTGCATCTCTCCATGGTGAGAAGATCCCGGAGGCACAACTTTTTAATGCCAGTTAAGTACAATATGATGATGCTCAACAAAAATCATTTCTTAAACGAACAGCTATCTTGACCAACAGCACAATGATGGAGTATGTATATCAGCCAATGACTGCTGTGTTTTCAAGCCCCTGATGCCATCTCGTACTACCTGTGTAATCTTTCTGCCAGGAGGATGTTAATGGCAGCAACAAGGACTGGGGTCTTTGTGTCCAGAGTTACCTTGTCCGAGGAATATGCTAGTATCCAACCAGAATCCAGCAGACCAGAAGAAATTTCTGAGTCTCAAGCATTGCCCTACAAACCAAGATGCTAGCACCTCCAAACAGCTCTTGACTGGTGAGGGTCTTTGCAGGCTCCCAGAATCCTGAAGAGGCAAGTGACAGTTACTCTGCCCTCATTTTTGATGATTCATATCTTTCCAGTAGCTTTTCTTTGTATCACTTCTGCCAGGAAAGTATCCTTGTACCCAGTCAGAAGCCAGTTGCTATAAAACGTAGATACCCGGGAGCAAACGTCCCTGTTTTCTTTAGAAGCTGAATATCCTTCTCTTACACATCTCTTACAGTTAGGGAGACGTATGAATGTAGCCTCTTACTCTAGTTACAGCAGTGACCATGCCTAGCTTTTACCACATTCCCTGAAAAATATATTCAAACCACCCTTTTAGGGGCAACACGGACTTAGCCCAACTCAGTTTTGTGCCTCTTTGCTTTATGGGAAAATACAAAACTTTGCCCTCCATTAGCTGAGAATGCTTTTAGAATACTGAGCAGTTTGTACAGTTGCTCTCCAGTCTTTCACCTGTCAGTGTCCCCCAGTGGTGGTGTTTTTAAGTAATGTCCATTCCAACTTATGCAACTTACAATCATCAAACTTTACAGTTCTTAACTACCACATCTTTTACACATTATCACCACCTGCTCTGCAGGGCATTTCTTCATATTAATTGTCTCCTGTGGGATGTTGGAGACCTGTGACACAAAGCATAAACCAATGAACACCAGTAGTAATTCTTGAAATGTACCTGACCCATTCTGTTTTTCTATTCCACAAAGCCAACAACTGTAACTGTATCACTGACACATTTAGAACCAGAATGGTTTTAGCCTTGAAAGCATAAAGGGGACAGTAAACAGCTGAATGATGTTGCCGTGTTTGCTTATTTATGTTGTACTCCTATTATCTGAGTTATATGTGAGCCAGACTGAGGTAAACCATAAGGTTTTAGTGAAGAGCTTCTAGTTTAAGTGGAAACACGTGAATAGTAAAAAGTGACAATTTGGTAGCAAGGCATGCATCTCGCATTATTTAACCATAAGAAAAAGTAGCAAAATTATGGATATTTAAACGTTTTTGAGAACAAACACCCATAGTACTACATCTAACTTTGTATACTGTGTATAGATAATGATTCTCTCCAAATTGTAGGCCTGATTTTAAGCCAAGTTCCAATATTCTTAATCTATCATTTTGCATGCACACGTAATTATAGGCATATATTTGTGGGGCCTGTCTGTCTATATTTCTGCTTACCTGAATCATGCATAGCCTGCAGTTGGAGATAAGAATTACAGAAACTGTGGCCATGCGTAATTGAAAGAGCAAAATTGTGCCTGCAGTTTATCATGCTAACAAAATTGTGGGCTAGACTGAATTCACTATCGGCCTTGGATTCCGAATGTGACTTTGTAGTTGTTTTTAAATTAAAGTTAGACTTCCAGCATCAGGCACAACTCACTCACTATTTGCATTGTCAGCTTGTGCAAATAGTGCCAAGTGTGAAAACTGTGTTGTGTTTTTGTGATACAGATAGAAATCTGTTAGTGACTGTTGAGACCATGAGGGAAGCAAAATGGTTTGAATGATATCTTTTATTGGAACAAATACTGTTAGTGGAAATAAGCTTCCTCAGGTCACTCGGGCCCCTTGGGACCAACGTGGCAACCACACAATCTCTCTGGATGTTGAGGCCATCAAATACATTTTGAAATGAGACTTAGTCCAGAATTTTGAAACCAGTGGACAAATTCATTTCTACCATAAATGAAATATTTTTATTGGGGTTATATCTGCTTCCATTTGTAATTAATTTAACCCAGGGTTTTCAGATGAGATGGGACAGTATATTAATATTCTGTTATCCATACAGTCATACTGTAAAATAAACATTATAAATTAATATATTTACCTTTTATGCTTTAGTATGATAAACTCTGCCTTGGGATATTTAACAGTGTGACAAATAAAGATAACCTTCAGTGGCATAGTGAGGCTGTGGTGGACCTGGGCAGATATGTCCCAATTATGGGCTTCCCTAAGGGCAAGGGGCTTAGCGTCCAGGGTGGGGTCAGGACTTTCCCATGAAAGCAGCACCAACCCAGCTCCTCATGCTCTCCCTGACACCCAGCAGCAAGCCCACCAGGGAGTAGGGGTGGTCCTATGGCTGCAAATTCATTTGTTTATTTTTGTTTCATTTCTCAAAGTTATCGGATTTAAATAAAGATTTGTATTATGGATCCATATTTAAATCTATTAAAAAATAAAAAAAATTACAGTGCATGCACAAATGGCTGGTGGACCCTTTTGTACATGCATGACCTTTTCAAAAATGGCAGTGGTAGTGTCTCCACCATCTTGGAAAAGGGCAGCTGGTCTGCACATGTGTAATATGGCCACTGCACATATGCAGACTGGCTAACCTTTTCCAGGCTGCTGCCATTTTGAAACGGGAGTGCATGCGCAGAACTGTCTAGTGACCATTTTACGCATGTGTAGTAATATAAAAATAGAAAATAATAATACATTTTTAAAAATGTCTGTGCATGTGCAAAATGGTCCAGGGTTCTGTGCATGTACACGATTTTTAAAAAGGGCAGCTGATCTGCACATGCGCAATGGCCACCACATAGGTGCAGAATGGCTTCCCTTTTCCAAAATGGTGGTGATGCTGTCTCTGCCATTTTGGAAAAGGGTGCGCATGCACAGAACAGTCAAGTGACCCTTTTGCTCATGCACAGTAATATTTTTTTATTTTAGAACCGAACCAAAACAGGCTTGTTGTCGCACTGTTCTTATTTAGTTCAGATTAATCCATAATGACCAGTTCCGTGTAGTTATGGATTTAATCCAAATCTGAATTCCCACCCCTACCAGGTAGGAAGCCTTAAGAGTGGGTGGGCATGAGACCAGCACCCCAGGGTTGAAATTCGATCCTCTTGTTCTTGCTTTCCTCGATGAGAATTAGGGTTCTTGGCTCATTCTTCATTCCTCATGGAGAGGGTGTTCTCGGTGGCCAGGCCGAGGCTCTGGAATTCCCTCCTGGAGGAAACCCGTCTGGCCCCAGGGCTGTTGGCATTTTGGCGAGCCTGAAAGACCTGGCTGTTCGCCCAGGCCTTCGGAGGGGAGGGTGGGAGTGTGGAGTAGAGGGGGATTGTATTTTAAAACATTGTTTTAATGAATTTTATTGTGTGTTTTTATGCTGTAAGCCTCCCCAAGATACTGTAGGCATGAGGGGGGGTGGCTAACAAATATTTCTAAATAGATAAATAAATAAATTCTTGCAATTGAGAATGAACTAGGAATTGCCTGGATTCTCTCCAAGAAAAGTTGAGAAAATTTTGAGAACAGCCTTCTCCCTGCACTTGCAAATAAAAGAGGGTCCCTTTTTACTCACCTGCCTCTGAGTCTGGTGGGGGTACTGCTCCAGCTGCTGGGTCTCACCACTGGATCGCTCCCTGCTCGGCTTCTCTGTGGGGGAAGCCTCTGAGGAGGAGGCAAAAAAATATTTTAAAAGTCACTGTACACGCTTACTGTACATGCTCAAAATGGCCAATCGGACTGACTGCCCTTCCCAAAATGGCACCGACACTGCTGGTGCCATCTTGGGAAAGGGCTAAGCATGGTCAGAACAGCCCTGGTGGCCATTTTGAGCATGTACAGAGATATTTTTGTTGTTTTTTTTTGCTTCCTCCTTGGAGGCTTCCCCCCTTCCCCTGCAGAGAAGCCGAGTGGGGAGAGATCCAGTGGTGCGAGACAGTGGCTGGAGGAGTCCCCCTGGACTGAGAGAGGCAGCTAGGTGAGTAAGAGCTCCTTACCCCTTTTCGGGGGGCAAGTTCCTGAGGAGAGTTAGGTTGTGTTGGTTTTTCCTTGTGAGATCTCAAACAGTTAGCGAGATCTTCTCAAGATGTCGCTGCCGGTTCTCGATTCTTGTGAGATTCTCGAGAGAATCATTTTGATTCTCATTTCAGCCCTACAGCACCCCACTCCCACCCACTCTGAAAACTACTTCTTGGCAGGGGCCTTTGCAAATGGCCTGAAGGCTGCTAGGAAATTTTCAGAGTGGGTGTAGGTAGAGAACTAGCCCTGCCCACTCTGAAAATTTTCTAGCAATGCTCAGGCCTCTTGCAAAGACCCCCCCCCTCCCCTCAGAATCTGGGGCACACGCTCAACTGAGCCTCCTTAATTCATGGTACCTATGTGCCTGGTTTTAATACCTCTTATATGTCTGTAACGTCCCTTGGTGACAGTTTGGAGACTCCAGCAGGCGCAGAATGCAGTGGCCCACTTCCTTATGGGCAGGTTGCTGGGAACATATAACACCTGTGCTCCGTTTGCTGCACTGACTGCCTATAGACTTCTGCACCCGATTCAAGGTGTTGGTTTTTACCTTTTAAAGCTCTATACAGCTTGGGCCCAGCCTACTTGCGGGACTGCCTCACTCCCAGGGTCTTTGAGCGGCCCCTGTGGTTAGCTGAGGGGTGCCCTTCTCGAGATCCCCTGGGTTTTCTGGGGGGCGACTATGGAGAGAGAGTTCTTGGTGGCAGCACCGCAGCTGTGGAACTCACTCCCAGTGGCGGTCCGTTTGTCCCCGGACCTCCTGTTTTTCTGATGTCCATGCAAGGCATGGCTGTTCCGCTAGGTGTTGGGATGGGTGAATAGGGATGTGGGAGTGGGGGTGGAGCTGGGATTTTTGTGGACTCAAGTTTCTTTTTATGTGTCTTAACTGCAATTGATTTTGTATTTATTGTTTTATATGGATTTTAAATTGTCAGCGGCCCTAAGTTGCCATAGGCAAGAGGGGGTGGGGTATCAACTTGTTGTAAATAAATAAATCATCTTAGAACAACTGGAGCCAGTTGTTTTAAACACAATTTTAGGCTTCTTTCCTTTAACGATTTTTTTCAAATTCATTACTTAAAGCCTAAAATATTGCATTCTCATAAATGTGATCCCTTTGTTCGGCATGTATTGGGTTATATTGTATTGTCAATTTATTTGGACACTTTGAAACCCCATATTGTTCATTCATCAATAGGGACAATACAGGCATCAAATATTCAATTTATTGATTGGATCGGCTTCCGCCATTCACCATATACCAGCAAATAAGAATAAAAATACATTAAAATATAATACAACATAAATACAAAATTAAAAGCTCCCCTTCATCATTATAATAACTTTTCTTACAAGAGTAACATACAATCTATTTTTAAAATGCAGGCATCAGATACTTTCTTTCTCTTTCTTTATTGCATAGCCATAGGCCATTGCAAAAATAAAAACGTCCATATACAACCATACAGTAAAACATGTACAAGAAATATCAACAATAATTTGGTAATTCACAAATCGCAAAACTACATGCAAAATTCCTTTCCCTAGTTACTTCCTGGGACATTTGCCTGAGATCCGATCAGCCTCTTCTTCATGCTAGCCTGCAAAAATTTAGCCACCAGCAAAGTAATTTTTGGGACTGTGTCAGATAATAAAAGGTACCTAAGAAAATCCCTAGATCTTCTAGGAAATTCCTTTATGACAGGATAAATCCACAATCTATGAAAAATCCCGCACAATTCACAGTCCAGACTGATATGAGGGATGGTTTCAATCACGTTTGCTGAACATATACAGAGATGCTGAGAATACGGCACCCCCTTTATCCGTCCCTCCAAGTGAGCTGAGGGGAAGGTATTAAAGCTTGCGCAAGTCAGCGCTCTCCACTCCATAACCTTTGTTAAATAGTCCAACTAGGGCATGGCGTTTGGTACTGAACTCATAATCATCAGGCATCAGATACTGTTCTCATGGTGAAAAGATTAAATATGCTTTTACCTACAATTCCGCTGTTGTCCATATGGCTAAAAAAATCTGCATAAACATGAACACATTTGCCTATGATCATACTTGATACTTTTTCTGCAAATCCCTACTTGCCCCACCTTGCATGTAAGTATCGATAGTGCCAGCTTCTGGACTTTTTTTTCATTGTACAATATGATGTGTTCGACCATTTAACTAAATTGGAAACCATAGGTGGTCCTTGTAGTATTTTGTTCCAGATTTGCATTGTGAACAAACCAAGCAGCTGGCACTCTGTAAAATTATTTTGCCTTGAATTGCAGATACAATCTGCCCTTGGAAAATTGTCACATGACTTTTTACAGTGTTGATTGTGCTAATATCCCATAATACATTAGTCTTCGGATGTTAGTGACCTGCCTTCTGTTCAAGGTTCTCATGAACTCCCAAGTCAGTGCAACTTCCACCTTGCTGTTCATGCTACCTGTTCTTTTTGTTTTGTCCCCACCTGTTTAGCTTTTGGGGCTCATTTTTGCCAACAATATACCAAGAGGGTTCTGAATTATTATTATTATTTATTTATTTAAAATGTATATCCTGCCCCTCCCGCCCTCAGGGCAGCCTGGGGTGGTGAACAACATTAAATAAAAACAATATAAATTTAAAAAAAACAATTTAAAATACAATATGAGGGGAAACCCCACTCCACCCCACCCCCTCGCCAAAAGCCTGACAGAACAGCCAGGTCTTACATACACGCCGAAACAGCAGGAGAGTGGGAGCCAACCGAGCCTCCTCTGGGAGCAAATTCCACGGCACAGGGGCGGCCACTGAAAAAGATCGAACATTGGTGGCCACCCGCCTCGTCCGGGGAACCTCCAAAAAGGCTCCCACAGATGATCTCAAGGGTCGCACGGGCACATGGGGAGTGAGGCGGTCCCGCAGATAAGCAGGGCCCAGACTGTGAAGGGCTTTAAAGGTTAAAACCAGCACCTTAAACCTGGCCCGGTACTTTATAGGCAGCCAGTGCAGAGCCCGGAGCACTGGTGTAATGCGCTCCCTGCGACCCACCCCTGTAAGGAGACGGGCCGCACATTCTGCACCAGCTGCAGCCTCCGGACCAGCTTCTCGGGCAGCCCCACGTAGAGCGCGTTACAGTAATCCAGCCTCGAGGTGATGAAGGCATGGATGACAGTGGCGAGGTTGGAGTCTGAGAGATATGGCTGAAGCCACTGGACAAGATGCAACTGCCGAAACGCACTCCCCGCCACGGCCACAACCTGAGATTCCAGGCTGAGCTGTGAATTGAGGAGCACACCCAGACTCCGCACTTGAGAGACCATGGGAGGGCGAACCTCCCCCCCCCCCAGCAAGAGGAGATTCAACTACTGCCAGATCCCCAAGTCCTCGCCCACCAACATCACCTCCGTCTTGTCAGGATTCAATTGCAGATGGCTCGACCTCATCCAAGCCCCCACAGCTGACAGGTACTGGGAAAATAAGGAGACTGCATGGCCTGGGTCGATGGTAAAAGAGAGGTAGAGCTGAGTGTCATCAGCATACTGATGACACTGCATGCCCTGAAACCCCCTCACGATCTCCCCTAACGGCTGCATATAGATGTTAAACAAGAGGGGGGACAGAATGGCACCCTGCGGGACTCCACACGTGAGGTTCCGGGGGGGAAGACGTACACTCTCCCAAGACAACCTGGTGAGTTCTCCCAGCCAGGAATGAACGAAACCAGCACAAGACCGTTCCGCCAATTCCGGCACGGTCCCGCAGGCGAGTCACCAACACCTCATGATCGACTGTGTCGAACGCAGCCAAAAGGGCGTAGCAGGACCAGTAGGGTCTGACGACCCTGGTCCAGCGCCAGATGGAGATTGTCAACCAAGGACATCAATGCCGTCTCCATACCGTACCCAGGCCGAAACCCAGACTGGGAGGGATCAAGGAAACAGGTGTGGTCCGGATGTTCCTGGAGCTGCCATGCCACAGCCTGTTCAATAACCTTCCCTAAAAAGGTTATTGAACAGGAAGGTTATTGAACTAAAAAGGGAAGGTTAGAGACCAGCCGATAACTGGCAGGAGCATCAGTGTCAAGAGATGGTTTCTTGAACAGGGGTCTAACCACAGCCTCCTTTAGGCAATCAGGCACCCTGCCCTCCCGAAGGGAGGCACTAACCACCCCAGCAAGCAATGGCTGTAGTGTCTCCTGGCTAGCTTTCACCAGCCAGGACGGGCATGGATCTTGCTCACAAGTAGTGGTACAAACAGATCCCAGCAAGGACTGCACATCGGCAGGTGACACCATCTTGAACCGATTCCACAAAACAAGACAGGACGGGGCATCCATAGCCCCAAGATGATCCTCTGCGGTACCGGAATCGTGGCGGATCCGAGCGATCTTATCTACAGAGTACTCGATAAACTGGTCACAGTGGTCACAGTATTACTCCAGGTCCAGGTGGAGGCAGGCAGGACTGACCAAGCCTTTCACCACCCAGAAAAGCTCCGCTGGACGTGACTTTGCAGATGCAATAAGGGCAGCAAATAACTGCTTCTTTGCTGCCTGCACCACCACAGCGTAGGCCTTTAAACTGCTCTTATGCTGCGATCGATCATATTGGTCGCAAGTCCGTCGCCACCATCGCTCTAACCACCTGCTCTCCCGCTTCAAACACCGCAGGCCCTCAGTAAACCAAGGAGACCTGCGGGAGACTTGGGAGGGCAGCGCTCTGTCAATGGTCTCGGCCAACAAGGTGTTCCAGAAGGCTACGAGGTCATCGACAGAGCAGGTGTCAAGGTCCGGGGGAAATTCCCCCAGAGCATTATGGAACCGATGCGGTTCCGTAAGTCTCCAGGGGCGGACCGATCTACTAGGTCCTGTACCCTGCCGGGGGCTAACATGCGCCAGGATGCACGCCTTATGGAGGTAATGGTCAGACCATGACAAAGGCTCTACCCCCTTAACTCCTACTAACTGACCCCCCCTGCCTCAAGGCCGGTGCAGAAAACCAAATCCAGTGTATGTCCCTCCTTGTGTGGAGGGCCACAGATGATTTGGGACAGGCCCATGGTTGTCATGGAGGTCATGAACTCCTCCAAGATCGGTGTCAGTGTGGATATTAAGGTCCCCCAGGACTTTATTATTATTATTAGCATTAGCATTTCTATAGCACCAGCGATGTACCTGGCGCTTTACAGAAAATAAGATAGACACAGTCCCTGCCCAAGAGCTTACAATCTAAAGACGGGGGAGGGGAGACAGGGAAGGGGGAACAGAGGGAGAGACAAGGGATGTGACCTCACATCATCATGAATAACTCAGGTACACGTTCTTGGCTTGGTTACAGTAAATTGGAAGTTTACAGGTAACAGGTGAGGGATAATCCTGGGTGGAGATGATTAGCAGGAGTTAGGAAGGGCGGAGCAGAAGAGGTGGGTTTTGAGGAGGAACTTAAAGGTGTGGAGGGTGGGGGAAAGGCAGGGAGGGAGTTCCAGGCATGTGGGGCACCGAGGGAGAAGGGACAAAGGTGGTTGGGGGAGCAGGGGAGGGTGAGGGAGGAGATGGAAGAGGAGAGGAGTGCTCGAACGGGTTCGGAGGGAGATCAGGACAGAGAGGTTGCTGCATTGCAAACCTCAACTTGCAATTTTTTCCTTTGCTACTATAGAATATCACTGTGAATCTGTTTAAAAATGGAACTTACTACAGTGAGCCAGTGCTTGACATCCTTCTCAACTGCCCTTCCTCTTAGTTCATTAGTAAGTCACAGGATGCTAGTGTGTGCCTATCTAGTCCCTGATTTCGCCACTGAGCGCCTGGGTGTTCTCCCTTTGACTGAATGATTTTCACTCCAAACTGCCTGGATTCCTGGTTAGTCAGTGCAACACCAAGCATATTGAAGGTCTCATAATAGTGCCATACAACCATCCCTTTGATTTTTGTTAATTTCTGTAAGGAATATATACAAGATTTAAACAAAATTAAACATAAGTAGGACAGTAAAGCTTTCCCCTCTTGCTCTTCCCTTTAACTCATCCATACTCAGTTGGGATTTGTTTGTTTGTTTGTTGATTTATTTATTAAAAACGTTTCTATCCTGCCTCTCTCACTCAAAGGTGACTCGGAGAGGCTCACAAAAAGATTAAAACAGCAATAATATAAATACAAAAATAAATACAAGAAATATAAAACCTTGATAACAACATAAAATCAAACGTGATCCGTGCAAACCCCCTCCCCATCCCACCCTCCCTGGAAGGAAGAGCCAGGTCTTACAGCTTCATTGGAAGGCAAGGAGATCCGGGCTGAGGCGGATCTCCATCAGGAGGGCATTCCAAAGCGATGGAACGGCCACCGAGAATGCTGTCCAGACCTGCTGGAAATGCGGGACCTCCAGGAAGGAGCTCCTGGAAGACTGCAGCGGTTGCCCAGGGGGTAAGGTCATCTTTCAGGTAAGCATGGCCAAGGCCGTTTAGGTTAAAACCAGCACCTTGAATTGGACCCGGAAGAAAATAGTCAGCCAGTGCAGTGCTCGGAGCACTGGTGTAATGTGTTCCTTGCAACCCATCCCATAAAAGAAAATATTAAATAACAATATACAAACAATCTTAAACATTAAAAAACGTTGATGGGAGAAGGTAAAAACATAGATAGCAGTGAGAGTGAGTGAGGGGACAGAGGAAGAGTGGAGAGCGCGTGCAGGAGTGGGTAGGGAGATTAGGTCCAAGAGGTAAGGGGGGGCTTGGTCGTGGAGCGATTTGAACGTGAATACCAGGAGTTTGAACAGGATACGTTCAGGAAGAGGGAGCCAGTGAAGAGAGAAGAGGAGAGGCTGCACATGGTCGAAGCGATGGGCAGAGTGAATGACCTTGTAAGCGGAGTTTTGGACTGCGATAAGGGGGGACAGGTGAGAGCGAGGGAGGCCAGTAAGGAGGAGGTTGCAGTAATTGAGGCGAGAGATAACCATGGCATGAACAAGGGTTTTGGCTGAGGAGGTGGCCAGGTCGGAGTCCGAGACATATGGCCAAAGCCACCACACAAGATGTAATTGGCGTAAAGTGTGCCTTGCCACTGCCCCCACCTGGACATCCAGGTGAAGTTGGGAGTCAAGGATCACCCCAGACTCCGAACCTGAGGGACCAACGGGGGATGTCGCTCCCATCACCTTACCCACCAGCATCACCTCCGTCTTGTCGGAATTCAGTCTGTCAGCTCGCCCTCATCCAGTCCCCCACAGCTGCCAAGCACCGAGACTGCCGGGTCTGGTTCAGAAGAAATGGGAGAGGTAAAGTTGGGGGGTGTCAGCATATTGATGACACCAAACATCAGACCTTCTCACAACCTAACCTAGTGGCTGCGTATAGACGTTGAACAGGAGAGGGGACAAGATCAAACCCTGTGGGACTCCAAATGAGAAGTTCTAGGGACATGACAAACAATGCCTGAGCACCACCTGCTGAGTGCTACTGGCCAGGAATGAATGGAACCATTCCAAAACAATCCCAGCCACTCCAGCCTGGTCCTGCAGGCGAGCCACCAACAGCTCATGGTCAACGATATCAAAAGCAGCCGACAGATCTAACAGAATCAGCAGGGTCGACCGACCCTGATCTAATTCACAGCGGAGGTGATCAACCAAAGTCACAAGCATAGTCTTAGTGCCATAACCCGGGTGAAAACTAGACTGCAAGGAATCTAGAAAACCAACACGATCCAGATGCCCCTGCAGTCACTACCCGTTCAATAACCTTCCCTAAAAAGGGATGAACACAGGTCTAGTTCACAAAAAGTGGCTCTGACAGTCCCAAGGACATCCCCCGCATCAGTGGATGACACGAACTGAAACTGATCTCATGAAACCATATTGATGACAATGCACTTCTCAGCTGCACACGACCTCCTGAGGCTCTATTGTGTGGCATCCCACAGGGTTCTATTCTGTCCCTTTTCTTGTTCAACAGCGTAGGCCCTCAAAAACCCTCTGTGCTGCAATTGGTCATCTTTGGAGTGAGTACGAGGCCACACTTGCTCCAACCGCCTCCCTTCGAGCTTCAACTGCCCCAGGTCCTCCGTAAACCACGGAGACATATGCTTACGAAATGCCAGGAGCAGATGCCTGGGAGTCACTGGATCAATGGCCTCAGCCAACCAGATGTTCCAAAAGACTATGAGGTCATCAGTGGAATGACTGTCAAGGTCAGCAGGTATCTTCCCCCAGAGCATTCCAGAACCCTTCCAGTTCCATAAGTATCCAGGGGCAGACCATCTTAACCAGTCCTACACTCCTACGGTTAGGCAGGCATGCTGGAGTGGAAGCTTGCAGGAGGTAATGGTCTGACCACAGCAAGGGAGAAATCCCCACTTCCTCAATCATCAGACCCCCCTCCCCCGCCTCAGGGTCAGTGCAGAAAATCAAGTCAAGAATATGTCCCCTCTCATGTGTTGGGCCCACTACCACCTGGGACAGCCCCAGGATTGCCATGGCAGCCATTGATTTCTGCTCCGCCCCAAGAAATCTGGTCTCAGCATGGATATTGAAGTCCCCCAAGGCAATAAGCTTAGGAGACCTCAAGACCAGGTCGGAGACCAGGGTGGCTAGAGCAGTCAGAGACGCTGCTGGGCAGTGTGGTGCTCAGTACACCAGCAGAATCCCAATCCTGTCCCTGCCCAGACCCTCTATCCCAGACTCGGTCTGCACTGAAAACCTCCAAGCAACCAAACCATCCATAAAAATAATGGCTACGCCCCCGACCATCCGGCCTTGGCTGGTGCTGGATGAAGTACCCAGCTGGAACGAGGTTGGCCAGAGTTGGCCCCGATAACTAGGTCTTTGTAACACATGCAAGATCGTCAGCCCAATCCAAGTTGGAATCATGGGTGAATCAAGATTTATTGGCCACTGATCTCTCATTAAACACCAGTGATCGGCCAGGGTCACCTGAGACCTCTTCCATCTGGTTACCTGAGCCCACAGGGGTCGAACGCAAGACCGACACTACCCACCAGTCCCTTCATTCTCACTGAAATTCTCCTCCTCTTAGGCCAAAGATCCCCCTCCCCGTGATGACCCCAATTATCACAGCTGCCCCCTCTGCCCCAATTTATTCCTTATTTTATTGATAATCAAGTGCTACTGAATGAACAAAGTATTTTATGACAAACTGCATAGGAGAATTTGTTTGAGGTCAAATTGTTAACCCTTTATTCAGCTAGGTGAGCTGTTACATGAGCGGTTACATTCCTTTGAGGAACGACTAACCTTTTCTAAACTGGGTGTCTAAAGTTACTCATGAGTGACCAGAAATTCCGACATGCTGAGCATCCACAACTCCAAACTAGTCAGAACAACATTTTGGTTTCAAACGTAGTGTAAAGGTGTTTAAATTGGTTTTTAGCCCTGTCACAATGTTAGAGCAGTGTAGAGGAATATCGGTGTACATGAGAATCTGGCTTAATCTGTTAAATTTGTAAAAATTCTCAGACATAAAATGTAGAGAGTTTTTTTCTAGTCTGTAAATGAGAAAAAGATATATCACAAATTGAGTTGGGTACTATTATGCTTTCAGTAATGGCAAGAGTATTTCTGAAAGTAGATTGCATATGACTATTTTAATTTGTAAATGTTTCCTTATTCTCCAGTGTCATTAGAACTCGCATGTTCCACTATATTTGCTTACCGTAATAATTCCTGTGTCTGTAAGAGGATTTGTATTTTTCTAGCCTTGGGTGAACATGCTCAACAGCCTATGCTTAGCTGGCATACTTTCATATGCTAAAAAAAAAGACAAGCCTTTTTTGCAAAATACAGTTTTAATAAATTGCCAGCAGACAAGAATGCTTATTCTCGCCTGAGTTGTCTTTTTAGTTTTTTTATTTATTTTAAAAAGTTGTCATTATTAGTTATGAATACAATAGCTGCTTATCTTTTGAGGACAGGAGAATAAAGGGTTTTACCAAACTCTGCAGAAAATCTAAACACTACAATCATATTCATATCCTTTTAATAATTTATCGAGAGTGAAGCCAGCAGCATGAAATTTTCATGCATGGATATCAAGCAGCCAACCTCACATAAACCTGAAATGCATGAACAATAAGATTAGTCTTAAAACACAGAGGTCAGTAGCTTTGTACTAATGTTCCTGTGTTTACAATAATTAAAAGTTAATTGCAATGATGAGATATTAATTATTTTCAAGGGAAAAAGCTCATTTCAGCATATTTTGTAGAATGTAAATATTCAAAATTAGTCATAAATGCAGCATGATACTGGTAATTGCTAGTTTCACATATAATACACATAACCTGTAAGTTGGGATATAACGAAAATACATGCATTGAAACTGCACTAGCACTCTATGGACTTTGAGAAAGTGACTGTCTCTGATGTTCTAGGTGAACAGATGTATTCCAGATGATGATCATTGCCTGCTATCTATCTTGATACAACACCAAAATAAATTCAGTAGAGTCGGTCCTGCTTCTATCACTAAGGGTCTGCTGAACATCTATACATTTTTATTTCTAGAGTTCAGGTAACTGAGCACTAAATGTTTATTTTATATTGAAAGTTGGCAGGGTTTCAGTACAGGAGAGAATTTAAAAGTAGATTTGCTTAAACTCGTTTTACCATTTACATTTTCTTTGAGAAACCAAATAAAATTTCTACTGATATAGGAACTTCTCTGATCTTCAAACTGACTTTGTTCTGAAAGATATATTTTTATTTTTCAGTCTGTTCGTCCCCAAAGTGGGCTAGTGGCTTTATTTAGGAAAATTAATGTAATAAAAGTGTTGGAATGCTGAGAACTTTTAAGTAGATAAATGGCATACAAATTATGGGTTGATCCACAGCCTCCTGAGATCAATTAGAGTCAATGAATGGTTACAAACATCCCCAAACCCTAATATCATGGTTTAATTGCAATGTGTACTACATTTGCATAAAAAGCTGTTGAACCACAAATTGATATTATAATAGCAAACTAAGTCTAACTGCATATAGAAATACTTTGCTTTCAGGAAAAACAAAAAAAGAGTAGGAACCAGTCATTATGCAGCAATTTCAAATATGAAGGTTAGTCACATTCCTAATGAATATAGTATGAATCTCCACTCTCTGCCCCATCCAGACAAAACAAAAATGACAAACACAGGAGGAGGCTTAGTCATAGTAGCTTTCTGTATACCCCTAGTGGGATGAAGAAAGACTGATGGAAAACTATTGCAGTGTTGTTAAATATGGTAACATATTCCAGACTGAAGGTTTTTAAAAAAAACACTTGTGGTTTACACAATCCAATTTTAAGTAATGGTTTCAGAATAAGGCAGCAAGACTAAATTTGTTGTGGATTGCATGCGAGCTTTTCTTATACTTGGACTTGGCAGTGTCCTGTGCAATAGCCATGCACTCCATATATCTCCAGCCAATCTTGCATATCTATCTCCTACCTAAAAAATGGATTAATAACTCCAATGGGAAAGGAGGAGGTATGGAAAACTGCATGACTACTTTTCAACCTTTATGTCCAAAGTCAGACCTGCCATTGCAGGCTGATGCATCGTTGACTTCAGTGGGTCTGAATATGCACCTCGTTACCAGATTTGTAACAGGGGCCAATAGCATTCTCTAGCCTACTAGCCTCTTTGGCTGTATTCACAGAGAATCCTTATTCTTGGTGTTGCATAAAAACTCTTCCCATAAACACTCTGCCCCCTTGATGATCCTGTGTTTTTTCTCAGAGTGGTAGTTTTACAAAACACTCAGAATGTGGATGGGTCAATACCCGCTCTAAAAGAGTGTTGTGTGAACAGTCTTTGGCTGCTTTTAGACGAGCGGGTCACCGTCGCGTGACATTTCAAAATCCTGTAACGCGGGATTACACGAGACGGAAGTCGGTGATCACGCGCATGAAAGGTGGTCGCATATTTTGCCGACCGTGTATTAAATACCTCACACATCGAGGTATCATGCGAGTGGCTTGCACAACGGTGACCCGCTCGTCTAAAAGAGCCCTTAGTTGCACTGGCAAGGAGGACAGCATTAGAGGATTGTGGAAATAGACTGTGTATTTGTTGTGTGTAAATTTGTGACATAATCCTTGCAGGTAGAACTCTTGAAGAATACTTGGTTCTTAAAAAAAATAAAATCTGTGTGATTTATCAGTTTGGCGTTTGTTGCTAATTGATTAGCTTAGGTGGGCTCACTGAGTAGATGAGAACACTGCTAGTACTCAAAATAGACCTTTCTATGGCCTCCTCATCCAGTTATTCGGATGTAAGGAGCATTCTCCCCCATGGCCGGTATGAGGCAGCACAGACTTTTACTGGGCATGTGTAGGGAGAGCGCGCCCTCGCTTCCCCAGTTGAAAGTCTGCTTCAGGATCAGTAGGAGCTGCAGCATGGTGATAAACACAACCTCAGAGGAGGATTCGGACCCAGCATCGTCAAACTGCTCCCCTCATTCATCAGACAGAGAGCCGCCCAAGTGGGAGGACATCCTGTCAAGGGGACCTAAAGAACTGGGTAGCGGATCCAGGCCCAAAGCTACTAAAACGAGCTGAAAGGGTCCTCAGGATCACATCCAGAGCCCTGAAGAAAAGGGACTCCGACTCTTCCTCTGATGAGGAGGATTCCGACAGAGACTATATCCCCAAATTAGATCGCAGATCAAGGGGCGCCACTCTAGACAGGGCATTCGAAAAAATAATAAAGGCACAATGGAAACAGCCCACCAAATCCTTGAAGCTATCCAAGGTTCAGCAGTCCCTGTATACCTTCTCCAAACACAGCGACCCTATCTTGAAACCACCTCAGACTGACGTGGCGTCTGACTCCTTGGCCTGACAGTTCGTATTCCCTTCTGAGGGGGACCTACTTTCCAAAGACTCCACCAACAAGGGAGTAGAGATCGGACTTAGGAAGAGTTATGAGGCCTTGACCAATGTCCTACAAATGACCACTATGGCTTCCTATGTCTCCAGAGCCATAATGAAGTGGTTCAAACTTGGCAAAGACCTCGACATATTGATCTCTCTAATTCGTAAACTTGCCACTAACGTTACCCTCGCCCGTGCCTTTCTGATAGACTCCTCCATGGATATAGTCACCTGGGCTGCCAAAGACATGGCAGCCAACATGGCAGCCAGATGCAGACTGTGGCTCTGCTCCTGGTGTGCAGACCCTCATGCAAAGAACCTCCTAGTTAACAGTATGTTTAAAGGAGGCAAGCTATTCGGCTCTGCCTTGGATAAGGCCTTGGCAGAGGCGTCAAATAAGGAAAGGAAGCACTCTCTTAACCAGCTTCAGTCTTTTAAAAAACTTTTTTCGCCCCTTTCAACACTTCTCACAGGGACCCAGACAAGGCTATTCTTCAGGCAACTCCTGGAACTTCCAAGCACGCAGCAGAGGCCATTGTGGATGTGGGGCTTCGGGCCTAGCAGATTCCCAACCCAGCCTTCATATCCCAGGCGTTCCAGATCCCCCACCCGCAAGTAGGATTCCTGACTGCTCTGGATCCTCTTTCCTAGCCTCCGCCTGGCTTGGCAGCCGGCTACTACGCTTCACTCACAGGTGGGAGCAAGCAACCACAGACGCCTGGGTTCTGCAAACAGTAGCGAGGGGATACTCGATCAAACTCAAATACAAACCAATGGGGTTCTTCCGAGTATCTCCTCGCTCACACATCGCCTCCAAACACACAGCAATGTGCCTGGAATTAAACAGACTACAACTGTTGGGAGCCATAAGAAAGGGTACCGTGACATGAAAAAAGAAGGGGTCTCTACTCCATTCTATTCCTCGTGCAGAAGGAGAGTGGAGAGGAGTCCTTGACTTGAAGCGCCTGAACAGGCACTCAAACTGCAGCGATTCAAGATGGAGACCCTAGTCTCCATTTCCCTTTTCCTCTCGAAGAGCGACTGACTGGCCTTGCTGGACCTCAAGGATGCCTACCTTCACGTCCCCATCCTTCCAGCCCACAAACGATGGCTTTGCTTCTGCTACGAAGGCCAGCACTGGTAATATCGAGCCCTCCCCTTCGGCCTTGGCACGGCACCGTGAACGTTTACCAAGGTACTAATTTCTCTCATTGCAGACCTTTGCTTAGAGGGCATAGCCGTATTCTCCTACCTCGATGACCTGCTCATCCGGGCCCCGTCATGAGAACTCACCCTGCTTCACCTCCAGCACTCCATAAACTACCTGGAGTACCATGGATTCCTGATCAACCGAGACAAGAGCCACCTCACTCCCACACAACGACTAGAACACCTGGGAGTGATCATCGACACCACTCAAGACAGAGTGTTCATCCCTCTGCAACGTCAGCACAAGATCCTGAAACTCATGACGTTGGTACGGGTGCGACCTCGATCTCCCCTACGAACACTTGCAACTCTACTGGGCCTCATGGTGTCCTGCATTTGGCATCTACAGTGGGCGCGATTCCACTCATGAGAACTTCAAGAGTTGCTTCAACCATAGCACGTGCATATCATCAACAACTCACCTGCTACCCTCACAGTCAATCTGCAGACCCTCCTCTCCTTCAAGTGGGGGGAAGACCCTCACCGATTCGAACAGGGCATCCATCTGATGGAACCGACAAGAGTCATACTTACGACAGATGCCAGTCTGTCCGGTTGGGGTGCCCACCTGCAATCACACGTGACACAGGGCACCTGGTCTGTGCCAGATCACAATCACAGCATCAATTGGCTGGAGCTCAAAGCCATTCGACTGGCCCTTCAACACTTCACCCATCAAGTACACTGGCGACATGTCTTAATTTTCACAGACAACACAACAGCCATGGCTTACGTCAACAACCAGGGGGACTTATGATCCCGAACACTCCACAAAGAAGCCACCCGCCTGCTACGCTGGGCAGAGACTCATCTCCTCTCTCTGTCTGCTCTACACATACGAGGAGTGGACAATGTGGAGGCGGATTGGCTGAGCCGACAAGTTGTGGACCTCGGAGAATGGTCCCTCAGCCAATCAGCATTCCAGCTGATTGTACACAGATTTGGTCCTCCAGTTCTGGACCTATTTGCCTCTCCTTCCAACACCAAGATGGTCTGATTCTTCAGCAGGGGTCCCCACCCCATAGCAGGAGCACACGACACTCTCAGCCAGCAGTGGCCCTTGGGACTTCTATACACCTTTCCCCCCCCCCCC
>QEPC01007399.1:3084472-3100295 GCA_003113815.1 Sphenodon punctatus | reverse complement strand
AGGGGGTAAAGGCCTGCATATTGCGGAAGGGGCGCAGAGAGGGGGAGGAGGAGGGGGGTCGGTGGGAGAGGCTGAAGGAGGCGAGGAAGTGATCAGATTTAGGGCAGGGGTCATAGGAGAGGTCAGCAAGAGAACAGTTTCATGAGAAGATGAGGTCGAGGGAGTGGCCGTCAGTATGAGTGGGAGAGTCGGTCCAGAGTCGGAGATCAAAGGAGGTAGTCAGAGAGAGAAAGCGGGAGATAGAGGGGGTGGAAGGTGTGTCAACGTGAATGTTGAAATCACCAAGGATGAGAGTGGGGATGTCATCGGAGAGGAAGAAGGTGAGCCAGGATTCAAAGTCTGGGAGGAAAGAGGAGAGGGAACCTGGGGGGTGGTAAATGACAGCAACATGAAGGTGTTTACCAAGTCCACCCAGCGTATTTACCAGTGCACCTGGGGGGTGTTCGTTAGATGGTGCCACACCCATCATGTGTCCTCCCAAACCCCCTCCATAGCCCAAGTGCTACAGTTTCTCCAGGAGGGGTTGAACAAGGGGCTCCGACCCAACACACTCGCTAGACAGTTAACAGTGTTAGATAGCACCCTAGGGGCTCTCACTGGGTTTCGCCTGTCCAACCATCCTCACGTACATCGATTTTTAAGGGCCGCCAGACACAACTCCCCACCTGTTGTCCATAGGTTTCCCTCCTGGAACCTCAACGTGGTGCTCAGGGCCCTTACGGGCGCTCCCTTTGGACTACTAAGGGAAGTCTCTCTCTACTTCCTCTCCCTGAAGGTAGCGTTTCTAATTGCCATTGCCTCCACCAGAAAGGTCTCAGAAATCGGGGCCCTCTCCATGGATCCGGCCCTGTGCACCTTCCGGAGGAAATCGGTTGTCTTACGACTGGACCCTTCCTTCTTGCCTAAGGTGTTCTCCCTCTTCCACCTGTCCCAGGAAGTGATCCTCCCTTCCTTCTGTCCTCGCCCTTGTCACAGTCTAGAAAAATTGTGGCATACCCTCGACGTACGCCGGGCCCTTAAGATATACCTAGAGTGCACAGAGCCTTTCGGCGCTCTTCTTCCCTCTTGGTAAGCTACCTACCACCCTCACCCAAAAGGTGAGAGGGCTTCAAAGGCGGTTATTGCCAGGTGGATCTCGGCCTGTGTTGCTGATGCATATAGGGCAGTGGGACTCTTACCCCACTCTAGGGTTCTTGCTCACTCCATGCGAGGAGCTGCTACTAATTGGGCCTTTAGATCCAGGGCCCCGCTTGGTGAAATACGCAAGGCAGCTACTTGGAAAAGCCTTCATACCTTCACCAAGCACTATAAGATTTATCTCCTTGAGGCCACCTTCAGCCGACGGATTTAAAGGAAGTCCTGGGTTCCTCTTGAACACACTGTCCCTCCCTTGCTGAATGGGCGTTACTGCTCTGTTACCTCCCTACGTCCGAATAACCGGATAAGGAGGCCATAGAAAGGACAATTGTGTCCCTTACCTTAGGAATTGTCTTTCTATTGCCTCCGAGGGAGGTTATTCGGCCCACCCAGGGATACTGTTTCTGTGTTTCTCTCCATAGTCTCTGGGCGGGTAACATTCTGTTTATACCCTTTGTTTTCATGGATAGTTGGTTGTCATTTTCCCCTCTGTTGTTTGGGGACCGTTGTGTTTTCTTTTTTCATTACAGACATTATCTTGATCCTTCGGCTGTGGTACACCTGGGGAAGCGAGGGCGCGCTTTCCCTGTGCGTGCCCAGTGAAAGTTGGTGCTGCCTCCTACTGGCCATGGGGGGAAACGCTCCCTACGTCTGAATAACCTCCCTCAGAGGCAATAGATAATTCCCAAGGTAAGGGACCCAGTTGTCCTTTCTTTAAGAACAGTTATAGTGTTGTTCTGTATCTTGTGGTATACTGAAGCAGACACCAAAATAGGATTGAAAATGGAGAACGTAAAGAGTGCCATATTGGGTCAGACTCTGTCGCTTGGAAGAAGTACTGAACAGTTCACAATGGGGCAGACCCTTCCCTGTTGTTCACTCCCAGCTCCTGACATTAAGAGGTTATATTTCCTGGACCTATCTTGCAGAAACGTATCTGATCCTTTCTTAAACTCAGCTATCCTACTGGCTTTGACTGCATCTTCTGGTAACAAATTCCACAACTTAATTGTGTGTTGAGTGAAAACATACTGCTCCATGGTATAAGAATGTGAAATTTTAGCATGGAGATTGGAGACTATATAACTTGCTTAATGTGTATATAAACCTTCAAGGACTATTGCTTCGATTAATTCATATGTGAAAGCAGTAAAATTTCCATTCATGCTGCTTCATCTGTCATAGTCATGTCTTTGTACAGTTTATGAAACAATTCTGCCATGCAAGGACTTCTTGTATCCAGAAAAGCAGTAAATTTAGTCTTTATATGTTCCAACTTGGCTATTACAGTTGACCTTGTTCTTCACACAGGAATCACCTTGTCGCTATGAAAGATTACTTTTGGCATGCTACAGGACCGCCAAATGTCACTTATCAAATAGGACACTCACACATTTGGCTGTTTTGCCACAGAGCTAAATAAATGTTCCTGCAGCCTGTTATCCAGTTGGCAGGTGGTGCTGTTTCATCTTCTGGTCACTAGGGGCCATTGTGGAGTCCTGCGAAGGAGGCATTGGTGCACACCAGGGTCGAGGAACCTCCGCCTGGGGGCTAAATGTGGTCCATGGCTAACTTTTATTTGTCTCCTGGAACTAGCCCCTGAATCCAGTTCCTACCCTCAAGCCCTGAAAGACTGCGCTCTGGAGAAGAGAGCAGTGATGAGGGCATGCACACAAGGAAAAGAGATGGATCCATGGCAGATATCCATGAACTGAACCCTCCTCTTCCTTCCCATACTTTGATTGCATCCCCTAAACACTCCCACTGCCCCCAATTTCTGTGTGGCCCTGAGAGCCCATATTAGTTTTCAAAGTGGTCCTTGGGAGGAAAATGATTCCCCATCCCCGCTACACAGTAGGTGGTGGTAGCAACAGGCATGACAGACCTCTGGCTGCATTTACACTAGCTTTTTCTCCAATCTCTTCAAGGTCTTATGTGAGATTGCATTCTCGCTTTTTAAACATTCCCACGTTCTCTCCTCCACTTTAAAAGTTACCCTCAATTACGGTGGCCACTGCTAGGTGTTCCATTATATGCTGCATGACTCTGCACTGACTTTGGTACAGACAGACTGACAGCAAGGTTAAACTCTTTTCGCGTTATGAAAAATACATATTATAGAGTCAGCATGATTATTAAATCTAGGTTTTTGAGTTAAATTTTTTGGACAAGATGCAAGATGTATAATGTGCAACCTAACCTTTTCACACAATCAAAACAAAAAGCAGAGGGACAGGATTTTCATAGACTGTGTCTTGTGTGAATGCAGCCTGAGATAGCGGGGGAAGCTGAGTGGGAATAGGGAAGTTCTGAATGAGAGAGACATATGAGCAGGGTCTGAAAGAGACACAATGGGAGGCAGATATTAAAAAGTGAGAGAGGTACAGAGGTGGAATGGAAGCTGTTTTGGTCCCAAACGTAAGAGACGGAGTACAGTAATACAGCAATCATCTTTTATTTGGACCAACTTATGGTAGAAAGATTATGCAAACCTTTGGACTACAGAGGGCCCTTCCTCTGGCATGTGACAAGTTAGAACTATCAACCCATTCAGAGGTGGAATGAGGTAGAACGTGAGAGGACACTACCAGGGGCGACTAGTGGGTTTTGATGTTGGAGGGGCAGTAAGGCCTGGCGGGCCTAGGGGCGGAGCCAGGGGGACGGTAGGCCAGTAACATGGCATAACCCAGCAGCAAGGAGTTCCCAGGGTTAACATTGGATGGAAGAAAACACAGTCTACATGCACATCAAGCTTAAAATAAATAATTTGTAAACCCCAAACACCCATCCTTGTAAAGCACCCCAGTCACAGCCTGAGTTCAATTTTACCACGCGCATCCCATTTCCAGCATTTTGAACACAACTGAAATCGCATGACTTGCAATGACATCCCTCTCAGGATTTCCAAACCTCCATTTTACCCCACACAGTCCCCATTGCACTAACCCACTAGCCCCCTCTCCCCTCCCCGAGAACCCAGGAGCCCTGGCTCCCAGCGTCAGCAGCTCCCAGCCCCCTGCACAGACCGGGACCCAGCCTGTGCAGGGGGCTGGGAGCTGCTGACACACGCGCAGCTCTTAGTTCATACCTGGGGCGCCTCTATTGGGCGCCCCCGTATGAACTTTCCCCCTGCCCGGCCCCTGCAATGCAAGAGTGCCCGCTGCGGCACTCTTGCATTGCAGGGTCCCTTTATGCAGAATGGACGGCTCTTCTAGCCGCCCACTCCGCATAAAGGGAGAACGTCTCCCTTTTGACCCTGAAGGCTTCCTTAGGAAGCCTTCAGGGGGGTGGGGTGAGTCACTGGTTGTGTGCACGCGCGCGCGCGCACAACCGGTGAGAATGTGCTGTGCCACCTCGAAGAACCTTGTTTAGCGAGGCAGACACCTTCAGAAGGTCTCTGCCTCTCTAAACAAGGTTCTTTGAGGTGGCTCCGCACATTCAGCGCGATGCCGACGGGGCCGTTTTTTTTTGTTTTTTTTAAAGCTGCAGCAGCTGCCGCCGGCCGGAAAGTCCTGGGGAGCCAGGAGGGGCATTTCCCTTCCCTCCCTAGAGGGCCCACCGCCCCTGGACACTACTCTTCATTCATGCAAGAGAGCAGGTTGTGGCAGGACAGAGATGAAAAATAGGTGGAGTCTTGGTCTGACTGCGGTGAGTTGGCACAGAGAGGAAATTAAAACTGTATTCATCAAGGGCTACAGTAAATGACTTCTCCCTGGAGCAAAGGGGGAACTGTGACTGAGTCATGGCTCATGGTACTTGCTCTTCATCTTTCTGCTGATTACAGTCCTGGAGGGGCATGTTATTTGGTTTCCTCAGGTACCCACCCTTCTCTTAGCAATCCTAGCCTATCTGGTAAGACTTCTTCTGTGGAGCCAAAGCCTGTGGTCTTGTGAGATTCCCATCCCAAGGCCTATTGTCATGTGAGATTCCCATCCCAGTAACTTTCTCACATATGGATAAGATCATTCGGAGGTTTGGAGTGAGGTGTCATCAGTATGTTGATGATGCCCAACTCTACCTCTGTTTTCATCTGACCCAGGTCCTGCAGTCTCTATGCTTACCCATTGCCTGGCTGCTGTGGGAGACTGGATGAAGGTCAGTTGCCTGAGTTTGAATCCTGACAAGTCTGAGGTGATGGCGGTTGGCCAGCTTTGTGACTTGGGGGGGATTGGGACCCCAGTTATTGATGGGGTCTGGTCCCCCCCCCCCGGGTTGCTCAGGTTTACAGCATTGGCGTGCTCCTGGATCTCTCGCTGTGCCTGGAATCTCAGGTGGCAGTGGCCAGGAGTGCTTTTCACCAACTCCCTCTGGTGAGAAGGCTTTGGCCTTTTCTTTCTGATTTGGATCTGGCAAACATCATCTATGCCCTCACTACCACGAGGCTAGACTACTGCAGTGCGTTGTATGTGGGGTTGCCCTTGAAGACTGCTCGGAAACTGCAGCGGGTGCACAGTGCGGTGGCCCGGCTCCTTATGGGGATGAGTTGTTGGGAGCACATAACACACTGGTGCTCCGGAATCTGCACTGGTTGCCTCTTGTCTTCCAGGCACAATTCAGGATTCTGGTTTTGACCTTTTAAAGCCCTGAACAACTTGGTAACCACTTATCTATGGTGGTGTTTGACACGGTTGACCATGAGATGCTGGTGATGCGCCTGCGGGACTGTGCTGAACTGGGCAGGACTGTTCTTGAATGGTTCCACTCTTTCCTGGTTGGAAGGACTCAGCATGTGGTACTGGGGGATTTTACATCTTCTCCCTAGGATCTCATGTGTGGAGTTCTGCAGGGATCCATTCTCTTCCCTCTCCTGTTCAACATGTACATGCAGTCTTTGGGTGAAATTGTGAGAGGGTTCGAGATGCCATGTTATCAATATGCTGATGACACCCAGCTCTGCCTATCATTTTCATCTGACCCAGACCCGACAGTCTCCGTGTTTACCTGGTGCCTGGCTGCGGTGGGGGATTGGATGAGGATGGGCTGTCTGAACCTGAATCCTGACAAGATGGAGATGATGGTGGGTAGGGGCGAAGGAGTGGAGACCCCATCATTGATGGGGTGCGTTCCTCCCTGGTCCCTCAAGTTCAGAGTCCAGGGGGGGAGTCCTCAGCTTGCAGCTCCATCTGGATGCCCGGATGGCAGCTGTGCGAGGAGTGCATTTAGTAAATTACATCTGGTCTGCCATCTTCAGCCTTATCTCTCTGACTCTGATTTTGCCACCATTCCATGCATTTATCACCCCAAGTTTAGATTACTGCAAAGCACTCTACGCGAGCCTACCTTTTGGTGATGACCCGGAGACTGCAGCTGTTCAGAATGCGGTGGCTCACCTCCTGATGGGGACGGGCTGCAGGGAACACATAACACCTGTGCTCCGTTCTCCCTACTAGCTGTGCCTATACTTTTTCAGGCCTGATTCAAGGTGCTGGTTATTACCTTTTAAAGCCCTATATGACCTGGGCCCTGCTTACCTGTGGGACCACCGCACTCCCCCCCCCCCCCCCCCATGTTCTGGATCGGCCCCTGTGGTCAGCCGGGGGAGCCCTCTTGGAGGTCCCCCGGGTATCCCAGGTGGTTACCTTCGAGCGGGTGTTATTGGTGGCCGCGCTGCAGCTATGGAATTTCATCCTGGTGGAGATTCGGCTCTTTCTGGATCTCCCCTCCTTCCGTAGACAGTGCAAGATCTGGCTGTTTCACCAGGCATTTGAAGACGGGGATGGATAGTGGGTGGGTGGGGAGTTTCTTTGTTGAGGAGGAGTATTTGTTTCTTACCATGCTTCAGTTTTATTTGATGTTTTATTTGTTATGAATGTATTTTATATATTTATTTAATATATGTTCGCTGCTCTGAGCTGCCAGTAGGCAGGAGGGGGACCACCTCATCCCCTGTGTCCTGGATCGGTCCCTGTGGTCAGCTGGGGGCGCCCTCTTGGAGGTCTCCCAGGTAATCCGGGAGGCTCCCTTCGTAGTGGCTGCACCGAGGCGGAGATTTGCCAGTTTTAACCAGTTTTTAACTTGGTCTCTACGATGAGGAGGGTGTTCTCAGTTGCCACTCCACAGCTGTGGAGCTTCCTCCCCTGGGAGGTTTGTGTATGTCTGGGCTTAAGCGCCTTTAGGAGGCAGTGCAAAATGGTTCTTCTGTTCACAGGGGTGTTTGGCGGGGGGGGAGGGGAGGATAGGGAGTGGAGGGAAGGGGAGGATAGGAGTAAGTTAGGGGGTTGGGGAGCTGTGGTGGAGAGATGGTGTAGGGTTGTGGGGTATTTTATGTTTTGTATTTTTGTTTGTTTTTTATATATATATATATATATATATATATATATATATATATATATATATATATATATAATTGCAAGTAATGATAAAAAATTAAAATAATATAATATTTCTCCCGCATCAGGGAGAAAGAATCCAATCAGGATCTCCTGTGAGCTGCTGCTACTTTTGTTGCTTCCACTCGGACAGTCTGCCAGCAGCCTTTGGCAGCCTGTCAAAAATCATCTGAGTGGCAGCATGTGGAAGGCACCCCACTGCTGAGCTGGGTGTCTGCTTGAGGCACAGCCATCCCCAGCTACAGGTTTATGGCTGTTATCTCTGTAGCATGGCCAGGGAGAAAGGAGAAGCATTCCTTCCTTAGCTGGTCATCCCTAGAAGAAGGGTGTTTGTGTGTGAAGAAGTTGGGGTGAAAGATTTCCAGCTCTGTGCTAGGCTCTTTTTGACTTGCAGTCACTTTTTAGTTTTTCGTTAGGGCTGCATTGAATAGGCAATCCAAGTACTTGGATTGAGTTCTGAAGTTGCAAGTACCATGACCAGGTACTTGATTGGTACTTGGAACTTCTTCCAAAATTGCTTACACATTGCCCCTTTTCCCCCTCAGCATGCATCTGAACCATTAATTTGCATGCAAGGGGCTATTTGTGCTTTCATGCAAATTAGAACTGACTCTAGCCTCTTGCATGCAAATTAATGGTTCAGATATATGCTGGGGAGGAAAAGGGGCACCTTGTAAGCTATTTTAAGCATTTTGTTTAGCTCTCTGGACAATAGAGAATTTGTTTCCCTGGGGAAACGAGGGTTCCTGACAATAGGAAAACAAAATAGTAAAAACTGGAACTGAATTATTGACTTTTTGGGTCGCTCATGAGTCACCATGATCTGGAAAGATGTTGCACATGTTGCCTTCAGCCTGTTAACACTGTTTTTACAATCTGTCCGTTGGGGCATTCATTTCTTTAGAGAGAGGAAAGCTTGGTTATTTGAGAAGCTCTTTATTGCCTTTTCTGTAAATGTCAGGTTAATAACAGAAATGTTTACTTTTTACTATCTGTTAAGCAGAGGGTCTGATAACAGCAGTACTGGGTCACTCTAGACATGTGTATAATGGTGCCTCCATTACTTGATTGAGGTTTCCAAAGTTTTCCAGGTATAGGTACCTTGGTAGTTGGAAATTTGGAATTCAGAAATTTGAAAGTGGAGAAGAGAATCCCTGATAAATTCTGAATAAAACACAGGACTTAGTTTCAGCTCTATTTTTCATCTTCTATGAAAGCTAATATAGTGAGCCCTGACATCTATCTCCTTCATTGCTGAAGCTATTGTATTTAATCATGACTGGTCAGAACCAGGCACTTTGTTGGTGCTAAATAAATAGAGACAAGTCTCTGCCCCAAGGAATTTACAATCTACAATGCACAAGAGGAGGGACACATAGGAAGAGACAAGGTTGAATTCATGAAGCTGAGACGTTACAGGTGCATGTATTCAGCTTAGTTACAGAAGTGGATCTGGAAGGTGGAGGCAGTATGAGGAGAAGCATAAATTAGTATGAGGAGCTGTGGAAAGCCTGATTCCTCATTCCCTCTGCATACTAATTCCCTCTGCTTTCTTTCACATTGTGAAAATACTTGGAGCTGATTGTTCCTGAGACAGGAGATTAAGGGGAAAATCATAGGATTTGGTGACAACTAGTAGAGAACCTTCATTTGCTCCTAATGGAGCAAAATAAGGAGCAGAGCATGTAATAAGCCTCTGGTCTGACATAAAATCATGGTACTACACCTTGGGCTGTACATTAGCTTTCTTTTTTCTTATTAGCATTTATTACAGCATACGTCTCCTTTCATTTTACATAAGCTACTTGATGCCAGATAAATGTACTTAAATGAGGCCTTTGATAATGTCACCATTAATTTGGTTTCCTCTCAGAACTAACACTGAAGTAGTTATAAAATATATGGCATATGCATAATAATAACAACCTAGTGCTCCACTAAGAAAAAAATGCACTAAATGTGCTATTCTGCAATTTCCCACAGGCTTAATAAGGAAGCCATACTGTTCTGGATGTTTTTCAACAATAAAAACAGACCCATTACATCTTCATATGAAATGGGGATTGGTGATCACACAGAAAGGTCCAAAATCAAATACAGGAATTGCAAACTATCCCTTCTTTCCCAGAGATAAATTTGTCACCTGTTCACAGCAGGATTTTGCATTATATCGTACTGAGTAAAGAATAAGGAGCTACCCCACTGCCAAACAAAATGGCAGCATACAACTGGCAGTGTGCCCTTACTCTATCAATGCTTCACCCCACTGTTTTTCTAGTCTCCAAAAATGAAGCCTAAGAAAGAATATATTTCAGCACACAATTGTTGTTTTTCCAGATTAAAACAATGACAAAGGAAAGAATAATCTTTACATAATTTACTATGTCAACACTTAATGTTGGGGAACATTTTTTTGGGTGCCAAAATATTTGTTTAGTTTTATAAAATATAAAAGTCATGTCAGTGTGTGGTGTTTGTTTGTTTGTTTTTTCCTTTCCCCTTTTTAGCATTTCAGCAAGGGGACATTGCAAAAATGCAGTCCCTAGCCTGCTTTCTCAGTTTGACATAACTGCTAGTAGGTAGGTATTTATTTTTGTCCTGGAGTTACTAATTTTATTACTGAATATAAATATATTTAATAGAGACAAAATAGTTCAATGATATCTTTATTAGACCAACTGCAGTTGTTGGAGGTATACAAGATTTCGGACCTCACAGGGTCCTTCATCAGGCAAGTCAGGAGTTAGAACTGTAGACTGAGCAAAGTGGTGAGGTGTCTACAGTGATTGGAAACAATGGGGAGGGGAGGGGAGAAGGAGTTGGCAAGAGCGATCTCCAAGTATATCACTGTATATATTCCTCACTGCTTTGCTCAGTCTATAGTTCCAATTCCTGACTTGCCTCATGAAGGATCCTGTGAGGTCTGAAAGCCTGCATACCTCCACCAACTGGTGTTGGTCCCATACAAAAATATCACTGTACTACTTTATTTTTATTTATATATTTTTCTTGCATTTCTATGCTGCCCCCTCCTCCTCACGCATCTCAGGGAGGCTCAGAACATCATAAAAACAATCCATTAATAAAACTACTAAAACTATTAAACATTTTTAAAAAACCTGGCGCAGAACAAAACAAACCATCCCACCCCACCCACCACCTGTCTCCCTCTCCAAAGGCCCGGTGGAACAGCCAGGATTTACACTGTCTCTACAGAAAGAGGGGCGGTCTGAGGACAGGCAGACCTCTAAGGGGAGGGAGTTCCACAGCCGCAGTGTGGCCACCGAGAACGCCCTCCTCATGGTCGACATCCGGGGGACCTCAAAGAGGGCACCCCCAGCCGACCACAGAGGCTGATCCAAGACCTGGAGGATGAGGTGGTTCTAATCTGCAGATAAGTGGGACTCAGGCCAGTTAGGGCTTTAAAGGTAAAAACCAAAACCTTGAATCAGGCCCGGAAGACTATTGGCAGCCAGTGCAGAGAACGGAGCATTGGTATAACATGCTCTGGCTTCAGTTACTCAGCCACATTTTTCAGTGCATGTTGCTTCTAGTAGGAGAAAGGGAATACTGTGAGGAGGTTATTAAGAAATGATTTGTAAATTAATTAAGAGGAAAAAATAATTTAAAGAATAGAAAATGTTTAAAAGTGCCAGTTTGCTATACACTCGTGGTGAAATATTTGTTTTCTTCACCTTTTTAAGATATGGAGCTACAAACAAAAGCTGTCTGGAGGAGATAGGTCAGAATTTACCAGGCTCTGGGATAATGTTTATCAGTGAAGTAAAAGTAATCAAAGGAATGACTCCTCTCCCATGAGCGCCATTCCATCATTCCCCCCAAACCCCAAAACAGAGGCAACACCACCCACCTGTCCAGTTTCTGGGAAAGTAAAATGTGGGTACCAAGCAGCTTTTGAGTTGTGATTCCTGCAGCACCAAAATAGGGTGTTAAGAAACAAGACAATAGCTCTCTGGAGTCTGGGTTCAGTCCATGCATCCCCCACTCACTTTTTAGTATGTAGAGCCTAGTAAATGGACAGTCCCTGTGTGTATTTCCCGTACGTTTGGGTAGCCCTCACTCACAGATTTAAAACGTGACGAGCCTAATACATGGGCAAGCATTCTTCTCTGCTACACTCCTCCCACCAATAACCCCACTTCTCAGTATCCCCCCTCCCCCCCATCATGATTTACAGCTATAGTGACCAAGGGAACAAGAAACTACTCCAGCTGCTTCTTTCTTCTGGACTATTATCACTCTGGGAGGTGGTCTAGTGCCTGCTATCCCTGCCCACCCATAACAGTTCATACCTGGATTGATATATCCCAGCACCTGGCAGCTGGAACTAACCTTTTGCTATGCACATAATGCTTTATTTATTGAGTAAATCACATACTTGAGGGCCTGTAGTGAAAATTGAAAGAGAAAGCAATCCGTCTTTGTATGTCGTTACCACCCGTTTTTTTATATCCACCGCTCACAGTGATGTACTGGAAGATAGTAGCACACCATCTTATTGGGTCTCACCAGCTGTGGTGTTGGAAAGCCCTTGGTTCACATACCCCTCCCCCCCAATCAAACATGCACCTGTTGTGCCCCCTTTCTAGCATCTTCTGCATTACCAACCATACAGTGCAACTTGAGAACATCCCTGCCCATCAGGGCACTTCTCTGAGTGTCCAAACCTCATATAAGTCAACAAGCTCTCTCTTACATTCCCTATACTCCCACTCATTTGTTTCCCCAAAGAGATTCATCTCTGTCACAGCACTCCCAGGGGCTGTGTGGGTATCCTCCCACTGTCATGAGGGCAGTGATGAGAAAAAATGGCAGGGAAGGTCGAGCATCCATCAGTGACTGCCCTACTTCTGGCAGTGCACAGATGTCCGGAAAAGTCATGGTCTCATTCACATCAGACTCTTGCAACTTGTACAGGGCTCCCACTCTTCCATTCTGCTGAACTGGGAACTGCAGCAGGGTTGTGCAGTGTCTGCACTCTATCATGCATACATAGAACCACGTTGTGTGCATGTGCCACCCTATGAACCCATAGGCTGTCTCAGAGGATGGGTCTGACCGTTCTCTCTGTATGTTGGGCCTTGCTCACATGTCAGCAAATACCAGGGTATCCAACACCCCCCAAAATTCCCTGGGCCCCTTACCACAGGCAGCTACAGCACCCACAAACAAAAAGTGAGGTAATTTGGTTGCTTTTCCAGGCAAACAACCCACAGCAATAGCTTTCTATGACATTATGACTCCACATCCTCATTACAAGCCCAAACTGTGACTTTCAAAAGATAAGAAAACAAATGAGTAGCTTTTAACCAATGGGTAGATCTGCTCCCACATACGTTCTAAGCACTGTGACAGTCACTGCCTAGCAGATCCCTCCAGCTGGCTGTTTCTTAATATTCAGTGTTCTCCCACAACTCTAGTTTAAAAAATCCCATGCTTTCATGGTACTAACATCTGTAACATTTTTAGATGAGTTATCATGTGCACTGATGTGCTTGTGAATGAAATGTCTACACAGTTTAATAGGTACCTGGATTGGCAGTGCTGGTGCAACAACACATACACGCTCAGCATAAGCTTTAAAAAAAATAAATCAACTAATAGCTGGCCTGTAACCAATAGTAGCCAATAGCAGTTCACGCTCGGAATGCAGCCAGTTCTATAGGGACATATAACCAATAGTGGCCAATAGCCGCTCTTGTATAGTGCACTGTCAATCCCAGCTAGGCAGCCGCCCAGCTCTTTAAGCTGTTCCAAACATTTGGCACATGGTCTTCAGAGTTCACGGACCTTGGAATCACAGCCATGGAGATGCATGCTGAGAACGTCTTGTACTTGTTGTGCTCTGGTCCTTCCTTTCTGCTGCTGAGAAGAACCTGTGAGTGAAGCAACAAATCCAAGCCTTCTGCTACCGTTGGTTAAATGTGATGCCAGTGCACAGAAAAAAGCTCTTACTTGATCTGTGGCTGGGATAGTGGGGGACATCACACCAAGGTGGTGGCTCCTGCTTCAGCGCCGTGTACTTGCCTACCTCTGGTGACAACTGACCACGCTGGGGACGATTGAAGCTGCACAAAGGCAACTGATGTGCACAGAGAGGTACCTGTTGGGAGGCCTGACTTCAGTTCACCCATGCCCTGTGCAGGGCTGTATCCACAGATATGCTTGTCTAGGTGAAGGAGAAAAGCACAGAGTGGTTCGAGTACATGCTGTCCTTTTGGGAAGATGCTGAATGGGTCACAAACTTGGGGATAAGCTGTCACCTCATCCTGCAAATAGCCAAGATCCTCAGGTTGCAACTGGAGAAACAGACCATGGTGATGAGGTTGGCCATCCCCGTAGAGAAGCAGGGGGCCACTGCCATCTGGAGGCTCACCACTCCAGACTCCTGCCATTCTGTTACCTAGAAATTTGGCGTTTGAGACCTCCACAGTGGGCACCATCCTTGTGGAGGTTTGGACAGTGATTATAGAAGTGCTGCTGGATTGGGTGGTCCAGTTGTCTGACGCTGCAGAGGTAGTGAAAGACTTTTGGGAAGAAGGGTTCCCTAGGGGCGATTGATGGAAGCTATATTGCCATCGTTTGCCCACTCCATTATGAGGATAACCACCCAAAACAAAAGGGGTTCTACTCTGTGGTTCTATAGGCCATAGTGGACCACCGTGCTCTGTTAATGGATGTGCTTTCCAAGTGGTCCAGGAAGAACCACGAAGCGTGCCTTTCTGTCAGTGCCCCTTCTTTTGCTGCATGTGCACTGGACATTCTAGACCCTCTACTGACCCCGAAGCCCTGGTTCATGAAAGGTATACAGCATTTTCTGCATTCCGGAGCAAATGTACTTTGCCATTTGAGGGAGATGGGTGGGGGTTTGGGTTTGAGTGGGGTGGGTATTTGGTACCTCCTTTTAAAGTTGTTTTAGGTGTTTTTATATTTATATGATGTGATCCTCCCCAAGCTGCCTGAGGCAGGAGGGGCGGGATAATAAATTAAAAAAATAAAATAAAATAAAAAACAATTCAGTGCCACCTGCTCTGTTGTGGAGAGGGCTTTGGGACTATTAAAGCAGTTCTCCATATCAATAGCTGCTAGGATTAATTTCCAGCTGGATACTGCTCCACTGCTAAAAACCGCCACCTGTGTTCTCCACAACGTCTGTGACGCCAGTGGGGCTGCATTGGAGAACCCCCTTCAGTTAGCTCTGGTGAACCAGTGCCTCTGTTCCATGACCAGCTGAACTGAGTGGAACAGTGCATATCTGGAGAGATCCAGGAAGCCTTGTGTGAGCACATCAACTGCAATGATAGCCAAAACACCCACCATCAATGACGGTTTGACGAGCATCGGTGAACTGTTTCAAATGATATTTTTTATTATCAATAAAGCCTTTAAAAATTTCCTATGTCACTGTTTTTCTTTGGCCCATCTGGCTCCCACCCTGAGCCCCGGGATGACATACTTTCCGTCCTTTGGCTTTCCCCCCTCTGCTATTTCCCACCAGGTGACCTTTCCCTGTGCGTTCCCTATTGGCATTCACAGATTAGCCAGCTTCAGGCCTGAACCTCTGCATTTCCTATTGGCATTTGCAGGCTAGCTGGGTTTGGGAATGCCAATAGGAAGTGCAGAGGACCAGGCATGCAGCCAGCTACTATGCCCACCCCTGCCTTCAAATGCAAATGCGTGGCCAGCGGACTCCCCATCCCCACATTTTCTGTGCACTGCCCCTTCCCTTCACTTTCCATTCCTAGTCCCCAGAGCAGTTTATCGCTAAGCCATACAGCCATTCTCTCTGCCCCCTTCTCTCCCAAGCTTTCCTCCTTTTCCAGAAGCACGAAAAGCATAGATTATAAAAAAATAAATATTAAACTATATAAAAGTATATTAAACTTTCTTAAAGAACTTTAAATATAGAACTATAAATATCAAACTGCTTCTTTTTCCCCTGCTCCTTTCGGAGACAGATTGGCATACTTGCTTGGGTGGCAGTCCAAGGACATCTTCCCTATCCTCCGACTGTGGATCCGACTGTGGAGGAGTGTTCGCAGGAGGCATTTGGAAATGATTGTTGAGGGCAGGCGTGCCTGGCCCAAGAACAGTTCCCTGGCGTGAATGCAGTGTGGAAAGGGCTTAGATGCTTTCTCTGGGGGATGGAGGTGGCGTGCAGGGTGAACCAGGGTGGGCAGTTGGGTTCCATGGAGACAGGCATGAACTGCGATGGCTGTTAGGAAATGACACCTGTCCCTGTGCAACAGTTTTTGTGGTCACAACAGCAACAAATGAAAATTAGATAAATTCTTAAGAGGATAGAGTCATAAACACCTACTAGTTGGGGCTTAAAC
>QEPC01007399.1:3072414-3084372 GCA_003113815.1 Sphenodon punctatus | reverse complement strand
GTCCTATACAGCCTGGACCCTGCTTACTTGCGGGACCACCTCATCCCCTGTGTCCTGGATCGGTCCCTGTGGTCAGCTGGGGGCGCCCTCTTGGAGGTCTCCCAGGTAATCCGGGAGGCTCCCTTCGTAGTGGCTGCACCGAGGCGGAGATTTGCCAGTTTTAACCAGTTTTTAACTTGGTCTCTACGATGAGGAGGGTGTTCTCAGTTGCCACTCCACAGCTGTGGAGCTTCCTCCCCTGGGAGGTTTGTGTATGTCTGGGCTTAAGCGCCTTTAGGAGGCAGTGCAAAATGGTTCTTCTGTTCACAGGGGTGTTTGGCGGGGGGGGAGGGGAGGATAGGGAGTGGAGGGAAGGGGAGGATAGGAGTAAGTTAGGGGGTTGGGGAGCTGTGGTGGAGAGATGGTGTAGGGTTGTGGGGTATTTTATGTTTTGTATTTTTGTTTGTTTTTTATATATATATATATATATATATATATATATATATATATATATATATATATATATAATTGCAAGTAATGATAAAAAATTAAAATAATATAATATTTCTCCCGCATCAGGGAGAAAGAATCCAATCAGGATCTCCTGTGAGCTGCTGCTACTTTTGTTGCTTCCACTCGGACAGTCTGCCAGCAGCCTTTGGCAGCCTGTCAAAAATCATCTGAGTGGCAGCATGTGGAAGGCACCCCACTGCTGAGCTGGGTGTCTGCTTGAGGCACAGCCATCCCCAGCTACAGGTTTATGGCTGTTATCTCTGTAGCATGGCCAGGGAGAAAGGAGAAGCATTCCTTCCTTAGCTGGTCATCCCTAGAAGAAGGGTGTTTGTGTGTGAAGAAGTTGGGGTGAAAGATTTCCAGCTCTGTGCTAGGCTCTTTTTGACTTGCAGTCACTTTTTAGTTTTTCGTTAGGGCTGCATTGAATAGGCAATCCAAGTACTTGGATTGAGTTCTGAAGTTGCAAGTACCATGACCAGGTACTTGATTGGTACTTGGAACTTCTTCCAAAATTGCTTACACATTGCCCCTTTTCCCCCTCAGCATGCATCTGAACCATTAATTTGCATGCAAGGGGCTATTTGTGCTTTCATGCAAATTAGAACTGACTCTAGCCTCTTGCATGCAAATTAATGGTTCAGATATATGCTGGGGAGGAAAAGGGGCACCTTGTAAGCTATTTTAAGCATTTTGTTTAGCTCTCTGGACAATAGAGAATTTGTTTCCCTGGGGAAACGAGGGTTCCTGACAATAGGAAAACAAAATAGTAAAAACTGGAACTGAATTATTGACTTTTTGGGTCGCTCATGAGTCACCATGATCTGGAAAGATGTTGCACATGTTGCCTTCAGCCTGTTAACACTGTTTTTACAATCTGTCCGTTGGGGCATTCATTTCTTTAGAGAGAGGAAAGCTTGGTTATTTGAGAAGCTCTTTATTGCCTTTTCTGTAAATGTCAGGTTAATAACAGAAATGTTTACTTTTTACTATCTGTTAAGCAGAGGGTCTGATAACAGCAGTACTGGGTCACTCTAGACATGTGTATAATGGTGCCTCCATTACTTGATTGAGGTTTCCAAAGTTTTCCAGGTATAGGTACCTTGGTAGTTGGAAATTTGGAATTCAGAAATTTGAAAGTGGAGAAGAGAATCCCTGATAAATTCTGAATAAAACACAGGACTTAGTTTCAGCTCTATTTTTCATCTTCTATGAAAGCTAATATAGTGAGCCCTGACATCTATCTCCTTCATTGCTGAAGCTATTGTATTTAATCATGACTGGTCAGAACCAGGCACTTTGTTGGTGCTAAATAAATAGAGACAAGTCTCTGCCCCAAGGAATTTACAATCTACAATGCACAAGAGGAGGGACACATAGGAAGAGACAAGGTTGAATTCATGAAGCTGAGACGTTACAGGTGCATGTATTCAGCTTAGTTACAGAAGTGGATCTGGAAGGTGGAGGCAGTATGAGGAGAAGCATAAATTAGTATGAGGAGCTGTGGAAAGCCTGATTCCTCATTCCCTCTGCATACTAATTCCCTCTGCTTTCTTTCACATTGTGAAAATACTTGGAGCTGATTGTTCCTGAGACAGGAGATTAAGGGGAAAATCATAGGATTTGGTGACAACTAGTAGAGAACCTTCATTTGCTCCTAATGGAGCAAAATAAGGAGCAGAGCATGTAATAAGCCTCTGGTCTGACATAAAATCATGGTACTACACCTTGGGCTGTACATTAGCTTTCTTTTTTCTTATTAGCATTTATTACAGCATACGTCTCCTTTCATTTTACATAAGCTACTTGATGCCAGATAAATGTACTTAAATGAGGCCTTTGATAATGTCACCATTAATTTGGTTTCCTCTCAGAACTAACACTGAAGTAGTTATAAAATATATGGCATATGCATAATAATAACAACCTAGTGCTCCACTAAGAAAAAAATGCACTAAATGTGCTATTCTGCAATTTCCCACAGGCTTAATAAGGAAGCCATACTGTTCTGGATGTTTTTCAACAATAAAAACAGACCCATTACATCTTCATATGAAATGGGGATTGGTGATCACACAGAAAGGTCCAAAATCAAATACAGGAATTGCAAACTATCCCTTCTTTCCCAGAGATAAATTTGTCACCTGTTCACAGCAGGATTTTGCATTATATCGTACTGAGTAAAGAATAAGGAGCTACCCCACTGCCAAACAAAATGGCAGCATACAACTGGCAGTGTGCCCTTACTCTATCAATGCTTCACCCCACTGTTTTTCTAGTCTCCAAAAATGAAGCCTAAGAAAGAATATATTTCAGCACACAATTGTTGTTTTTCCAGATTAAAACAATGACAAAGGAAAGAATAATCTTTACATAATTTACTATGTCAACACTTAATGTTGGGGAACATTTTTTTGGGTGCCAAAATATTTGTTTAGTTTTATAAAATATAAAAGTCATGTCAGTGTGTGGTGTTTGTTTGTTTGTTTTTTCCTTTCCCCTTTTTAGCATTTCAGCAAGGGGACATTGCAAAAATGCAGTCCCTAGCCTGCTTTCTCAGTTTGACATAACTGCTAGTAGGTAGGTATTTATTTTTGTCCTGGAGTTACTAATTTTATTACTGAATATAAATATATTTAATAGAGACAAAATAGTTCAATGATATCTTTATTAGACCAACTGCAGTTGTTGGAGGTATACAAGATTTCGGACCTCACAGGGTCCTTCATCAGGCAAGTCAGGAGTTAGAACTGTAGACTGAGCAAAGTGGTGAGGTGTCTACAGTGATTGGAAACAATGGGGAGGGGAGGGGAGAAGGAGTTGGCAAGAGCGATCTCCAAGTATATCACTGTATATATTCCTCACTGCTTTGCTCAGTCTATAGTTCCAATTCCTGACTTGCCTCATGAAGGATCCTGTGAGGTCTGAAAGCCTGCATACCTCCACCAACTGGTGTTGGTCCCATACAAAAATATCACTGTACTACTTTATTTTTATTTATATATTTTTCTTGCATTTCTATGCTGCCCCCTCCTCCTCACGCATCTCAGGGAGGCTCAGAACATCATAAAAACAATCCATTAATAAAACTACTAAAACTATTAAACATTTTTAAAAAACCTGGCGCAGAACAAAACAAACCATCCCACCCCACCCACCACCTGTCTCCCTCTCCAAAGGCCCGGTGGAACAGCCAGGATTTACACTGTCTCTACAGAAAGAGGGGCGGTCTGAGGACAGGCAGACCTCTAAGGGGAGGGAGTTCCACAGCCGCAGTGTGGCCACCGAGAACGCCCTCCTCATGGTCGACATCCGGGGGACCTCAAAGAGGGCACCCCCAGCCGACCACAGAGGCTGATCCAAGACCTGGAGGATGAGGTGGTTCTAATCTGCAGATAAGTGGGACTCAGGCCAGTTAGGGCTTTAAAGGTAAAAACCAAAACCTTGAATCAGGCCCGGAAGACTATTGGCAGCCAGTGCAGAGAACGGAGCATTGGTATAACATGCTCTGGCTTCAGTTACTCAGCCACATTTTTCAGTGCATGTTGCTTCTAGTAGGAGAAAGGGAATACTGTGAGGAGGTTATTAAGAAATGATTTGTAAATTAATTAAGAGGAAAAAATAATTTAAAGAATAGAAAATGTTTAAAAGTGCCAGTTTGCTATACACTCGTGGTGAAATATTTGTTTTCTTCACCTTTTTAAGATATGGAGCTACAAACAAAAGCTGTCTGGAGGAGATAGGTCAGAATTTACCAGGCTCTGGGATAATGTTTATCAGTGAAGTAAAAGTAATCAAAGGAATGACTCCTCTCCCATGAGCGCCATTCCATCATTCCCCCCAAACCCCAAAACAGAGGCAACACCACCCACCTGTCCAGTTTCTGGGAAAGTAAAATGTGGGTACCAAGCAGCTTTTGAGTTGTGATTCCTGCAGCACCAAAATAGGGTGTTAAGAAACAAGACAATAGCTCTCTGGAGTCTGGGTTCAGTCCATGCATCCCCCACTCACTTTTTAGTATGTAGAGCCTAGTAAATGGACAGTCCCTGTGTGTATTTCCCGTACGTTTGGGTAGCCCTCACTCACAGATTTAAAACGTGACGAGCCTAATACATGGGCAAGCATTCTTCTCTGCTACACTCCTCCCACCAATAACCCCACTTCTCAGTATCCCCCCTCCCCCCCATCATGATTTACAGCTATAGTGACCAAGGGAACAAGAAACTACTCCAGCTGCTTCTTTCTTCTGGACTATTATCACTCTGGGAGGTGGTCTAGTGCCTGCTATCCCTGCCCACCCATAACAGTTCATACCTGGATTGATATATCCCAGCACCTGGCAGCTGGAACTAACCTTTTGCTATGCACATAATGCTTTATTTATTGAGTAAATCACATACTTGAGGGCCTGTAGTGAAAATTGAAAGAGAAAGCAATCCGTCTTTGTATGTCGTTACCACCCGTTTTTTTATATCCACCGCTCACAGTGATGTACTGGAAGATAGTAGCACACCATCTTATTGGGTCTCACCAGCTGTGGTGTTGGAAAGCCCTTGGTTCACATACCCCTCCCCCCCAATCAAACATGCACCTGTTGTGCCCCCTTTCTAGCATCTTCTGCATTACCAACCATACAGTGCAACTTGAGAACATCCCTGCCCATCAGGGCACTTCTCTGAGTGTCCAAACCTCATATAAGTCAACAAGCTCTCTCTTACATTCCCTATACTCCCACTCATTTGTTTCCCCAAAGAGATTCATCTCTGTCACAGCACTCCCAGGGGCTGTGTGGGTATCCTCCCACTGTCATGAGGGCAGTGATGAGAAAAAATGGCAGGGAAGGTCGAGCATCCATCAGTGACTGCCCTACTTCTGGCAGTGCACAGATGTCCGGAAAAGTCATGGTCTCATTCACATCAGACTCTTGCAACTTGTACAGGGCTCCCACTCTTCCATTCTGCTGAACTGGGAACTGCAGCAGGGTTGTGCAGTGTCTGCACTCTATCATGCATACATAGAACCACGTTGTGTGCATGTGCCACCCTATGAACCCATAGGCTGTCTCAGAGGATGGGTCTGACCGTTCTCTCTGTATGTTGGGCCTTGCTCACATGTCAGCAAATACCAGGGTATCCAACACCCCCCAAAATTCCCTGGGCCCCTTACCACAGGCAGCTACAGCACCCACAAACAAAAAGTGAGGTAATTTGGTTGCTTTTCCAGGCAAACAACCCACAGCAATAGCTTTCTATGACATTATGACTCCACATCCTCATTACAAGCCCAAACTGTGACTTTCAAAAGATAAGAAAACAAATGAGTAGCTTTTAACCAATGGGTAGATCTGCTCCCACATACGTTCTAAGCACTGTGACAGTCACTGCCTAGCAGATCCCTCCAGCTGGCTGTTTCTTAATATTCAGTGTTCTCCCACAACTCTAGTTTAAAAAATCCCATGCTTTCATGGTACTAACATCTGTAACATTTTTAGATGAGTTATCATGTGCACTGATGTGCTTGTGAATGAAATGTCTACACAGTTTAATAGGTACCTGGATTGGCAGTGCTGGTGCAACAACACATACACGCTCAGCATAAGCTTTAAAAAAAATAAATCAACTAATAGCTGGCCTGTAACCAATAGTAGCCAATAGCAGTTCACGCTCGGAATGCAGCCAGTTCTATAGGGACATATAACCAATAGTGGCCAATAGCCGCTCTTGTATAGTGCACTGTCAATCCCAGCTAGGCAGCCGCCCAGCTCTTTAAGCTGTTCCAAACATTTGGCACATGGTCTTCAGAGTTCACGGACCTTGGAATCACAGCCATGGAGATGCATGCTGAGAACGTCTTGTACTTGTTGTGCTCTGGTCCTTCCTTTCTGCTGCTGAGAAGAACCTGTGAGTGAAGCAACAAATCCAAGCCTTCTGCTACCGTTGGTTAAATGTGATGCCAGTGCACAGAAAAAAGCTCTTACTTGATCTGTGGCTGGGATAGTGGGGGACATCACACCAAGGTGGTGGCTCCTGCTTCAGCGCCGTGTACTTGCCTACCTCTGGTGACAACTGACCACGCTGGGGACGATTGAAGCTGCACAAAGGCAACTGATGTGCACAGAGAGGTACCTGTTGGGAGGCCTGACTTCAGTTCACCCATGCCCTGTGCAGGGCTGTATCCACAGATATGCTTGTCTAGGTGAAGGAGAAAAGCACAGAGTGGTTCGAGTACATGCTGTCCTTTTGGGAAGATGCTGAATGGGTCACAAACTTGGGGATAAGCTGTCACCTCATCCTGCAAATAGCCAAGATCCTCAGGTTGCAACTGGAGAAACAGACCATGGTGATGAGGTTGGCCATCCCCGTAGAGAAGCAGGGGGCCACTGCCATCTGGAGGCTCACCACTCCAGACTCCTGCCATTCTGTTACCTAGAAATTTGGCGTTTGAGACCTCCACAGTGGGCACCATCCTTGTGGAGGTTTGGACAGTGATTATAGAAGTGCTGCTGGATTGGGTGGTCCAGTTGTCTGACGCTGCAGAGGTAGTGAAAGACTTTTGGGAAGAAGGGTTCCCTAGGGGCGATTGATGGAAGCTATATTGCCATCGTTTGCCCACTCCATTATGAGGATAACCACCCAAAACAAAAGGGGTTCTACTCTGTGGTTCTATAGGCCATAGTGGACCACCGTGCTCTGTTAATGGATGTGCTTTCCAAGTGGTCCAGGAAGAACCACGAAGCGTGCCTTTCTGTCAGTGCCCCTTCTTTTGCTGCATGTGCACTGGACATTCTAGACCCTCTACTGACCCCGAAGCCCTGGTTCATGAAAGGTATACAGCATTTTCTGCATTCCGGAGCAAATGTACTTTGCCATTTGAGGGAGATGGGTGGGGGTTTGGGTTTGAGTGGGGTGGGTATTTGGTACCTCCTTTTAAAGTTGTTTTAGGTGTTTTTATATTTATATGATGTGATCCTCCCCAAGCTGCCTGAGGCAGGAGGGGCGGGATAATAAATTAAAAAAATAAAATAAAATAAAAAACAATTCAGTGCCACCTGCTCTGTTGTGGAGAGGGCTTTGGGACTATTAAAGCAGTTCTCCATATCAATAGCTGCTAGGATTAATTTCCAGCTGGATACTGCTCCACTGCTAAAAACCGCCACCTGTGTTCTCCACAACGTCTGTGACGCCAGTGGGGCTGCATTGGAGAACCCCCTTCAGTTAGCTCTGGTGAACCAGTGCCTCTGTTCCATGACCAGCTGAACTGAGTGGAACAGTGCATATCTGGAGAGATCCAGGAAGCCTTGTGTGAGCACATCAACTGCAATGATAGCCAAAACACCCACCATCAATGACGGTTTGACGAGCATCGGTGAACTGTTTCAAATGATATTTTTTATTATCAATAAAGCCTTTAAAAATTTCCTATGTCACTGTTTTTCTTTGGCCCATCTGGCTCCCACCCTGAGCCCCGGGATGACATACTTTCCGTCCTTTGGCTTTCCCCCCTCTGCTATTTCCCACCAGGTGACCTTTCCCTGTGCGTTCCCTATTGGCATTCACAGATTAGCCAGCTTCAGGCCTGAACCTCTGCATTTCCTATTGGCATTTGCAGGCTAGCTGGGTTTGGGAATGCCAATAGGAAGTGCAGAGGACCAGGCATGCAGCCAGCTACTATGCCCACCCCTGCCTTCAAATGCAAATGCGTGGCCAGCGGACTCCCCATCCCCACATTTTCTGTGCACTGCCCCTTCCCTTCACTTTCCATTCCTAGTCCCCAGAGCAGTTTATCGCTAAGCCATACAGCCATTCTCTCTGCCCCCTTCTCTCCCAAGCTTTCCTCCTTTTCCAGAAGCACGAAAAGCATAGATTATAAAAAAATAAATATTAAACTATATAAAAGTATATTAAACTTTCTTAAAGAACTTTAAATATAGAACTATAAATATCAAACTGCTTCTTTTTCCCCTGCTCCTTTCGGAGACAGATTGGCATACTTGCTTGGGTGGCAGTCCAAGGACATCTTCCCTATCCTCCGACTGTGGATCCGACTGTGGAGGAGTGTTCGCAGGAGGCATTTGGAAATGATTGTTGAGGGCAGGCGTGCCTGGCCCAAGAACAGTTCCCTGGCGTGAATGCAGTGTGGAAAGGGCTTAGATGCTTTCTCTGGGGGATGGAGGTGGCGTGCAGGGTGAACCAGGGTGGGCAGTTGGGTTCCATGGAGACAGGCATGAACTGCGATGGCTGTTAGGAAATGACACCTGTCCCTGTGCAACAGTTTTTGTGGTCACAACAGCAACAAATGAAAATTAGATAAATTCTTAAGAGGATAGAGTCATAAACACCTACTAGTTGGGGCTTAAACTCTTGGCTACTGGTAGCTGAGAGTGGTTAGCAGGAGATGGGTCTATACATGTGATTCTCTACCGAAAATCCTACTGAGGACATAATCGACTCATCATATGTAGCTACTGGAGCTGGCCAGTGTCAGACAGGATGGACTATATGGACCATTGGTCTGACCCAGTATGGTGCTTTTGTGGGAGGCTCACGTCCTCACCCTTGAATTAGGGCATGGCAACTCGGCTATCTGGGGAATTAGCTTTTGCAGAGCTCCCACATAAACTTGCAGACACTTTATATTTAATAGTTTCTGGCCTTGGACACAGCTGTAACCCTATGGGGCTTTTTAGGTCTAGCCTCCCTTCACCCTTTATAGCCAGCCTGGTCCTCGTAGCGCAGTTTCTTCCAATAAACAATGGGTCCCCAAACTATAACATAAGAATAGTCTCCCTCCCCCCCCCCCCCCCAGACAAATAATAATAATAATTAATAATTCTCCCACCTGGGAATTATACTCAGTCCCTCCTGGCTCTTTAATAGTCCTTCAGCAGGGAGGCTCTTCCAAGCCCTTTTACCAGCTGAGTTGACAGGCTTGCCTTTCTGACCTCCTGACCAGTATGCCTTTTCAATAGAGTGTTTACTCCAGGCTGCTTCCAACTCTGCTTTCCAGAACTTCCAAAACAGCAGCTCAGCAGATTCAGTGTGTGTGTGTGTCTCTCTCTCTCTCTCTGCAGCAGCTGCCATCTTCTCTCGCTTCCTGTTTCCTTTTTATCCAGGTGCTGCCCTGTGATTGACCCCAGTTGCTTTGGCTCTTGAGGACCACAATCCTTAGTTGCTTAAGCTCTTCTATGCTGTCTCTCTCAAGGCTCATAGAGGAGGGGTCAATCTTAGGGTGTCCCTGTGACTGTCACACATTATTATTATTAAATGAATAATTTTATTAAGGCACTAGTTTTCACCGTGGCCAATAATCAATAAGAAAAAGGGAAAAGAAAAACAATACCATAACACATATATACATAATACAGTAATACAATAACAGAGCTGTCCAGTATTGAGTGAAACATTGCCATATTAAATAAGTATCCCACAAACTTCTCCTAAGCCAATATGTAAATAAGTCAAAAGGCAGCCAAAGGATCAGGAACTACAGACACCAATTAATTGTTATACCACTGCCTCTTCCCGTATCGTCGCAGCCAAAAGAGCAAAAAATGCTACCGAGGACATAACCGACTCATCATATGTAGCTAATAAAAGTTTGATTTTCAGTTGTACAGGCACAAATTCCTTTCCTACGCATAGCGGAACCAACCATATTTGCATAATACTCTCCTATAGTGGGTAGTTGAAAAGAACGTGGTACAGATCCTCTACCTTCAAGGTCATACAGGGGACACAACCGATCCTGGTAGGAGCTAACACTATATCGCCCAGAAGTAACGGCTGACTTGAAAAGCTGTAAACGTAAGTACATAAATGACATTCGTAACTTCCTATCTTTCAGTTTGTCCTAATAACTTTCAAACTGATGCAGCCGTTTAAAGAGATGATAACAAGGCAGACCTTTCCAAGTCACCAAAGCTGCCAGATCCTCCTGTCTCGCTATATCAACTGCTCTGGACATTACCAGGTTCTTCTGATGTGGTATATCCATCCCCAACAAGTAGGAAAATGACAGCCGTAAGTTTCCTAAATAAGATGAAACTTGGGAGACCCACGGATAATAAGGTGCATGATCATATTCCAGCTCCTCCCTCAAACAGAGGGAAGGCAAGGCAGTATCACTGTGGGCACATAGCTTAATCCAAAAACAAAGGCATGCCTGTTTACGAATACAGGCAATTGCTAATGTGCCCATCTCAGCCCTAACTACTGCGGCCGGAGTTCCCTGAGGTACCCCCAATAAGCTGCGTAGGAATTTATTCTGCACCACTTCGAGGGCATCAGAGTTGTCACCTGGGATCACCTCAGTACCATACGTCAGAAGGTGTTGGATCTTAGCCCTATAAACCTTCAAGATACAAGAGGTATCAGTTCTCGGAGATCTTGCAGCTGATCTGAGTATGCCCTTAGAAGCAGCATGAGCTTTTAATGCTATCTGTCTTTTATGCCTTACCCATAAACCATTACTGGAAAATGTAATCCCCAAGTAAACATAAGAGTCTACCTGCAGGAACTCCTTCTCATATTATTATTATTATTATTATTATTATTATTATTTATTTTATTATTTTAAGCATTTATATAGCACCAGCAATGTACCTGGCACTTTACAATTGTAAGAAAGAGACACGGTCCCTACCCCAGCGGGCTTACAATCTAAGAGAGAAAAGGGGGTGGGGGAAACAGAGGAAGAGACAAGAATACATACATGAACTCGTGAGGTCTCAGGTGTATGTGCTTGGCTTAGTTACAAAGGTGTAGTTACTCATTTAATGTTACACAAGATAGATGATTCAGGATAAGTCAGCAAGGGGGCAAGGGGAACGAGGAGCCAGGGAAAAGTTGACAGAAGAGGTGGGTTTTGAGGAGGGATTTGAAGATTCGGAGGGAGGAAGCTGAGCAAATGTGTTGAGGGGGGGAGTTCAAGGCATGGGGGGCTGCCAGGGAAATGGGGCAGATGCGTTTTGAGGAGCAGGGGAGCTGTGAGTAGCAGGGGCGGCTGGTGGGTTTTGATGTTGGAGGGGCACTGGGGCAGTAAGGCTGGCGGGCCTAGGGGTGGAGCTTAGCCTAGGGGTGGATCCAGGAATACGGTAGGTGGAGCCAGGGCATAACCCAGCCAGCAGCAAGGAGTTCCCAGGGTTAACATTGGATGGACATTACATTACTTAATCCAGCAATTTCAGTTAGGCAGGTTATATTCACCTCCTCTGCCAGGTTTAAAAACAGGCAGATCACCAGACTAACAGTTACATCTCAAGATTTCCAAACGTCAATTTTAGCACACAAATCCATTTCCAGTCTTTTGAACACAGCTGAAATTGCATGACTTCCACTGACATCTCAGGATTTCCAAACCTCCATTTTTACCACACGCAGTTCCCCCCTGCACTAACCCACTAGCCCCATTCCCCTCCCAGAGAACCCAGGAGCCCTGGCTCCCAGCCCCCCTGCTCTAACCCACTAGCCC
>QEPC01007399.1:3046581-3061138 GCA_003113815.1 Sphenodon punctatus | reverse complement strand
GGGCTACTGCCGTTGGGCTGGGTGGAGGGTGGCCAGGGGATTGCCCCCCTCCCCCTTCAGCCTTAGCAGTTCACCCTGGTTCTCCTGCTCCTTCAGGGCACCTTCAACCCCTCCCAACAGGGTCTCCCAGGGTAGCACGGTGGGATGATGTCATCCCACCATGCTGCTCTGAGAAGTTCCATAGGGCAGGGCTGGGAAGTGGCCAGAAGGAGCCAGCTGGAGAAGCTGCCACCACCAGCAGGTGAGTTGCTGGGTTGAGGACAGTGAGGGGGAGGCAACCTTTGGCAGCCCCCTCACCCAGCCTGGCCTGCTCAGCAGCAGCCGAAGTGCTGCCACTGCCCTCCCTCTCCCCATCTGGGCCTATCAGAAAGGCTGGCAGCTGAGTTGAGGATAGCAGCATCGCTCTGGCTCCTGCTGCCACCGCCTGGTCCTAAGCAGATTGGGGAGGGGTGGGTGGGAAGGTAACCCACCCAGCCTGGGCCCAGCACAGTGGGTGTGGGGGGACAGGAACCCACAGAATCAGGCCCTGAGGCCCACAGACTCCCGCAAAATTTATTTTAAAAATTCCGCAGAAGAATCAGGCCCTTGGACATAATTATTAGAGTGCGGGAGCGCTCCAATAGTTAAAGTGTGTTACACCCTCCATTATATAGCTCCAACATTCTATTTGCTATAAGTTTGACATGATTAAAGTTAGGATCATGAAATTTGTGGTGGAGGATCACTGGAGTACGCAGTTCAATCTTTCCAAATTCCAGCTGAATCGGTTGGATAACAGCTGAGATATTCCAGTTTGGACACTGCACTTTGAAAGCCTGTTTTTTCAAAAGTTAGAGCGTCTCAATCTCGGTAGGGTAAAGGGTTTTTGTGTTGGTTGGGAGGAGGTGTAAGCCTTTTAGAAAATTCAAGAAGGCTGGTGGGGTGTGCCTTTTGACTTACATTTTATAAATCCAGTTATTCATTTTTAAGTTATGATACCTTGGATATTCAATGTTAGCCTATGGAGACCATCCTCCGTGTGGAGTCCTTGGAAACATTCTATGTGTAATGCAGAATACTGGGGTTACAACTCCCAGAAGGCACTGGTTGCCAGAGCCTATCAGTGCTGAGGAAAGAGAGGGAACTGTATCTCCCAGGGGGCAGTGTGAGTGACTCAGTGCCAGCTAATCTGGTGGGGAGAGGAGAGCAAGGCCTGTGGAAGGGAGAGAGCTGAAGGTCATTCTGATCTGATCGTGCACAGCAGGCTCCTCAGCTTGGGGGCCAGAGATGCCAAGATGGCTAAACAGAGCTAGCTGATCCCGTTGAGATGTTTGGGGTGGGTGATCTTGTCCCCTAAACATGCCCAGAACTACAGAGCATATGAATTTCAGTGACAGCCTTTCCTCCTCCAAAAAAGTGGGGTGTCTGGGCTGCAGCTCCAATGGGGAGCCCCATTGGAGGAGTATGGCTGGGGCAGGAGCGCTGGAGTTTGCCTGGAATGGTCCCAGGTGCAGAAAGAGGGCAGAGGTTTATCCCATAGACAGGAGGCTACAGGTGGGATGGAATGGATCTTCTTTCAGCGCTTCTCCCTTCGAGTTTTCCAACTCCACTAAGGAGTGATGGATAAGCAGGGCTGATACAGTGGGTGTTCTGCAGAAGGGGGGCAGAAAGATAGTGGGGTCCTGTGCAGAGCAGCTCTGTGGGACAGAGTGGTAAAGTGTAGTCCTCTTGGGAGGACTCTTAAGAGCAAGCCTCAGCCCAGGGAGGGAAATCCTATGGGGGAGCAGGGAGGGAGCATACACAAAGGGGGGGCATTAAGGGGATAGAGTAGGGGCAGAGACTTGGTAAATAGCTTTCACAGTGGAAGCCATGCACAGGGGAGTACTTTACAGGGAACAGCTTTATTGGGGATAGAGAATATAGAACCCAGTACAGGGGGAGATCTGCAGAGTGGGCAGCATTGTGCAAGAAAGAGAGCCCTGTCCAAGGGGGAGTAAAGTAGGGGAGTGTTGTAGAGACAGAGAGCTGCAGAATAATGGCCATAATTGTGCCAGGGGAGAGCCCTGGACAGAGGAGAATGGAGTGAGGGAGTTTTGTACAGGGGAGAGCTGCAGGATGGACAGCATTATGCCAGGTGGCGAGTCCTGTACATGGGCACAGCAGAATCAGGGAGCCTTCTACAAGGAGTGAACTAGTCAAGGGCTCCTGTACAGGGGGAGGTCCTAGAAAGCAGAATGGCCAGAGTTGCACAAGGAAAAGAACTCTTGACAGTGGGAAGTAGAGTGGATGACTCCTGTACAAGCCATGAGCTAGAGAGAGAGCAGTTTTGGGAAGTTTGCAATGCTTAAACCGAACCAAAGTTGTATTCTTAGTAAAGCAGGGAGCTACCTGTAAAAATCCAGCTTCGCCTTGCTTGCTGTTTGAAGTAACAACCTTCTAAAGTGAAGGGAGCAGTTCTTCCACCTTGGCCTCCCCTAAGCCCTGCTCCCATAGTAGTTATGCTGTTCAGCATTCTACTGTGCTAGCAGGACAAAATTTCTCCATTGCATTGTATTTAACAAAGAACTTGGATATTCCATAATAAAAAAACCTTCGGTTTTACAAGAAAAGTTAAGGCTCTTGCAAATTCAATCATGCACTAAAAAGCATAGAAATGGCAAGTTAAGGCTTCTACCTTAACTTCCACAAAGGTAAAATGTGGGTGCACGGAGCCTAGGTTGTAAGTGAGCACAATATATGAGTCTGTACAAAGTCTTTACTGCTAACATAGAACGGAAGTTAAGATGTGAACCTTAACTTGCCATTTCCATGCTTTTTAGTGCATAATTTAATTTGCAAGAGCCTTAACTCTTCTTGTAAACCGGAGGTTTTTTTAATTATAGAATCCTATTCTGTAAGACTTTCAAGAAGCATGTGTCTCGTCTGGGTTAGGTTCTTTCTAGACTGAGAGATTCAGGTCTGATGGTTAAACCTTCAAAGTGTGACCTGTTTAAAACTCAAGTTAAATATCTGGGGCATGTGATCAGTGGCAGCTGATCCCAGTAAAATTGAGTGTGTCCTGGCCTGGCCCGGTCTGCACCGAAGAATATTAGTGAGGTGAGGAGTTTTTGGAGACTGACTTCTTATTATAGGAGATTTTTTCCAGGGATTTTTGGGAATAGCTGAACCATTGCATAGATTGGTAGATAAAGGGGCTCAGTTTGTATGGACAGACAAATGGCAGCAAGCTTTTGAGGAGCTTAAGACTAGACTTATTTCAGGTCCTATCTTGGCTTGCTCTGATCCAGAAGAAACATTTATGTTAGACACCAATGCAAGTGATCAAGGTCTAGGTGCAGTGTTCTCGGGTGCAGGATGGCCGGGAGAGGGTGATAGCCTATGCCAGTAAGTCACTATCTCCCTCCAAGAAAAGATATGCAACCACTAAAAAGGAATTTCTGGCTGTGGTAAAATTTGTGTAACAGTTTAAACACGATCTCTTGGGCAAAACGTTGATTATGAGAAAGTGCATAGGCTTGGTAAAAGTCATCTGAAGCGAGGGAGATGGATGAGGGGGGTTATTACTATTTTTGGTGGGGGGCTAAAGTGGGGTTTTTTAATGTTACTGTTTTTTTTATGTCCCTCTCCCCACTGCGGGGAGGCTGTGTTTTCCCTCTTTTGTTTTTGCCCTTTTTTGTTGTTGTTATTTTATTATGTATTTTATATTGTAAGCCGCCCCGGGCTGCCTTTGGTAGGAGGGGCAGGGTAATACATTTTTAAAAAATGAATAAATAAATTTAAACAAAATGCAGATGGTCTGTCTAGAAGACCTGTTCCAGTAGTTGAGAAGGTCATGGAGAGTCCAGACTATTTTACCAACTGCGCCGATGCATATGCCATTCCAAATCAAGAGGCGATTATCACTACAGTGAGGATAATAATAGGCCATTTTGGAACACTAGGAATTATCCATACCAGGAACGTAGCTTTGAATCCACTCTATTCAGAGATCGCTACCTTATTAGGAATCCATAAAGTCAGGACCACCCCGTATCCTCCTCAATCAGATGAGTTAGTAGAGCGATTGAACCAGACATTGCTTAACATGCGATCCAAGTTTTGTAAATTCCAATCAGACAGATTGGGATGAGTCACTGACACTTTGTGATGATGGCTTGCCATAGCAGTGTTCAATCCTCTACTGGTTTCAGCCCCTTTTTTGGTACCTTTGGAAGGGAAATTACCGTGCCTATAGATGCCATACAGAATAGGCTACCAGGAAAGCCATTTAGTTCCGTGAGTGAGTTTGTTCAACAAACTGAATGATATCTGAGGACAGCGCGAGATGCTGTTCAAAAACATCAAAAGCATCTCAGAGACCAAAAGCTTATTTTGAAATTATGATGATACCATGGACTTACGAAATAGGGGAGTTGGTTTGGCTCCGGGAGAGGAAGTGGCATAAGGGGAAGTGTTCTAAGCTGCAATCAAAATCTTCAGGTTCCCTATAGGATAGTTGCAAAAGTAGGTCAGGTGGTGTACAAACTAGAATGTCTCGGAACAAGGTTTCAGTGTACAGTTCATTACAACTGTTTGAAACCTTACATAGGAAGAACTATGGATGAAAAGGTGGGGGAGAGTCCACAGCCCAAGGGCACAGCACCAGGAAGCGCCAAGGAGCACATGCCAATGCACTCCTGCATCCACCCGCTCCCAGCCCACCGGGGTGCACTTTAGACACACCCAACAGGTTCCCCTGGTTGCGGTCTGCTCACGCAGCACCACCACCCCCGCACCTCCCACACACCCCGTAGAGTTGCAGGAGGATCACCTGAAACTCTCGGCTGGTGCCTGCAAACTCTGCAGTGTTGCTGGGGCAATGGCCAACTGGGAGTGGAGTTGCAGCGTGGGTCCACCGAGCAGATGGACAGCAGCTCCACTCTGAGTCGGTGCCCTGGGTTTGGCCGGTCCACTCTGCTGGTGGTGCTCTGGGATTTATTGCAGAGCACTGCCCTAGAGTAGGCTCAGCTTCTGTATCTGGCAGGCCACCTTCAGACGGACTGGCCAGCCCCCAGGTGAAGTGGGCTGGCGCTGCCACCTCTGAAGCTGCGATCTGTTTACACCCACTGTCTTGTTTTCAGCTAACCAACTGTCTCCACTGTTGTTAACTGAAACCAACAACATTTTGTATAGAACAGAATGGACCTTCTGATGCTGTACAGGTTGTAACCCTTTCATTGTATCTGTTCTGTGGGGATGAAGCTATTCCATATGTTCTCCTTATATTGTTCTCTTACTGTGACGTGCTCTGATCCTCAAAGCACTTTGCTAGTGCAGGTTCCATTAATTTAATTGCAACTAGTTAGTGTCAGTGTAATGCTTTGAGGATAGAGCTGAAAGTTACATTCCCTTTAACTCATGGATGACTTGCAGTTATTTGTGATCCATGAAAAAGAAAACCAGGACCTAATTTTCCAAAACAGAAGAAAAATATCGCAGTACAAAACAGTTTACACTGGATGCTTCAGTGTGTGCTTCTAATCTGTGAATGGAGGTTAAATAAAACATTTTACTGAATTTAAGAAGTTTGGTAATTTACAAAGACAGGGAAGAATCTCTTTTCCCATAAGGTGGAACATAGGTATTTGTATTCATAAAATTGATGTATTATAGGACTCTCGTTATCAAAAAATGTGACATGCACATTGTTTGCTTGACCAACTGTGTGATGTACATGCACTGTAACCTTGGTCTCTGGGGTGGCTGGTTCCCTTCACCACTCCAGGACACAGCCATGGAATGCAGGGAGTGGAGCTCTCCACTCTGAAGTACAGCCCAGCTGTTCACTCCCTGAATGTGCCAGTCCCTCAGGAACAAGCCCCCTATTTTCAGTGTTTAAAAAAAGATGCACAGCAAAGCAAGATATTGCCTCTACTTTATTTATCAGATAATGCTTTCTAAATCTAACACTTTAGAGCCTGCCATCCTCAGAGGACAAGTCGTCCCATAACCTAAGCCGTAGCAAAGTTTCAGAAATAGTTAATCAAGCTAGCACAACAGGAGAAGTTTTAAAATATGTATGTCTTGCTGACCAGAAGGAATCCAAAGCCTAAAGGCCAGAAAGAAAAATTAAAGCAGACAATATGCAAAGAACCGTTGTAAGTCAGTGAGGCATAGTTTGGTATACCTCATTTTGCTTGTCAATATAAATCTGAAAACAAGAAGCCCTAGGGAAGTCTACTGCTTAATTATGAATACTCCTTTACACAGTGCGGAAGACAAATGTTTCCATGAATGACTTGTCTTGTGAAGTGCAGTTTATCTGTGCAAGCTGTAGGGCATATTGGGTTAACTGAGTAAAGAGCTGTTATAATGGTGTTTCAGAGAAAAATCACAGTATTTAAAAAAAAATATGTTTAAGAAATACATTTATTTCATTTTGAAGGGCAGATGCTGTTGTTGTTACCAAATGAAAAAGTGGTAGTAAATCTAACACTGTGAAGAGATAGCAAGAGCTGCTTTTAAAGGATAATTTCTTTGAGTGCATGCCTGGTGGTACTGAACAGAATAGCCTTAGCTTTAACTGACTTTTTTGCGAGATGGGAGTGTTCAGGCAATACCAGATAGCAACAAGAGAAGCACCTTGCAGGCTCAGACATTGAAGGAGACCACTGTTTTTGTATTTGCTATAATGTTTTATATGCGTCAGTCATGGATGTAAAAGCAGAAAAGGGAATAGAGGGAACACACACCTTCCCATGCACCAAGTGTGGGAAAGGTTGTGAGTGGACAAAATTGAGGGGGCTGCTGCCTGCACCACTGTGCTCCCTGCTGACATTTGATAAGTGGGTATAGTCCAAGGGCAGCCACTCTTGCCTAGGCAGGGAGCAACCTTGCCCACGTGGCAGCCCAGGGGGATCAACCACCCAGCCAGGTCCTTTTGCAAATCTATAGGATGGAGGAGTGGGAAGCTCTGCTGCACCTGAAAGGAGAGAAGAGGCTCTTCACCCCACCCCATTTGGCATAGCCACACACTTTCCCCATGTACTGCAATGTCTCGGTACTTGGAAAAGGGGCATAGAAGGAAATGCATGATTAGCAAGATTGCCAGCTCATAAGTCTCATGATTTGAGGAGATTTGAAAACCTACATTCAACAACCATGATACAAATGAGAAAATCTCAATTAAAAAAACTACCCCAAAAAACCCACAAAACTTCAAAATTCCTAGAGAAATATTTGGGAATATAACTGCAATCATGTCAAGTTTCCTGAAACCAGATGGAAAGTTTAAAAAAACAAAACAAAAAAACTTTGAGTGGCCTCTACATATTCCCACTTATGATTGGTTTAGCCACTACAGCTGGGAACCTTGGGATAATGCAGTCACAGGAGTATAAATACCTTGGCTCCTGGTTCCCCTCAGTTCCTCTTTTTCCACTCTGGAGATTGGACGTATCGGCTTAGTTTCAAAGAGACTGTAGTACAATTTGGATAGTGCATGGCAAAATGTTTTAAGAGTTGTATGAGGTGTCTGGGGAAGTTACTAGACTCAGATACACATTCAACGTGCCTTTTTTGTCTCTGGGCATAGCATGACTCCTCTGCCTGTGCTGTCTTCAGGTCTTTTAAGCCATGTTCCCACAAAGACAGAGCTTGGCACCTAGCAGAACACCTCACAGCAAGGGTAATGGCTTCAAAGACTGCTTCTCCTTCTCTCTAAGTCAAAGGGGGACCAGCCAAGTTCTTCAACCAGCTGCACCCTAGGGAGACCTGACAAGAAGTGCTCTAGTAAGGGTACAGATCAAGGGTTGATACCTATATTCTTAAACCCCACAGCTTAGGTTTCAGGACAGACATGGTCCCCCCAAAGCTCTGTGATCTGTAAGTCTGTGCCAGAGAGGGGTGCGTGTGTGTGATGTCTAGATATATGGATAAAGTCCACATGAGAAAATGTTCAACATTGGTACTTAACTCGGCATTAAGTGACAAGTGACCGAGATACTCACCTTTGCCTCCCCAGCACCATTCACCAGAGCATAGGGAGCTTCTGAGTTCACCGAAACAGTGGAGATTGGTACCAGGGGGAAACTGGCCTTTGACACTGGAGGTTAACTTCAGTCCCCTGAGCCTGAGGAAGAGCACCTGTTTGACATCAGGTATCAGATGCCATCAGAGGAAGATCTGCGCATAGTGCTGGGTCCACTAATGTAGATTTTGGCACTGTAGATTCAGTGCATGGTTCAGGCTGCACTCCTGCTCTTGGTGTGAGCAGCTTCACACCTTCCACCAGTGTGAACTCTCTTAAGTTCAGTACCTAGAACTACAGAACCTACCTCAACAATTACCTCCTCTCAGCTATCACTATTGCTCCACATCAGTAACCACAAATGCCAGAGACAGTGGAGCTAGTAGAAGAGCATATCCGCTGAACGATCTCCTTTGTCCAGACTGGCTGGGGCAGGTAGCCCCAGTAGAAGATGAGGGTTATGACTGAGGAGGAAGAGGAGGAAGAATAAATAATACGGTGGTCTCCTTTGTCACCTCTTGATGAGTCATTTCAAGAGTTACTGACTTGAAGGATGGTGAGTTCTCCTTCACTGGAGGTTTTCAAATAGAGACTGGACAGCCGTTGGTCAGGGATGCTGTAGCTGCAGATTTCCTGCATTGAGCAGGGGGTTGGTCTAGATGACCTTTGAAGTCACTTCCAACTCAATGAAAATTGACACACTAGAGGGGGTTTCTCTTGCCCAGGTAGATGCCAAGGAGTCATATCAATTTGATATATGGTCTGCAGGACCCAAGGTGTGCTTGGCAGTCCCCCTAGCTAAAGAGCTTTCAGACCCCACGGAGGAGCTATGGTACACCTTGGCCACCATTCCTCTGGTTGTCCTGTAGTCAGAGGTTATACCCTATCCCTGTCACAGGATATGAATTCCTCATTGGCTATCCCTCTGGCCCCCGACTCCCTTAATACTATGGCTGTAGCGGAAAGGTTCAAGGGGAGTAAGATTTCATCACAGCTCCCAGACACAGTGAGGAAAAAGACTGGATGCTTTATGAGAAAAGGATGTATGTGTCAGCCTCTGTGGACTTCAGGGCTGGGAATTATTTGGCCTTGTTGGCCCCTTTTAGTGATTTCCTATGGGACTTATTGACAGTTGTTATGACAGACTTGCCAGAGGAATTCATGGATAGGCTGGTTCCTGCAGTAGAGAATGGAAAATAATTGGCTAAACAATTTACAAGGGTTTTGTATGATGTACCCATCCTTTCAGCAAGGTCACAAACTGCTAGCATTGTTCTGTGTCATCACTCCTTGCTAAGATCTTGAGGCACAGAATGTACTGGAAAATCTGTCCTTTGATAAAGAATGACTGTTTGCCTCTTCTACTAATCAAGAGCTCAGACATCTCAAAACAGATAAGTGTTTGCTGCAAAGTCAATGGGGCTTAATGTTAACCTGGGATCAAACCAACAACCTCAGGTTCCTAAATGTTCCTTCCTCTTTCTCCCCAAGCAGTGAAAGTCGTCTTGTATTTCTATGGGGAACTTTTCTGTGACAGGTTCCTGCCTCACCAGGGTAAGCGTTGGCAGGATCAGGGCCCAGAACAACTCGCTTACTCTCTCAATCGCTGGGAATTAGCTTCAATCACTTCTTTATTAACATAGCATGCTCATTACCGTCTCGTTCAGAAGCCCATCAATATCTTCTGGCTTCTCCACAACAAATATCTGGCTCTTAAAGTCTATAACATTTGGGCATTCACCATCAAGCCCCTTGGCAGGTGGTCTGCCTTACAAAGTCTCTACAGTTCAGCTGCTTATTTCTGGCTCTCTCAGTCTCTTGGACTTCTGGGCCAGACTCACGCTCTTCTTGCAAGTCAACAAGCCTTTCAGTTCAGGTACTCTAGGCAGAGTTTTGTATAGCAGATCTTACCCTCTATGCAGCTTCCAGCCCTCACTTAAACTGTTGCTTTAGCAGTGACCGCTCTCAGACCACATTCACATCTTCCTGTCTGTGCAGATTTTGACTCTGGGAGAGAATCCAGAAGCCAAAACGTGTGGCATATGTCCGTTGTAAAAGTCCAGCTCTGAACTTTTCCGGGTGATTGCTGGCAAAACAGCGTGGGAGGGCTTTCACACTGGACAAACCCCATGCATGTTTTGGCTTCTGGATTCTCTCCCGGAGCCAAAATCTGCTCAGACCAGTAGGTGTGAATGTGTCCTGAGTCTCTTCCCTTTGGCTCACTTTGGTACCCTCTAACTTCAAGAGCTTCCTTTCAGTTCCTCAGTCTCACAGTCCTCCGCTTCCAAGCTTGAGGCAGAGCTCTCCACAACAGCTCTTGTTCTCCCTGTAGTCTCCTCCACCAGTGCCTCCTTCCAACTGGCTTCTCTAGGTTCCTTTATCTAGGCTGGGCAGCTACACCCAGTCTCAGCTGCTCCTATTCAATTAGGCGCTATCCTTCAGTTCCTGTGGCACCTGCAGGTTGGCTCACACTGTTAACGCTAGCTGCACATTCTTAAAGGGCCCTCAGGGACTTTGCTCTGCTGCGTCTTCACCCCTACCAGGCCTAATCCTCCCAGATGTCCAAGGAATATCAATCAGGGTAGGCAAAACCATCAAACTTTCCAAAGAGGAAGGAAATAGGGACCTCCAACTTCACTTTCTCTTCAGGAAAAGCAGCTCTTTTAACGGGGTGTTTGGTAAGGGAAACAGGTAGTGGGTGGGTTTATTCAGGCCTCCTTTGTTTATACATTTTCAATTTGTAATGGTTTTACATTGTATTTTTAAAATTCTGTTTTATTATTCATTTTACGCCGCCCCGAGCTGCCATTGGGGAGGAGGGGGTGGGTTATAAACTATGAAATAAATAAGTAAATAATAAATTTAGGGATGGTCTCAGGCCAAAGGTCATGACAGAAGTCTAGTATTATTTATATATCACATTACAGTTATACAGCAAGTCTGTCTTAAATATGTTTATCAAATTATGTAATCAGTTGTGAACTAAAGCACATCCTGTGATGTTTATGTTAAGAATTTTTCACACATTTGTAGACTCCTTGGGCACAATCCATCTCCCACTGAAGTCAATGGGAATTTACTGGACTGTGCCCCTTGTTTCTGTAGCCCCCTTTCGTTTAGACACTTATTAATTGTTTCTTAGCAGAGGCTAGAAGGGTCAAAATCTTGGCAGGGGAGAAAGGACAGAGCCTTCCGACCCCCTTTCTTCGATACATGCCTGATAGGACAGGACATAGCTCTTGTGCCTCTTGGATAATTCCTTGTATTTCCTTGGAATAGCTCTTGTATTTCCTTGGATAATTCCTTGTATTTCCTGGGCAACTAAATGGCAGGTGAAACTTAATGTTGATAAGTGCAAAGTGATGCGCATTGGGAAAAATTATCCAAACTCTACATGTTCAGTTCTGGGGTTTAAATTAGGAAACGGATGTCATCATGGACGATTAACTGAAAACCTCAGCTCAGCCACTGTCAAAAGGGCAAAATGTTAGATATTATTATTAGAATTTATTCAGAATGTTAGAAATTATTCAGAAAGGGATAGAGAATAAAACAGAAAATGGTATTATGGTGCTATGGTCCTTGAATATTGTGTGCAGTTCTGGTCACTCCATCTCAAAAGAGATATTAGTAGAATTGGAAAAGATACAGAGAAAAGGAATAAAAATGATCAAGGGTATAGAATGACTTTTGTACAAGAAGACTAGTGGTTCGATAGGTTAGGACTCTTCAGCTTGGAGAAGAGACAACTTAGGGCCTTTTTAGACAAGTGAGATTTAAACCGCAGTTTAAACCCATGGCTCTTGGACACCTCCACGGGGGGGCTTTAGATGCTCCTCCATGAACCGGAAGTCACCCGGGCGCCATTAGAAACAGTGGCGCCAGGTGACTTCCAGGTGTTTTGAGACACGGCGTAGTACAGACCTCGATTATCAAGGTATTGCTGCGCTGCGTCTCAAAACACCCGGGAACCACTGTTTCTAATGGTGCCCGGGTGACTTCCGGGTCACATAGGAGCGTCTAAAGCCCCCCCCCGGCAGAGGTATCCAAGAGCCGTGGATTTAAACTGCGGTTTAAAACCTGCTTGTCTAAAAAGGCCCTAAGAGGAGGGGATATGATAGAAGTTTATGAAATCATGAGCCACGTGGAATGAGTAAATAGGGAGCTGTTATTTACCCTCTCAAATAGTACTAGAATGAGGGGAAACTCCATGAAACCAACTTTTAAAGTAAAATAAAGTATTTTTTCACTTAGTGCACAATTAAGTTTCAGAATTTATTGCCATTAAAAGTGGCCAAGCCCATAGCTAGGTTTAAAAAAAGATTGTATAAGCTCTTGGAGGACAGTTGCATGAATGGCTATTAGCCAAATAGGTTGGAGGATGTAACCTCTGACTGTCAGGAGCCAGGTGTGAGCAGCAGGGAATGGATCACTTCATTATGAGCCTTTGGGTACTTCTCTGAGCAATTGAGATTGGCCACTGTTGGAGACAGGGTGCCGGGCTCAATGGACCATTGGTTTGACCCGGTATGGCACTGCGAATGCTCTTCTTAAGAAGGCATTGTATGCAGAGACATAATGGAAAAGCTTCAGAACCCAGTAAGTGGCCCAATCAAGAGGTAATCACACGCTGGTCACATGCCTATTTCAGGATGCAGAATGAACACAGTGACATTAGCCTGCCTTAGCCTGGGAGTCACCTGCACATCTGGTCTGTCACCACCAGATGTTTACCTGCTACCATCCCAGTGTGGGCTGCCAGCTGCTATGGGATGCATTTGACGGCGGCGGCAGTCAGAGATGCCACCTGGGCCAAACCGGGCTAACAGTCTCCCTCCTGCCTGTTATGAACCTGCCTACCCTGCCCTGAGGCAAGGTCAGTGGATCAGGTCCAGAGGAGCACATTGACCCTGGCCCCTCCGAACAGCTGATCGGGAGCAGGGGGCTGGTTGAGCACATTCACCCTGACCCTGCCAGACAGCTGATTGGGGAGGTCTGGAGGAGTGTGCACATCCAGCCTTGCTGAACAACTGATGTAGGGGTTGGAGCATCTCCAGGCTGTTTAGTGGTCCGGGTGAATGTGGTCCTCAGCTCCCCCCATCAGCTGTTTGGTCATGCACCCAGTCCACCAAACAGAAGTGCCTCCTATCAGCTGTTTGGCAGGCCAGGTGTGTGCACTAAAAAGAGTGCCCCTTATCAGATGTTTGGCATGTGACCTCCAGATGGGTGAAGGCACATCTTTGCCCCCCCCCCATCAGCTGTTCAGCATCAGCTTTTCCTGGGGGCCTGTTCCTGCTGAGTAGCAGGGGCCCATTAATTCTGTCCCACGTGGACAGCTCCTCAATCTGACCTGGAGCATGGAGGGACTTGTGACAGCAGCCCTTATACCTGGTTTATGGGAGAAGACTGCTTGTATGAACAGCCTTCCCCACGAATCTGAGGTGTGGCGGCTGCAGCAGCCCACCATGGGGCAGCCCGGGGAGGCGCCTCATCTTTATTTTATTTTATTTTATTAATTAATTAATTTAATTAAGCACAAGCAGTGTACTTGGCACTATACAATCAGTCATGTCTGTTTTAACCCTCTGTGTGTGTGTGTACGTACATCTGTGTTCTAACGAAGTTAATTCGGTGTAGACTTCTGAAGCATTCACAGGAACAGAGAGCGAAACCAATGTTGTTCAGGAGTAGGAAGAGAAGTATGTACTCTTGAAAAATCAGGATAACATACGCTCCTTCAGTTTGTATTCCAAAGTAATGATTCATGTGAAAACATGTCAGGGCTGTGACCATGGTATGGAGATCATTACATCTCAGCTAAGAAGGTAAATTGACACAGTGCTACTTCAGCTTATACTGTTCGTCTGAACACTACCAGAGTGGAGTAGTTACTTAATTTTATTTAAATCAAATGAGTTGCTTTCATTTACCTTAGTTTGTTGAAACATGGCCTATGTATAGAGTTACAGAATGGGTCTGGATACTTGGAGGTGTGGTTTGGTAGGGGTGGCAGGTGGGAAACTGGCAATGTATTGGCAATGTTAGCATGGTGTTTGGGAGCAATATAGCTTTTTGTAACTTCGGGTAGGTATTTTTATTTTTATTTATTTATTTAAAATTTATATCCCGCCCCTCCTGCCCTCAGGGCAGCCCGGGGCGGCGAACAGCATTCAATAAAAACAATACAAAAATTTTAAAACAATTTAAAAATACAATATGTGGGGAACACCCCCCCCCTTGCCAAAAGCCTGATGGAACAGCCAGGTCTTACATACATGCCAAAACAGCAGGAGAGTGGGAGCCAACCGAGCAAATTCCACAGCACAGGGGCAGCCACTGAAAAAGATCTAACATCGGTGGCCACCCACCTCACCCAGGGAACCTCCAAAAAGGCTCCCACGGGTGATCTCAAAGGTCGCACGGGCACATAGGGAGTGAGGCGGTCCAGCAGATAAGCAGGGTCCAGGCCGTGAAGGGCTTTAAAGGTTAAAACCAGCACCTTGAACCTGGCCCGGTGCTTTATAGGCAGCCAGTGCAGAGCCCGGAGCACTGGTGTCATGTGCTCCCTGT